>CM052323.1:14249544-14315427 GCA_028455615.1 Lasioglossum zephyrum | reverse complement strand
TGAAAAAACCCACTTTGTTTCATGTCTCTATCATAAACAGAACAAAAGTTATTGAATTTTGTCCAAAAAACAGGCTTTTCGTGACACTGTGCGCCGCGCCGGCAATATTTCACCTTCACTCCCGTATGTGAAAGCTTTAAAAGAAGAAGAAGGAGGAGGAGAGAACGCCTTTTTCCCGGATGTTCGTCCGTCAATCTTCGTCGCGGGCCAACGGCATCAGTATGCCAGTCAGGTAGGATCGTTTATGCGAGATCTGCGCTGCGGTGTCACAAGATCGGGAGAAGATAGAGAGAAGCCATTGGCCGATGGGCAGATGTATTAAGATCGCATTTGGGGACGGATCGGTATCCTGATGGATCGCTTGTCGATTACGTGCTCTAATCCGACTTCTATGACTATGGTAAACTAGGGTCACCGGGACATAATTTGTCATTTCGGTTTTGCCGGATCCCCCCTTTGGTCAATAAGATCGAATCGCCGTCGAAACATTTTCGTTTTCCTTGACCTCGCCGGAGGGTGAACGGAGGAAGAAGAATAATGTTTTTCAGCGGATGTTATTCGTTGCACAGCGAGATCTTCATTCGATGTGGTCACTGAGACGTCGTAGAAATTCAATTACGTTTACACATGTAGTTTACGATTGTTTAGACGTAACGTTGAAATACATGGCAGTTGAGAGACATTTATGACAACAACGATTAGGTGTAATTTAAAGCAGCGACGACATTTGAACAATTTGAAAATGCTGTTTCATTATTTTCAGCTTACTAAACATATTCGAAAAGAAAATAACTTTCTATTTCGATTTAGTTCGTTACAATTTGGGTAGAACGTTTCTATTTTGCATAAAGATCCGCAGTGCAGTGATGAGTAGACTGCGGATTTTACGCATTTATGACAAAAATGGGTAGTTGTAATTCAAACCGGTTGACAACTTAAAAAAATTTAAGAATATCAATGTGTTAGTTGCTGCTTATGAAATTATGAACATTATTAAAGAATGAAAGAAATTATTACGTGGTCTTTGTTTGTTGCAATCCATACGAACAATTTTTATTTTGCATAAAGCTCCGCAATCTAGTGATTAGTTAACTTACATTACACTGTCGATTATTTCATAATTTTTGAAAATGTTACATCTTCTATCAATTATAACAAATTCAACCGTCAGCCAACATTTCGAGGAGTATTCCCTTTTGAGGAGTATTTTTGGAAACCCGCATTAAAGTTATCAGTAGCGTATATGTTTACCATTATAACAAAATAACAAGTATGTACCTGTAGTAACACACTTCGTGCGGAGATCATGAAAAATGCCCACTTTTATTATACGTACGCGGCAGCAAAATTGGTATATCAATTCTTTTATGAACATTGCACTTGCAGGTGAAGTATCCCGGCATAATTAATACTTGTTTGTTGGTTTTAATACTATTATTATAATGCAAATGTTATGCATTCATAACAAAAATGAGTAGGTACCACTTACCGTAGTAAAAAGAAAATTTAGCATCATCATTCTATTATTTTCAATTTACTAAAATTTCGGCTCCTGCTTCTTAAAATTGATAAACAATATTTGTATGTTATACAATCTGAACCGAATGAATTTGTATAGGATATATTATATGAAAATTAACATTTGTATGTTGATTAGACTTTTACTATGTCTAACTAAACTTTTGTACTTGAATTGCAACAAAGTGAAATGTAATAGAAATTCATCTTCTTCCTTAATATGTTTAATACGTTAAAAATAGTGTAACATTATTTTCACAGTCTGATAATGTCTTTATTACTTTAAATAACACTTACTCATTTTACTCATATTTTTTGGACTACTGATTTTTATACATTTATAGCAAAATTGAGTAGATGAAATTGAAAATTGTTGGAAAATTTTAAATACTGAAGATGTCAATATATGATTTCTGTTTGGTTTCTGTTCCCTGCAATCGATACAGACAATTTTTATTTTGTATAAATATCCACAGCCTAGTAATCATTATTTATCTTTGTAATAGATATCTATTAGAATTTTCGATTTTTTACCTATTGTCGATGCACTGTGACGCGTGCCGATAAAGGCGAAAATCGGTGGCTGCGACCGATTCCGTTTACGAGGAGTCGCGACGTGGTCCCGTTTACAGCGAGCGAAACCCCTAGAAATTTCGAGGACGCGCGCTCGTAACGCTAAGAATTGTACTCGAGTATGGTCCATTAACCGGGGAAATATTTCGTACGTGATCTCCTCCGACCCGTGCACAGAACGTATCTCGCGCATCGAGATGTCGGCTCTCGATACGACCGGCAATATACGGACAGCTTCGAATGCCGCGCCCCCGCTTGAATACGGAATGCGATTTTGAAACGTGTGTCGACGCCAGGCTCAAATTCGGCTACGGGAGATAGGGCAGCGAATGATCCCTCTTTTTTCTGCTTTCTTTCCACCTCTCTTTCTTCCTGGAAGACTGCTCTCGGTTGTTGCTGAACGTTTTTTTTTAAATCTGGTTCGCTTTATAGCCGGGACTAAAACCTTGACTACATCTAATGTGAAGAGACTGTGGATCTGCGGTAACAATTGTAAGAAACTGCAGCTAAATAAAAATACATTTTCTCATTTAACACTAAACCTACCACCACCGATGATCGGTTCAAGATTTTTTATTTTACAATTATTGAAATAAAAAAGATACTCACATAAGAAATGATTGTATAAATATCTTTAGATTAAATCTTTAGATAAACAAAATCAGTCTTGTCATTTTTATAAGGGAACATGTCGAAAATAATATGACGACGTCATAAGATTCTTTTAATATACAGGTTTGAATCATAAAACAATAATGAGCAGACGATCACGTTTTTCATACACGCTCGTGATACTTAACAATATTAACCCTTAGCACTCGAGTGGCACCTCTGGGAGGCGTCACTACATTATTTAAAATATTGTTTACATTGTTAGATATGTCGGTATCTAACGAATTACTAAATATTTAAATATTGTCTGAGGTATTATATGAATTTCATATCTACCAATTTTAAAAAATCATACAGGATGGAAATGTTGTAGGTCAGAAGAAACGTTTGATTTTCGAGTTGAAATAGCTCCGATTTCCGACGTGCACATTGCGAAAGAAACTTGGCACGACCGAATTCTCAAAACTTCAATTCTAAATTTTGTCATACAGTGGAATGTGCAAGTGTAGAGAGCAGCGTGTTCAAAATTTTATAGTTGAACAATAAGGACCGTCCTAGCGGGGACATTGTCAGTGGCGTGGATGCGATCATCTCAGTGTCTAGGTTTAGAAAGTCTCGATGAAATAGTTCCTCCAGGCAACTCTACGCGCAGTTATAGCTGGATAACGTTTAATAGATGCGCCTTCGCATCGCCAGATACGGTTTTAAAGCTGGGCAATATGACCGCGATTAGATCGGAGCGTGCGGGTTCACGAGGTTCTCGCGACTAAGGAGATGCTAAAATGTAGTAAGCCTCGATGATCGACGGAACCGTGCTTGAGACATTTCCTACGGCCGAGGAAAGGCTTTCCGGAATCGATCCCGAAGAGATTAAGTCGCGAGCTTGATCCCGCGGTTTCACTCTGCGAGGCGATCAAATTTTGTAATGCGGTCGGCTTCGCGGCTCTCGTTTGTTACGGAGAGAAATGCACCTTTCGAATAAAACATATACGGAATGGTAGTTAAAATAGTTTTCTGTAAATCATAGTGGTAACGATTGTTTGTTTAATACGAACAAACGGACCGTATTTATCAAGACTTTTAGCAATTTTGTACGTAAATGCATCTTTATCATCTCAATAGCCGTAAATTAAAAAGTTTGGAACTCGTGTTAAATAAAATAATAATCCTGGTAACTCGTGCGTCCTTAATTATATTTGTAACAAACATTCTACTTTACTCTTTTCTCTGTATAAAATTCTGACTCGATTAGTTTCAGATCTAACTGGGATAAACAGGATTATATAATTAAATTTAATTTTTTGGAATGTTACTTTTGCGGGGATGTATGAAAAATAATTACTTGAATTTTATAATTTTCCATGTTCTGAAACTCGGTTTACGATGAACAAATATAATTATGAATATCAAGAAATACATAGCTGCCTCGTAGAGAAAATTTCACTCACGTGCAGAAATAATTTACGAAAGTTCCATTTCACAAATAATAGCAGAAGAATTTGTTTCGCATAAATATTTTTCAGTAAAATATCTATTTCAATTCGTATTTTTATAAATATTTTTTACTCTTATCATTTATCCTAGGCACTTTAAGACCATTTCAAAAGTACGTGGATTAAATATAGATATTTTCCAGATAGCTAGGGTGTACAGGGATTCAATTTATAAATTCAATTTTTACTAGATATTGAAACACAGTTAACTCATCGCAGCTTATAATAATAATATTGTAAAGTATGATTGTAGATTACACCAGTCTTAATTCTCTTTAGAAAATTACAGGAGTTCGTATAAGAGCAATGCGGATGAAAAGTGTTGTATTTCGCTCATTCGCACATCATCGTTATTCTCATTATATTGCACACTAGTTCATTCGAATTTTGTATTCTTTGGAACTGTATAATGCACAATACAATGGGATAAGATAAAATTTCATTAAAGAAAAGAAAGATAAAGTAAAACGACTATACGTTTAAATACTAATGAAAGACCATTAAAAATAAATTGTTTGTACACCTACTGTCTGAAAAATTTATCGTGTAATATGGTGATAACGAGAAACATAATTTGGCATTTTAATGTCTAACAGAAAAATGGGTGAAATTTGATTTGAGGTTTTTATACGGAAATATTGCGAAGCTTTTAAAGGCTAATAAAATGATAGAAAAGCTTAAAAATTTCCTTTTATCATTGCGTATAATAAAAACCGTACCACGTCTAAATACCTTCATTCTTCTTACTTTTCCAAGTCAGCGCAATTCAATCGCTTCTAGCGCTCGGTGGGAGTTTCGTGTTAAACAACAATCTTCGATCAAAGTTCGATATTTGCGAGATTCTGAAGAGCAGCGAAACTATCGATAGAACGGCGGGGAATGCGGGGCAATTAAAAACTAGCAAACTGCTCGTTACTTGCTTGAACTGCCGGTAACTACTGTTAACTACATACCAGGCGCGTCTCGCCACGCGGCGGAAAAGTAGTCCGAGCCCGTGCGATCCTCGCGAATTCCCCGTTCGTGACGGATGTTGATCCCCGTCACGTGTTTATGGGCCGGTTTTCAATATCGCGCGAGCTTTCACGCTACCCGGGAAAACGGATTAGATTGCGTAAGTGAAATGGCCCGGGCGTGGATTACGGTGTTCTACGCGGGTTGCCAATTCCAGCGGACACGTGTCCCGGCGAGATAGTAAGGTAAACGTTCCTCGATCGGGATCAAGAATCGAGTATCGTCTAGGCACACGTATCAGCCCCCTCACCCTTCGGGCGCTATTAGAGCCGACGATCGGCCAATTAGAAATCTCACGTGGTACCAGCAGCATGAGGCGGGCAGCACGTACGCTGCCACTATTACCATTGCCATTATGTGCAGCTACTACTATTACTCTCGACGTTATTTCGATAGTCACGCAAGAGTGGCTCTCCATCGAGTGCCCGCATCCACTTGGCGTGCTCGATATGTATGTACACCGACAACGAGAAAAGTTGCATGGACGAGGCCGCGTTCTCCCCGTCTGTTTTCAAGAACGGAATTCAATCTTTCACGATTTCATAAGTGTCGCAAGATTCAGTATACTCGAACATTTTATAAGACGATATTCTGAGAACGTGGTTTGGGTGGGGATGCAACACGACAATTAAGTGAGGCCAGGATCACGACAGCTATCAATGCAGTAGGGTAAATTTACCTAGGGTAAACTGTACAGTGATTGGCACCGTAAGCCAAAATCCTAGTTAAAATCTTTTCGTCTTTCTTTAAAATGTTTAAACGAGCTTAACTATCTATTATTATAAGCTAATGAAGATTTCTCAGCAGAATCAAACAGTTTGATCCGAGTCATGAATCTTTTATCATTAAATATATTCAGTGTGAATAACTATCGTAAGAGAAATAGCACAGTCATTGGCACATTTGCTAAGAGACGTATGTGAAATTCTGTTAGGAAAACTTCCAACGTTGCTTTGAAATATAAATAAGAAGCAATAAAAAAATGGATTTTCTACACCAGGAATTCTTAATATTTGCAGTTTAAATCAAAAGTACCAATAACAAGAAAAATAATTGTTTTGTCCTGAATAAGTTTGCACAATTCAATGATAATGTATTCTCGTTGGCAATTTTAGGCCTCCATGTTAACATTTTAAGCATTCAATATTACGTACATTACAGTTGAGGAGGAGCTCATTACTGCGACACAAAAATCACTAATTGTGAGAACGTCTTAGATTTTAAAATTAAAATTCTTTCACGTGTTATTACTTAATGATAAATTAGGAATAATATTGAAATAAAGTACGATCGAAGCATGATACCGCAGTAATCGTTACAGCTACCCTACTTAGTCCTCCATTTTATAAGACGATATTCTGAAAACGAGGTTTCAGTTGATGAGTAACGCGACACTTAAATGGGACCAGGGACGCGACAACTATCGAGGCAGTAGTGTAATCGTTAAAGCGATCTGTATATACTATACTTTCAAAAGTTATGGATTTAATAAATTTAATCATATTTAATGGACAACCAATCATTGCCAATTTTTGCAACAGAATGTTTGTATTGGCGTTATCAAATGCGCTGCTGATCTCTAGAAATGTGGCTAAAAGATTCTATTTATTATTACCGGATTCTTCAATGCAATCGTTAGACTGGATTTTATCCATGTATAACAAAATGTGTAGCTATAACACACAGTTCTTATCTTAATAATTTTAAGAGGTTGAAAATAATGCGAAAGTGTTTTAAGTTCCGTTAAGGAACTTATCCATACTGTTTTGCGTTTGGTTTAGCCATTTTTCTTATAAATGCATAAAATATGTAATCTAACGATCAGTTCCGTTGTCGTTTGAATATGATTAACAATTCCGAGAGTACCAAGAGCAGCAGAACGTAGAAAAATGTCAATACTCTTTCACGTGCATTCATATTGCGAAAAAATTGATGAACAGTGTGACATTTAGTATTTGACAAAGGAAAATCAATTCCAATTCCTTTTAACAGAGCATATCGATACTATGGCACAGTTGTTGCGACGTAATCTTTTAACAGGGATGTGTACTAAGCTTTCTAGAGGTACAGTTTACAGTGTAAATTCTATCGGAACTTATGGTGCTCAGTTCAGTGTACTTCGCTTTGTACTTTTTCTCCCACGACACATTATCGCCCTTGAGAACACTCGTAGCCACTTAGCCACTGTGACGCACACATTCCTTGAAATTTTATTCCCCGTCCAAGATGTCGTATCCTGTGTTCAAAAATGTTCTTCTTCAGATTCCAGAGCTGTTTTCTCATCGAATCTAATAATGAAAGTATTTTAATCGGTTCAAATTGATTATGATGTGATCCTAATCGCGTACGGGATGCCCTGTTTATCTTGACCACCTCAAATGTTTCCACTGCTTTTAAATATTCTACGAAACACATAACATAAAATAATACCTGTACGATTTGAAAACGAAATTAACAATTAGCAACAGCTATCAATACTTGTAACTAAGCTGTATAGCTTCATTTAGAGGTTTGGGTAAGCTTAAACCTTGTGTTGCCAACCATTTCCTGCACATTTTTTTTTCAACAATTTGTTAATGTTCCTCTAAAAATATTACTGAATGTTCATTCTTTACTCGCTAATACACTAATTTGTAATCTTTCAATTCGAATTTGTGGAAATATATGATAAATACAAAAAAAAAGCTTTCAAATAGTCTATATACATTCATTAATATAGAATGGTTAATGTTTTCGGCGCAAGTTTCGATCGTTTGTTACCATATTTACAGACGCAATTCTAAGTAATCTTGAAAGTGGTCTAAACGAAGATCGAAACGTCGAGTATTTAACTTGGTAATTTGCAAAATTACTTTATAGAATAAAGTCACAAACGATCGAACCTTGCGCCGAAAACATTAACCATTTTATGGTAACAACAAATACGATCGATAGGCGAATATATTAATCTATACATTTAGTTGACTACATAAGAGTGAAATAAAACACAATAGTTATAACTACCAGAATCTCTATTCTTTTATGATTATTAGTATTAATTAGTATGATTACGAGTATATTAAAAGGGAATTCCGAATATACATTTAACAATACAGCAGGTGGTACATGTTCATTATCCATGTCACATATTATTCTTCATGTGAACAATGAAATATGGTTAAGGTGCTGCGGTTCTGGTGATTTCGACAAAAACGAAATTATGTCGACAAAGCCGAATGAAACAGATCATGGCAAGGTGATTAAAAAGTCGAACTCGCAATCATTTCCGGAGAAAGGTTTCCGGGCTGCACTGCAAATCCATTGCCATGGAACATCGCGATGACATGCATCGCTGAAGAAGAAGTAATCTTGGCATGGAGATCAAAACCCGATCAGCGACATATAGACATTAAACTGAGAAGAAGCTATCCTGTGGAGCACGACGAGCTAGCTCGCCTCTATGTCAATGGAGGAGAATAAAGAATGCCTGAGGATTCGCTCGGTTCTACGTACATACGTTCGTCGGAGTGCGAGGGCAGGGATAAATCCATTTTCTACCGTCGTGGAATAAGATATAAGTGTTATGTCAGCTTCGTCCCCTCGAGCGAGCTTTCCGCCGCTCTTCCGAACTTGTCTCTCTTTCTCTCTCTTCATCATCGTCGAAGAAGCCGCCCTCGGCGAAATCCTTGGAAAGCTTGTTCGAGATTTCGAGGGTTAGAAGGAGCGCGAAAGGTTAGGAATATTTAAAAACAGAATTCCTCGAGCGAGAGAGAGACATCTTCCCTTTTGTGAAATCCACCGGTGGATACGATCGAGCATTTGACAGTACATGATTTACAACATGGAATTCTGTTCTCTCCAGTAACTTGTCGGACAGTTGATTGATCCAAAGGAAATTGCTAAAGCTACACTTGGTCTCGCGATATCTCTTCATTTATAGAAAAAGTTATTCCAATTTAAACTGTTTACCGTCAATTATTATGAGAGTGGTGGCTGTATTTGTCCATATTGAAGCAACAACGAGTAACTTTTACATTGATGTTGCATGCGTCTTGAAACAGTCTTCACTTTTACCGAATAAAAGAAGAAGACAGCAACAAAATAAAATGTTTACATATCAATTACGATCTCCAATAGAAGTCAAGTAACAATTTAATTCCCACATTAATCATTGTTACATGTTGTAATAGTGTATCGAGACACTGTCAGACTCATTCAATCTTTTTACTTTTTCGAGAATTACACCTATTCATTTATATCGTAAAAATATAAAATCCGAAGTCTAATAATTAGCTTTAAAATTTATACTGGATATTTTTTAATATAAAAATAGTACAAGATTTTTAAGTTTAGGTTTGTATGAATTACTTTACTGTTCCAATAATTCCGAGTATTTTCAACTTCAATTCGTTCCAACCACACACCCACATTTCAAGTTCTGATTTTTTTTCATCTTATACAGCCATTGTTTTCGAACATAAACATAACATGAAGAAGGATAGTCACGATGTATCTTGTTTTTCTTTCATTGAATGCCATGAGGTATTTTCAAGATGATTTTAAAATGTATTTCCGCACGAATTTCATCACAAGGATGCGCAGGAATAAAAGGAAATACGAATGTTAATAAATACAAATAAAAATGTTACCAGACGAAGGTATAATTCAGACCAAAATGTTCCAGCTGCGATTAATAGCAATTCACCAAAACTCACTTGTTTCTCGATTCGTTAAGGCGCAAAGGAGAATCAGGGAACGATCGTCAAAGATAACGAGGGCAGGTTTCCCTACATCATAAGCTCCCCGCGTCAAGGATCGCATCAGGATCTATCTTCAGACCAGGGATTCAAGTGAATAAATTTTGCGGACGCGATCGTCGCGTCGTTTACGCAGCGAAACAATAAATAATTTTTCCGATGCCCCCTTTTCTCCTTCCAAAGAAGACGCTTGACTATTCCTAACAACTTAAGTAAATAGAAATTAATGATATCGGCGCACAGCACTGTGTGTCCAAACAGCGAAATCGTGGTCAAAACCTCGTAACTCACTTCAATCTGGACGAACTTGGACAAAAATTGGTGCATAAGGGTTTTTTGTATTTTCCTCTAAAAAAAAATGTTTACAGTAATGCGAAAAAGTTACGCTAAAAAGAAATAAATATCACAAAATAAAAATAACAAACTATGTCGAATCAGATGAACTGTAATAATTATCATCATCTTCGATATGTTCGGTTTCTTGAGTGTTTCTTGCCAGAAAGACAAGTTTTAATGCGTCTGGTGTCAATTTTTCAAAATTTTTTTTCTCTTGGTATTTTCCTAAATGTGAAATGTATGGGTCGGATGATACCAAGAGCCGCAAGAATACATCTTTCATCGTTTTTTCACGAATATATTTGCGAGAAAAATCTTGACGATATTTTTTTTATGTATTTATTCGTATGCTTTTGAGCTGCTTCAGACATTGTCCAATAGGTAATAATGCCGATCTTATTATCTGTGAACCATGAAGTAAAATTTTATGAACTGAAGTTGTCATGTAGTACCACGAATATAACCTTACGAACAGTTTAGCTGTTTCAACGGCTTATTTTTTAAATTCAAATAAATTAATTTCGTGACCACTTGAAATAGCTTGGAGAATGGCATAAAACCTTATAATTAAACGCTCGTCGACACCAGTAATTAATACCGAAATCTTGTGATTTTATATTATTTTATATTATTTATGTAGGGTCGTGGGGACTGGGTAACGGTCTAACTCGGTTTTTCAATTGTATAAAATAAATTTAATAACAAATATCAAGAGGTTGAATATGCGCGTACAATAAATGCGAACCACACAGTTCGATGGCCAGCGAAAGACTGTCGTTTCGTTCGTTCTTTCGAACGTTGCTTTCGTGTGCGTTTTGCATTTGTTCTCTACGTTCGCTGGTCGCGTTTGGCGTTTGTTTACGTGTAGCCATGAGCCGCTTCGATTCCTACATTTATGTGCCTTAATAATACATTGAAATTAATAATAAACTGATGCAAAACCATACAATATTTGTTTGAAGAGTTTTTAAATATCGTCTACACTTCCCGAGAAATCACGCATGACGATGCTTCATTGTGCATTTACGAAATGGTCTTCACAACATTGTTTGGTACTTTTTGGCAGCCAATTTTTGAAAATACTGAAAGATGAAAGTGTTAACTACAAGTTCCAACAAAAATTATAGCGTCATATTGTTTCGTACACAACTTTTACTCTACATATTTAAAATTTGTGCTTAAAACTTTTCTGTTTCCGTCTTCTAATAACATTTATAATAGTACAACGTAACCATCAACTATTTCAAATATACTAGTGGTCAGAGACATTCTACTTACTTCCAGGAACAGTTTTTGAATTATGCAGTTTACACTTTTCGCTTTCACACAGTTCCTCGCAATACGATTACTGAGCGACTAATGAACGAAAACTTCAAGCTCTTACCATTTTTCAGGCATAAGTAATAAAACCTTCGTACCTCGGTTTTTCCATAGGCACAATACTAAAGAATCTAAAATAGTAGTTACCGTATCCCCACCGGAAAGTTCATTTTCGAGGTTTTGGCCACGATTTCGCCGTTTAGACACACTGCATACAGATTCGATCAAGAAATCAAAACAAAGCAATTTTGCAATTTATAAAATTTTCCTCAACGTTTCGATCCGATTCTGGATCATCTTCAAGAGAAGTTTTGCGTCTGAAAAATACTGAACGTTGTACTAAGTGTTTCACAAGATTAATAATAAGTATAAAATAATTTTTCACCGTACTTGCTATGTGTAAATTATCAACGTTTATGTGTGTCACTGTACTCCATGATATTAAGAATTAGACTGAAGCATGTGAGCGTTGGCAGAGAACCAGTACAAAAACAAAGGAATGACGTATATTGACGAAATAGCCAATCAGACACCGTTATCGAAAGTTCTCAGAAAGTTCTTAAGAAAATTTTATAAATTGCAAAATTGCTTTGTTTTGATTTTTTGATCGAATCTGTGCGCCGATATCATTAATTTCTATTAATTCGTACGATCGACAACACGGAATACTTAACTTAAGTGAATGTTTCAACTTTAGTAAGAATACAGTCCAAGTGTCAAAATTTCTAAAATCCACAAAAATTCATCATACTCTGTAATCTTGTATGAAACTACTACTAATCTCTATCTCCCCATTATACCTATAAATGTTTATAAATTTGAAGTCATATTATTGTAATATTGCGTAATACGTTATAATCTTCGTGGTCGCTAATTACCTTGTTGTAGACGCGACCTGTATAAATAAATAAAAAAAAATACAAATAAATAAATAATTCTTAGCAAGCGTGTCGGATCAAAGTCGACGCCTGGTCGGAGTCCTGCCGGTTGCACGAAGATAGGGAGGGAGGGTATGGAGCAATTAAACCGATTAGCTTTCCCGTGGCTATCGTCGGGCCGTGGTCGTGTCCTGTGGTCAAGAGTAGTCGTAGATCGGAAAGCGCAACGAGCTTGTTGTTTACATCTGCTGTTCGGGGCGAGTAAATAAACTTAATGGTTGCCCCGGTTCTCTGTATAGGGGGACGACACAGCGAACGGGATAGAGAAATAGAGGGGGAGAACGAACGGGCTATTAATTACCGTCGAAAAAGGGCGGGAAGCAGGGGGTTAAGGATTAAAGGTGAGCAAGAAGGAAACACGTGGCGAGTTTCCTAGCTGCTGGAGCTGTTGCGGTGGCACGACGTTATCACGGCATCGTGCAATATTGTAATTATATTGCCGCGCGTCACGACAACCGGTGTACCGTGGCGACGAAAAATACCCTCAGCCACGATTCGTCCCGGTGAATGACGGGTAGGTTCGGCCGATTACAGTAGTGCTCACTTGACTTGCGAAATTTGGGATCCAGAAGTCGAATCGTTGCGTTGTAGGGTAGCGTTCTTTTCGAGAATATAAGGTGGCCACTTGAAGTTATTTAAGGTTGTCAAGTTACGAGACTCACCCTGTATATCTCTGATTTATCCCCATTGTGTATTACAGAAATCTGGTACCGCTGCACGGACTGGTATTTGACCGATCTAGCTGGTCAAAAGTCAATTTCTTAGAACTGCCCCCAGATAAAATATAACAGGCTATTGGGAGAGCCAGGTAAGTCCATTGAACCAACCCCATTGTTCATCGGTCCTCACCGTACGCAATAACTGCAATGGCCATTCATGTAAGCATAATTTAATAAAACGTAATAAATCGAAAAAAATTTGGCCAGCTAGATCGGCCAAATACCAGTCTGTGCGCTGGTGAGCACTACTGTACGCGCTTTCCGGGTCGAGCGTGACTTACCTGCGTCCTCCTGAGCAAGGCAGTCTCACAGTCGAATGATTCGCCTCGGCGCGGCAGGAAACGCCTCCCTTTGCGTGAAACTATGAAACCGAGAGCCCAGGTGACCGGTGTGTCAAGTCAGGTCGGCCAGACCACCGTGATATCGTTTTTCACCCGAGATATCAGAAGCGTTATCGAGCCACCGCGATACGCGCTAATGGAGAAGGGTTGCTGACGAAAAACGGGGGAGGGGGGGGGGTACACTCTCAGAAAGTCTGCGACTTTTCGGTAGAAAGTAGACGGTTAGACGGTATTTCGTGTCTGAGTGCCGGGCATTGTCTACAAAGAGGCTTTCGTTCGGTGCTCCAAGCGTAGAAACATTCCTCTTCGGAAAGATCGAAGGGGGTAGAAGAGCTGTAGACATCGATAACTGCGAGCCAAAGCGATTTCTCACTCGCTCGAACCGATTACAAACGGTCCTAGTGGTCCGCGGGGTTTTCTTCGCTTGTGATTACTCTGATTAACGAGTAGTTTTTCTTCTCCTGGAACTTGTAGATTTGTAAGAAGTGGAATTAATTGTTCCTGCGTTTCCAGATAGCCGAATTGCTTGTTGGGACCTTCATTTTTCTGTGGACGCCTGTTTTGACGAATTCAATGTTCATATGAAAGACTGCAAACGTGTTCGACAAACCATTAGTCGAATACAAAAGTATGTCGTATTAGGAAATACTAACATTTTTAGTTTACTTTTTTACGGTGAATCTTTTTATTTTCTATATTTAAACGTTTGTAAATCATTGCAACGTTGACCGATTTTGATAAAACTTTCAGAATGTATATAAAATTTTATTTCTATTTATAAATGAACTTTTCATGAAACAAACACCATCCAAAAAATCAAAACCGTCACCAACAAATCCAACTGAGCGGGAATTGTCATTTTCATCTGATTCTTTGGATTCGTTTACTTCAGAAAGTATAGATTTTTGTTTTGTTTTATAAAGAACATGCCAAAGAAGTTGAGTCGCTCAATTTCCGTGGAATGCAACACCTGTTAGAGAGCTGTGAACTTCAAATGCGCAAGTTATTTCACATGCAAACATTGTGAAAGCGAATCAGACGATTAAGTCGGCGGTTATCGAGTGAAACATGTTTTTTCGTGTCTAATCATGATCTATGAAATAAATACTCAACAAGCATGGAATATAGGACGTGTTGCGAGGGCAACACCGAAGGTCGACCGTACCGGACCGTACGGTCTCCATGCGACAAAGGGACATGCCTGAAAGGAATGTTTCAAGATGTTTTAATAAATCACGCCATTGGCGAACGAAGACAATACTAAGGAACTTCTTGACAGTTTCCCACTCTCCTCAATTAAAAACTTCTCACAATACATCCACGTCCAATTACGAAACGCTACATTTTCCCACTTAACTCCAAAAGCATCGAATCACGAAAAAACCAAACTGACGATAGACAGGACACGACGAGACAGAAATCAGAACAAATCGAAAACGCAGACCGACGAGACGGGACTTTCCGAAACGAACGTATACATCGCGAACCATCTCAGTGTAATATAGAATAATAAAGTGTACATAGTCAACAGTTTCGCACTTATTCTCTACCCAAGGTATATATATATATCCAATATTACCTAGTATGTACATATTGAGAGAAGGCAACGGTATCAATTCATCGCTATCTTCGTATACAAAACATTTTGACTCTATTTCAACACTAAAGGGGCCTATTCTCGATCCAGCATGTTGCGCAAAAATTATTGCGCAGCATGATGTCTATCCAAAAATTGTATTAATTAGTCAATCACTATCATTTACGGTTAATAATGTTGCGCAATAGGCACCTTGAATGGGCGCCTTTACTTTTCAGAGTTTGTGGGGTATCCTAACTTAAACGGTAAAATTTTTTTGCAACGACAATGTAGTTGACAACCATAGCTTTCCAACGGTATATATTTCTTGTATAATTCTCATCCTATGAAATTTTATAGCTAAAAAACAAAAGTCTCAACTTTTACGACAGCCCTATAGAACACATCATCACTCTTGTGGCGATTGCATAGTTCGTTTTCAGATAATTGCTAGAAATGCACGTCTAATTTGAATGGGCTGTCTACGGTGTCTAAGATATGTGAGGGGTTCACCTGTATTATCACGTGGTCGAGCACACGCGATAGGCGAAGAGCGCGTTGACGCGACAACGGAAGCGTACTCGCACGCGCAATCGAGAACGCATAATTCCGTGTCTAGTTACGCGCCCGGTAATTATCGTCGGAGGAGTGTTGAGGGACAGGGAGAACAGCCGGCGCCTTATTTGCATTCTGCCGTCTCGAGGTAGCACGAGGAATTCGCTTTCTCGCAATACAAACCGCGCTGCCTAACGTCTCGTTCCCGGCGCGTATTCCGCGCGGAATCGCTTGTCGCCGTCTGAGACCTGAGATTTCGCTGCTTCTCGACGTTAACGTCGACCTCCTGGACGTTAATTACAGCGCCGGGCTGCAGGGCGTTTTGCGGTCTATCTTCCCGTCGATACAGAATTACGCGGCCTCCCTCTCGCATTGTTCGTGTTGTTTCTTCGACGCCGCACCGCGCCGCACCGTTGCACCCGGCCCTCGCCGCTCCTCGTTTTTTCTCTTGACACTTTATTGGCCACTTAACGCGTCGTTGCGCGTCTTCGTGTACATTAATAAATCCTTCTTTCTTTTTTAAACATCTGCGGATACATTGCAAATGTAACATGTGGTCGATAAGTTCTCGGAAATGTTTTCCTTTTTCAACACTTATAAGCTCCACAGAGAAAAATTTTGTGCTTTTAATAAGGAAAAACACCGCATTTTATATTTTCAAAAAATTTTAGTTTAAGCGTTAATTGAGCTTCTAGAGTATAGTATTCATGTTGAATAGAATAGAATTTGCTTTATTTCAGCCTTACAGTTAAGAAATCTGACGTGGTTTCAATTTGACACGGTTTTTCCGAAATAAGTTACACCGTTCTGTTAGTTTTCGGTAAATTTTTCCGAAATTTTGCATCACTTTTACTTTTTTAATGCGGAATACATAACCGAAAAACCTAAGATGTAAATGTTAACTCATCAATTTTACTAAAGAAATATTGAAATTTTTTTTATTTTGTTTCATTGTCAATTTGACACCGAGGGACAGATTCAGTTCGTGAAACGAGGGACGGATGAGGGTTAACCTATCTGTGCAAATCTACCTTATTTTCGCATTCGGTCCACCTTTGTCTCACTCATTCCTACCCTGTCCTACTCTTTTTATATTCTAATTATCACTAACTTACTTATTCATTTACTTATTGTATCTTTCCCCATTCCCTAACTTTTGTATTTTTGTTAGTTTGGTCTGTTCATTGGTATATTTATGCTCTCTTTTCTCTCTTTTTCCTCAACTTCTCCAACCACTCTTCGACATTTCTGTCTTCTTTTCCCGCTCACTATATGTAGGATTCATGTATTACCAGAAAAAATGTCATGTAAAGAAATTTGAAAGGCTCAAGAAGATAATGCAATTTTACCGATGCCCTACGTTCGATTCTTACGATTACATTACAACCACAAGGGGTTACAACCACAGAATTCATCGATTTACCATTTTTACAAGCTTTTCAAAATAGGACTATAGATCTTTGATAGATTACTACAGTCATATTTTTTTTTCTTCCCATACAGTCGCAGTGGGTGTAGAAATTGTTGAAATTTCTATGAAAAGTAATGAATCTGTATAAAGATTCGTAAAACCTTCTACTAAAAGCATTAAATGGAACTTTTCAGTTTTCAGAGAATTATTCACTTTGAACGTAAATAATAAAGAGTCGCGTAGAGTGCATTGTGTGTTGTGTTAAAATTCTTTAAATTGATAGAAACAGGCGGAAGCATGTAAACCTTTAAGTGAAAACTCAACGAATTTTTAAATTTTCTTTAAAAATTCCTTATTACGTCGCAGTACATTTGATTAAATGAAGCTTAAATACTACCTTGTGGCAGAATAATGCCAACCACACTGCAGAATGAAAAAAAGAATATGAAGAGTAGAAAAATTAATTTTGAATTCTACAACAATATTTTAGATGAGAAATATTAATTTTCTTTCTTTACTTTTTTTTGGAATTGGTAATACTTTTGCTGTTTTCCGGCTTTGGGGGAAGTACTTAAGTTTTATCTAGTTGTTAAAGAGAATTGTATACGCTACTATAATTTTCGGGGGGTGGATGTTTGAGGACTATTAGGGGTATGTTGTCTAGGAGAATCTGAGGAAGATTTGTTTGGCAGGTATTTGAATACTAATAGGTCTATAGCTGGAAACATCGCCTGACGGTTTATAAATTCACTTTCTAATGACATCCGTGAAGCATCACTTGAATTTACAATTGATTATTCACTTTAATTTCTCCATGTTCTCCGGCCCAGATAAAAAAAATTACAAGTTATAAAAAAAAACGTTTTTTAATAATCTTGTCGTGCAAAACCTAGGGCCCCCTGATAACATTTATTGCGGGTCCCGCGCTGGCTTAATCTGACACTGCCATGTTCAATAAGTTTAAAACGTCAGTTATTTCTCCAGACATAAATTTCAATTTATGTTCCACCAAATCGGGTGTACTAAATAGTAGATATCATTTGCTGCGAACTGCACGGTTATCGAAGAAGTGCTTATCTCAATAAATATGTAACTGCCTACTTGAACAAGCAAAGCCCTTCAACTCCACATTTCCGTGATTGTCGGTTCGCGGACGTGCCAAAAGATTCTACCCACAAAAGCCACTCGAAACCAGTGCATCTACTCGAAAGCCGTGCAACTTACTCGGATCGAGCACCGACACTTAGACGGTCGCAATAAGCAATCGAAGTCGACCGTTACTTTTTCTGGAAGGAGATTGACAAACGGCTGAAGAACACGTCTGAATACTCGATCGCTGCAGTGCGGTCGGGAGAGCTCATGAGAACACGAAACAAAGATAACACCGGTAAGGGAGGGCCACAATGGAAGTACTCGGAATTGAGAAGGAGGAGGAGGACCGTATACTGGTATGGAGGATGCTCGAGCGTTCCTCGGGCTAATTAGCGCTCCGATTGCAAGGGAGTAAGGGAAGAGGCTAAATATAGAAGTCAATTTCCTTTTTTCGACTTGCGACACCAACGATGGCGTCGAACGCAGTCGAGTGGTCCTGGCAGCCCGCGGGAGGACCCATTCTCGAGGCAATACGATTTCCTCGAACCGCTGAACCGCGTGACATTCGAAAACAGCCGGAGCCCTCGTAAAGCCTGCGAGTTTACAGCTCTGGTCGATTCGTTCTGGATCGGTAGGATCGATTCCAGAAGTGGCTCTCTCTCTCTCTCTCTCTCTCTCTCTCCGATTCTTTCTCTCTTTGTCCCATCGAGATCGAGACAAAGAACTAATTTTCAAGCTTCCAGCCGTACTGCGATCCGTTCCGCGAGCTCGTGTCGCAAGATATATCGTGCGTGTTCGTTCCGTTTGACCTAGTGGCGGCACCCTGCTCCTAAAAGGGATTCGGCGCGTAGGAGGAGCCGCTCGAGGAAGGACGAAAGGGGACGAGACCGGCCCGTTATACGCGAACGGCTCACGGCTCACGGCTCACAGCTCACGGATTACACGACCGCTGCGCTGAGCAACACGCACATAGCTATGCACGCACGCACGCCGGCCAGCCCGGCCCGGGCCACGCACGGACGCACGTGGCCACGATGCGACGCAGCACGCACCCCGGTGATCCATAACGTTGTCAACTCGCCGCGCAGGGCCAATCTCCATCGCAGATAACGGTCGCGCGACCAATCGCTCGACGCGCGAAATGCTCACCCCGGAAGACACGATTCGGGACCAGGGAGTCTTGGAACCCTCTTGTTCTCGGCAGAGGTATAGGGCAACTGTACCGATTACTATGGTATCGTGCTTCGATCGTACTTTATTTTAATATTATTCTTGATTGTATCATGAAGTGTTTGTATCATGTGTAAGCATTTTATAAAAGAATTATGTGTTCAAAACCTAAGATAGCATAAGAAAATATTAAATAATAAAATCGATCATATTTTCTCTACGTATTACTGCATAAATAATAAAGAAAAAGATACTAAACATAGGTATTACTACGGACGAAAAATAGCTGTGTACTAATTGCTGCGTACCAGCATTCGAAATATTGGACCGTACGGGAACAAACTACGTGTCTAGGCATTAATTTGAATAATTGTAAAATAATAAATCTGGAACCGGTCATTTTGATTGGTGCTGGTAAGTTTGGTGTTGAAAGCGTTAAGCAGTCGATCTCCAGGAGTCTTAAAACATTGTTCGTAAGTTTTCCACTGGATACCTGAACGTATTCACCGTATTCCAACGATTCGGCTAATTTTGTGCCGTCGCTAAAGGCCACTCGGTCGCTAATTACTCGATGTCACGGTATTCCTCACTGGGCAGAGTTGGTTCTTTCAGCATTGACACATTTCACATGCGACCGTCTCGATACTTTATACCGGCAGCTAGAGCCATTTCGATATTAGGATCGGCAGAAAGAAACCCGCAAATGGCCTGTATGGCCCGATTGGCCAGAGTGCACGAAAGCTCCCCAGGTTCGAGTATCAGTAATCTCTGTAACTGATCTTTTTTTCTCTCCTGTGACGGTTTTCAAAAGCGGAATTTCCGGTCGTCTCTCTTTCTCTATGTTTCTCTCCCTCTCCCTCTCTGTCTCTCTCTCTCTCTCTCTGTCCCTCTCTCTCCATTTCGAGTTTCGAATCATTTCTCCTGTTTGTCACTGTGACCCGAACTATGTTCCCGGCCACAGCTATTTCGATATTAGAATCGGATTGATGCCATCCAAAGATGGATAGCTCAATCCGTGAAGTATTTGCGGAGTAAACAAAGGGTCACGATCGATAGAATCTCGTTTGGTACGAAGTAACTCGAATCACGAACGAAGTAAATACTCTTTCATCTAGGCCCTATTAAATTATGAAAGAGCTGCAAGGGGTGGTCTTGAAGTTCCAGCTAATTCGACATCGACTTTACAGTAACGCACAAAAGCAGTCGTACACAACCACGAGGTTTATTCAATTTCATTTTACTGGGCTTTTGTAGCTCCGGAAAGCACGAACGAGAGCACAGCTCCATATTAAAAATATTATAACGAATGAAGCAACAATCAATCGTATAGGATGTTGTGATTTTAACATTTGAAACATGCAAATTATTTCGTTAATATTTATTTAGTAAAAATATTCAATTTTATGTTGTGTACAGTTTCCTAAAGACTCATCTTATCGGTACCTGTACAAATTCTAGAAACGTGGGACTTGTACAAAATTATAAAACGAGGGACATCAAAGTATATCGAATTATTTTCCGTGAGAGAGAAACCGTCTTTACAATTAACTTCTTTACACTAAACTTCCTATTGGTTCTATATACTTCTTCTCGTATTGATTGCTGCTTGCTACTGCGACCATGTTATCTACATAAACTCCGTAATATAAAAAATCTTCATCTTCTTGTTCTTTTCATTGATTAATCTTTAATTTATCCTTCTAGAATTTATCCTTCGATCTCCGATGTTGATGGAAAGCGCGTACGAACAGTAGGAAGGAAACGAGTAAAAAATTATGAACGTCGAAGCACAAGATAAGTGCACGAAGGGAATGTTAGATTTGAAGGGTGTCGATTCGACGATAGTAGAGGGTGGATTCCGACAGCTTCCTTAGATAGCTATGATACCATGATACTAGGAGACCGGTACTTTCTCTGTCGCTGTTTCCATCGCAGTGTGTCATCGTCCGCTTACACGCTCGCCGGCCCGTCGTGCACTTGTGCATGCACGTAGCGCTCCACTTGCAAACGCCGGCCATTCACCATTGTTATATTACTTGCTAACACGACATTAATACATCGGCCGAAGAATTATGAGGCCGCGGCATGGCAGCGACGAGGGGGAAGCGAAGGAAGGTCGGGCCGGGACTTTGAAAAATCGTCTCATGCGCTAAAAGCATCAGAGATTAAAATTAAATCCGGCTGCGTCGCCCTGCCCCCGATACAACCCCACCTGTGCGTGCTCGCCACCCCCGCACAACCCTCGCCAGCTTGGCTGTGGGGGTTCAAGCCGGCGATTTTTTGTTGATAATTAAACGACGATAAATTACGCCCGCTAATCTCGCTCCATCGAATTCCAAAGCGAGAATTTTTCGCCGAATATTTCAATTTAATCTCGCTCCGCTCCACCCCGTTTCCTGCTCCTTCGTGTGTTCGTAAATTCTCGTGGAAAAAACGACGAGCGGCTGCCGCGCCGGAAGAAAATTAGTTCCTGAAATGCCGGCTAATTTAATTGGCAGGGAATTCCGGGAGCGCGCGCGGCTGTTCGATTAACCGGTTACTGATTGATGAGCTTCCGCAGCTTCTACACCGGTTATTTTGACTCACGTTATTGGGCTTGATTCCGTTAATTGCACGGGCATTTCAAACTTCTTTTTTTATCTTCCACTGTCGCGAGGAAACGTTAAACATTGATGCAGCTTGGTCACTGTACTTTTTATCAACCAAACCTCAATTAATCATGATCAATTTAAACTCTTCCGTGGTCAGAGATTTTTCTGGCTTTCACGGCCCGGCATCATACAGTTCTCACTGCTTCGATTTTTCGGTTGATTTTGGAAAGGATTTGCGAATTTAATCATTCACGTTTCCATTATATCCTGTAATGTTAATTAAGCTTAACTTGATTAATTTATTTTAGATTATTTGTTAACACTGAGCCCTGCGCGCGTGCCACATCTGCCATTGAAAGTGGGGAGGCTCCCCAATCAGTTGGCTAAGTGTTAAAGTAGGTTTCATCGGAGAAATTTATAAATTATCTACGTAAATATTACGAGTAAATAAAAGTAATAATTAGTCTGCTTCGATTGCAAGAAATAGAAACCAAACTGAATGTTATTTCTTTCCTTAATGGTTTGAATAGAGGAGAAATTGTATATTGACATCTTCAATTTTAAACATTTTTCAACAACTTTGAGTTTCATCTACTCAATTTTACTATAAATGCAAAAAGATCCGCAGTCTAGCAATAATGATTTAACACCAGATTTGCAGAACTTATCGCATTTGAAATTACATAGTGTGTGGTGTGTGTTGCCCTATGGGAAATTTATTAAATAAATATCTCCTGATGAAGCTAGTTGCAACGCTTGAAAAATGTTTGGAAAATCGCGGACACGGCTAACACCCGAAAGCCATAACAATGAGAACTTACTCTGTCTCTGTGATATCGTGGTTTAGTTTCGAGAAAACGAAGGATGCTTTCAAAAGAGCAATCGTCCTTTCGGTGAATGTCGCTTGGAGGTTTTCGACAGGTGCGAGCAGAGTCGTTCGGAATTTAATTATAGTCTCGCGGTTGGTTTTTTAGGCGAGCGAGACCAGACCGAATTTTCGGCTAAGCCGAAATTGCCAGGTCGCTCCGCGTGCGGAAGCCGTGGCGCGCGGCCCGATAATTGAAATGCATTTTTTCCGCCGGCTGGAAAGCACCGTGAACCGGTGTATTTAACACGGCGACCTTTTTTCTCGTTCGAGTAACACGGACACCCGTCGCCGCAGTCTTTTACCCCAATTTCCAGAGCTAAAAGCCGCTGCAGTCGCGCGATGCATCCGCTCGGTTCAAAGAGCACCGGCCATTTTCCGCCGATGAATATTAATCTTCAATTTTTCGCTGGCGATTCGTTGCTCTTTTTTTCACTAGATATTTTTACGAACGTTCCCCAAGATCCGGTTCGTTTTAGAGACCCGGTATGTGCATCGATCTCTTTGCTGCAGGTCCCTACGTTTATCTTCGGTGCTGGACCTGCACAGTTTTCCACTGCGTCGATGAAGGTGGCGGTAGCGTGTCATTTTGCTGAAAAGGGTTGAAAGCATGTTAAATTAAATGTTTCATAAAACCGTGGGATATTCATAGCATGCACGGGTAGTCACCGTATCAACTAATTTATTAACTTGGGTAATATAGTCAAGGCAATCTTGGCAATGAGAGCACTTGGAGTAATTCAATTTATGGTTGTTGTGTAAACGTTAACGCTCTGTAGATTTGCATGCTAAATAAAGATTGTATTGATTTCAAGATGCTGGAGCCATATCAGCATTTATTCAATTTCTTAATAATCTTAATACGTGTTTATAATTCTTGATTTACAATCTTATTGTCAACTGAAGCTTTATAACAATAAAAGAAGAGTTAAAAATAAATGATTTCTGTTTAGTTTACATATCTTATTGGATGTTTCAAAATAAAAACGAAGATTTTCCGTTTCACTTCATAAACAAATTCATCGTCAGAGTCATGTGTTCTATTTAAATTCATCAGCGAGAGAAAATTATTAGCTACTTCCTTATTGACCACAATACGAGGATTAATAAGTAAATATTGTTTAGACGTGCACTTGTCCAGTTGTCCGAACTTGTGCAGCATGTGCAAGGACACTCTTGTGCGCGCCGGTTACACTATCGGTTACAGTATCTTGTGGATTGTATGAGCCTAGTTGCTTGACTGACTCTTTTTTCTCGAGTCTGTTTGCAGCTACCCTCGCTGTGGGTGGGGAGTAAAAATCCCTGTTTCCTAATTGGTCAATGTCTTTTCGCGAATTCACCCCGTGAGTATGGGGGTGGTTCGAGGTGACCGCGCGGTCCCTCATTTGGTGGGCCCGGTCGGTGTTCTAAATCTGGGCCAGGTACGGTGTTGTAAACCTTGGCCCGCCTCGTTCCTTTTATTGCTAGTGCAATTGGGAAGATGGCAGACTTAGCATAGATATTAAATTAACCTAACCTAACACCTCATTTGGTTCCCCTCTATACACGAGTTAGGTTAGATTAGGTTATGTTATATTTGCGCATTTTCGCGAGCGTGAGAGGTCGACGAGATAATCTCAAAGTACCTAAAATTGTAATGTATATAAAGATGACAGCAACGAGGGTTAAAAATCTTTAACAGATTTGACCACAAGTCCCGAAGCGATAGCACCAGTCCATATTCAGACCATCTCTAGTACCAATCGCGGAACATTCAGTGACTCGACGGAGGCCAGGGAACAAACGCCATTTGGAAAATCTTTGTATTTGGAGGGCGTCTCGAGTATTTGTCAAAGCTGAACGCTTTCGAGACGGCGCTTGTCACGGAATTCGATTAATCCAAAACCCATGATAATTGCAACAGCCGCTCCGCTAGATACTCCGGCAGCGGAATCTGTTCGATGAGCCATTAAGAGGCGAGTCGAGCATCGATTTCAGAGGAAGATACTGTTCTTCCTTCCAATTCCGACATTTCCGTAATTGCCAGTTCCTGTCGGTGAATCTTGCCGAGCGACGCGGTGGGTTGGGGAAGGTGGCAGGAGGTGGCTGAGAAGCCCAGGGGTTTGGGGGATCGAGAGATCAGCCGCGTGAGAAACGAAAAGAAGAGAGCCGTCGTCGAGGGAGAAGGAGACGGACTAATCCCCTAAGATGATCCGGCGCGAAAACAAATTAAAGATGATAATGCTCGGATAATGGGTTTCTGAGCATCGGGCCTGCTTCTGACTTCTCGTCGAACAGGCAATTTCGGTTTTCGTGGTTGCGATTCGGCGTCATCACTCACCCCATCCTTGGCCTACAACAGACACATCGGGGTAGAAGACGCGGCAAAGACGAGCTTCGAGAAAGGAAAAAAGAAGAAGAGAGACGGGAAAACGTGGAAACGAAATTACCGAGGGATGATAAAGAGCGGGGTAAGGCAGACGACGCACCCTGCCGCTTCGCCGGAGACAAATATTATTGAGACGAGATTAATCGCTCGAGACGAAACCGCGCCGGTTCTTGGCGTACCAATTCGCCTGTTGGTGCCTACCCTCTTCAACCTGTTCTCGAGACTCCTCATATCGGACACCTAACGCACCACCATTTTCAATTTTGCGAGCCTACCTCCACGTGGCACAAAAGTACAGGCGGCCAATCTAGCAGTTCATCAAGATTTTAGCATTATTTGGAAGTTTAAGGGTATAACAATGTGGGTCGTTGGCTTCGCTTTAACATCACCTACAATATTATCAAGTAAAAAATATATATTGATTTTTTAAAAAATAAGGGTGTTCTTTGATGACTTATGCAATAAACATTTTTTTAAAAAATTTTTTTTATTGAGATTCGTAGATCGCAAAATATTGATTCACTTTTTTGGAAAACACTTTTTTGTCTCATTATCAGAACTGCTTGAAAGATCATGTTCAGTTTTGAAGTAAACAATAATCCATAATGGTATTCAAAAATATTGAATTTTAAATGCTTGTACAATTCTTAATAAATCTTATTAATTTAATTCATTTTTGTTATAAATGCATCTAATCCGCAGTCTACTAATGCCACTGCAAGGTGCGCAAACATTAATCATTCAATATTAACAACAAATACGTTCGATAGAAGAATATATTTATTGATAAATAAAGGTGTAAGAAAGGTCCACTGTCCGAGGATTAGAGCACGTATGAAATCGTGAACTCTAGGTACCGGGACTGGCCAACAACGCGTAATTACTGTTAATGTTCGCGAATAAAAGACACTCGGAGCTGTCTATATTACGAGTGATAATATATGTAAGGCAACGTTCATTCGTACAGGAGAGAATAGGCTCGGGAGCAGGCCGCACAATACACTCTCAGTGGTTTTATTTCGATTCTTCGGTTTCTGGTTTCGCAGAAGATAGCATTCTCGAGGGGTGCATCGAGAATGCGGCCAAGGGGTTGGATGATCGGACTAAGATTCCCCCGCGGCCCGACACCTATTCAGTCGCGAAGGGAGCACAGCAGTGCGGGTGGCAGCTGCCGCCAAAAATATCCCAACTATTCGGGCCCATTACCGACGAGCTACCGAAATTCCGATATGATACTCCGTTCTGTACAGACTCGGGACAATCACTGTGTGGTTCTTCACCCAAAGTTCATACCTCGACGCCAGACAACACTCTCCGACGGTCTGACAAAATCCGGGGGCGAGGTGCTGATCCACCCTCTTCCGGAATCGTGTTAACGTTTAATTTACGGAGCACTGGAACAGGTGATTTCCAGGTTACTTTGTAGAAAAATTGCTTAGATAAAAAAACATTTTTATTATATCACGTTTTTGAGAAGGACTAAAAAGTATAAAATAATTGTTTCCGAGCCCCGTACAGATAATCCTGAAAACTTGTGATTGTGAATTTTTAATAGCTATGAAATTAACGTTTAATTTACGGAGCACTGGAACAGGTGATTTCCAGGTTGCTTTGTAGAAAAATTGCTTAGATAAAAAACATTTTTAATATACCACGTTTTTGAGACGGACTAAAAAGTATAAAATAATTTTGCCTAGCTCCGTACAGATAAACCTGAAAAAATTGAGATTGTGAATTTTTAATAGCTATGAAAATACTTGTAAGATTTAAAACGAAATGTATGCGTGGGGTGCATAGAATAGATAATTGACGCATGAATAGTTGAATTTAATAAGTTACTAACATTTGTTGCGTGTGTCTTCTCAACGGCAGCTACTCTCTACACTCTTTACTCATTATCTTGCGCCCCACATTTTATACTTTTGGGTCCGTCTTAAAAACGTGGTATATTAAAACTTTTTTTATTTAAATAATTATTCTCTGCTTTTCAGTCGAATAGACAAACAAGAAAGCGAGTTAATATTGCATTTTGATTCAGCTCTGATTTATGGTTAAAGTCTCTAGCACATCGAGAAGTTAGTTTTAAATCAGTTGCAAAATTTGTACCGAACAGCCAGACTGACAAACAAGAAAGCAAGTTAATAAAAACGTGGTAATAAAAACATTTATTCAGAATTGCTGCAAATTTTGTCATAAGTCAGGACTACATTGTGGATCTTTATGCGAAATAAAAATGGTCTGCATCGATTGCAAGAAATAGAAGCTAAATTGAATATTGTTTCTTCCCCTAATGATTCTAATAGAGGAGAAATTACATATTGACATCTTCAATTTTTTAGATTTTACAACCATTTTGAATTTCATCTACTCAATTTTGCTATAAATGCATACAGATCCGCAGTCTAGTTATGGCTCATAACTTACAAGGTAGTAACAACTGATAAGTAATAGTAATAGTTTGATAATAAATGTTTCGAACAAGAGATAAGCAGCAGTCAGTAGTCTAGAAATTGTATCATTAGGAATTTCGGAAAAAGTTTCATTAAGACAGCCGAGATTGGTCATCGTTCCTGGAGGGTAAAAAAATTCCGGTAGTCACAACAATTTTCTTTCGTCAGAATAAACGGCGATAGCGTTCTAAAGAGTCAATCAGTTGTCTCGAATTGAATCTGGAAACAGGAAAATACAGTTTTGTCCAGCTAGATCATATCACTATGTCGAGTCTAGTCGAACACATTATCGCAAAAACTCGTTAAAGCTAAAGTTTCAACCAGCACACGACCAGTACGGGTCGCACGCGATCTAGAATCGCGACGAGTATGACCGCAAACCGTAAACAGAATTTCCTGGAGCAACTCCGAATCTTTACAAGCTCATCGAATTTCCACTGATTGTTCGAACGTTCCGTTGGCCGGTTCCGCGGTCGAAGGACTGGCCGGATGGACTAATTAGCAAGGGAGTCTGAGACATCCACGCAGGAGGCAAGCCAGAAGGAGAGCGAGAGCGAGCGAGAGAGAGAGAGAGAGATAGCAATTTCCATCATCTTAGCCTCGTGTCCGCAGCGGTGAAATTCAATCTGAGCAGGAAGGCCGCCGGAAAATAATTAGCGCGGCGAGCACGTCCCTTTAAGGTTCCTGATCCAGGGGGATCGTCGACGTAATCCCCCAAATATGAATATAATTTGCTGGCAAAGAGGGAGATACCGGTCGGACAGGATACGCGGAGGAAGCCGTCAGCGCAGCCAGCCCGTGGATCAACTGGCGGCGTAATTATGTTTCGTTCGCTGACAACCTGCCACCGATAATGAATATCAAAAGGCTGGACCGGGCTCGGATCGGCTTTTTTCTCCCCACCACCACCACCACATTTTTCACCCTCTCTCGACCGCCGCTGTCGGGAAAATTCGCAGTAGATCTTCCCGGGCGGCCGCGACGGTGGAATAAAATATTTTTTTGCCCCGTGGATGGATGCAAATCGACGCGCGGTTCGTCGGCAGAACGTTTTAATGCGTCACGCGTAGCCACTCGACGCGTCAATGCGTCCAGCCCCCGCGGCGCGGAATTTTCTCCGCCAGACTTCATTGTCTGAATCGTCGCGCGGGTGTTGTCGTCTTAATTGCGCCCGGCAAAACGTTCGCGTTCGCGTTCTCGTTCTCGTTCTCGTACGTGTAATCCGTTGATCGTTAATTATTCGACTCGGCGCTACGGTTACATCCGCCGGTCTCGGCGAAACTCTTTTGTCCGGCTTCCGTGTATTGTTTCAATTCTCGCTCGTTAACCGTGCCCGCGTCACAATGACGATTTCGAGGCTACACTGCGAATCTAGCGATATTTGTTGCCACCCAAGCCACACAAGGCCTGCGCTACTCGCACATCTCAGATCTGCTCAAACGTGGTCAGATGGATTCAAGTTGGCATTTTCAAAAACTAAAATGGTTTCACTCTTGACTCGGACATATAGTCTGATCTCTGTTCGTGTCACATCGTACTCGAATCTTATTCTAACTACATCATCCTGAAATCCTGTACTCTGTATTTTATCCCTCGACGTTCAAAAAATCCATCACTCAAGTCTAGAACCTGAATACCGTTTTCAAAAAACATTTAAGTATTGTATGAGGTATTATATGAATTTTATATTTACCAAATTTAAAAACTCATGCAGAATGGAAATATTCTAGGTCAGAAGAAACGTTTCATTCACGAGTTAAAATAACTACGAGTGCAAAGGTTTAATAAACTGCGAATTTTGAGCATCTATGACGAAAGTAAGTAGAGTGAGTGCACAATAACGAAAACATTTAAAGAATTTAAAAATACTGTGTTCTACTGTAAAGTTTTTCTTACATACAGTAGACTATATTGTTTACACATCGTCGAATAGCTCGGTCGCGGTGGGACAAATGTGGGATCGTTTGTGATCGATCGTATACCAAACTGAATCGATCAATTTGCACGTGGAATTGAGCGATCCCTCATTTGTTTAAACACGATCGATCGGTATCAGTGTTCCGGGGGCGAGTGTAGCAGTTCATTAAAATTTTAGCACTATTTGAAAGTTTAAGGATATAACGATTTAGGTCGTTGGCTTCGTATTGACATCAGCTACAATATTATAAAGTCCAAAATATATATTGATATTTCAAAATTAAAGGTGACCTCGATTTTTTATGGAATAAATTTATTTTTAAGTTTTTGTATTGAGATTTGTAGACCGTAAAAAGTTGATTAACTTTTGTTGAAAACATTTTTTGTCTCGTTATCGGAACTGCCTGACATTCAGTTTTGAACTAAGCAATAATCCATAATGATATTAAAAAAAATGATTTTTAAATGCGTGTACAACTTTTCATGAATCTTATTAATTTAATCGTTTTTAAATATCAGCATACACTGAAGTATCTGTGACACTTTAAATAATAATAATTCCTGAAAACCGGCCTTGTATAATGCATGATTTTTTCATTTTTATCTGATAGCAACATTTTTTCGTTGGAACGTTCAATTACAGTAAAACTTTATGCGAGTCTTGAAAAGGATGATGAAAATTAGCGAAAACCTCGAGACTTTAATTATCGATTGGATTGGATATTGTGCCGGTTAAGAGGGTCAAAAATGACCTTGTATCGAAGTCAACCGCCAATAGGCCATTCGATAGCTTCTCGAGAGAAAAAGTTTCATACCAAGTTTCAACCCTCTACCTTTACCGCAGCGGTAGTTACTGGAAAAATTGGGTTATCGACTGTTGGCTCATTTTTCTCATTTGTTTGCACGCAAAAGTTCTGGAAAAATTATTCCCCGCAAATTCTCGTGCCCGCGTTGCAAGAAATTAAAAGCATAAAACATATAACTAAAGTTTTCAGCTTAAAAATTGCGTTACGTTCACTAATATGTGTTGCCGCAACTGTAATGAATTGTTGTATATTTCTAATGAATTTTTCGATTTTTCCCATATTGTTCGCATATAACGTTCTTTCTCAACCCTCGTTCATCCCTTATTTTGATATTTAATTTACCCCCCGCGCCTTAAAATTGATACACTGGATATAGAAAATGTTAAACTGTTTCATACTGATTAATATAACTTTGTTGTCTTGGAAAGTTAACACATGTTTTGAAAAACATACTTGTAAAATTTTCATTTTTCTACTTAGGGAAAATAACTTGTGTAGAGTCAGGAAGGTGTAATGTGCGTTTTATTGAGAATTCTTTATTAAATATTAATATAGTACAGCTAATCTCGATAATCGACGCAGTGTCATTTTATCTCGTATCTCGTGTCTCGTGTTCTCTTTATTTAAACACTCTTTACTTCTTACAATAGGAATTCTCTCGTCTCGTGTTCTCTTAAAAAACTATCTTTACTCGTCAAATTCTAGGAAGACTGCCTCGTCTAACCTACCTCGCACAATATATACATTATGGTGCTCTCTTTCTAATTATCATTCGCTCTCGCTTGTTTACTCGGTCGTTCACCCATCGCGTATTTACCTTTTTGGATCTAAATGTCGACGGTCAACCGTTGACCAGGTAGATCGAAAAAAGTGTTTTCACGTCGTTTAAATCTATCGGCTCTACTTCCTACACTTGTACACTCCAAATACTGATAAATGCGTGTGCAAACATTCTAATGCAAAAATTTCATCAGTTCTTCTGAAAAGAATAGCTAAATATTGAAAAACTGCCTCGGAAGGTAGAACAGCCCGTTATTTAGACGCTGATCGCTTGGAGATGCTTTTATAAATAGGCGGCCGAAATTCCTATTCTCGAGGCGTGTCGGTTGAATCGAGAAGCTACCCAAAGCCGCATTACTCTTCCCCGACGCGAAGTTTTAACTCGAACGCGACTTAATCTCACGGATAATTCGAGGCGTTTCAATCTCGACTAGCTGTTTCGCAAGTTCCGCGCAGCACGAATGGTAGGCGAAACGCCGCGGGCTGTTTCACGGTAGTTCTTGTATCTCTCGTGGAAGCGTGCGAGCCGTCCGCGGCTAATGGCTGTTATTTGGAAAATATCTAGCAGCTCCCTCCAGGATCCGTGCTGGAATTTCCGGCGTCTTTCTTCAGAGGCGCTCGAAAGTGGAAGTTGCGGTATACGGTTCGCGTTTCACGGTTCCCTCTCGACGTCGAGGCAATTCGAAAGTAGGCTAACAATAAGCTGAGCTGCCGGTTCCGAAGTTAGAGAATGAAACGGAGGGGAAAAGGACTCTTTGCGATGGAAACGAGGAACGAATGGCTCTCGGTGCTCGTGCTCCGGACGTCCGAGTGGAAAAGTCGATGGATGGCCGGATTTGAAAAATTGTTCTGACCGCTTGTCGTTCAAGCATTCATTTTTAGAGCCCTGCAAACTCTTTTTTATCTGCTTTTCATCCGCTTCTCATCGAATATTCTTATTTCACCGCTTCGTTTATTGTCGACAGTTTGTTACAATTTTTTTTCGGATTACATTGTCAATCCTCTGGTTCCTCGACGCTCCATATTTACGAACGTGTCACACCCCAAAAAGGACATCGTCACAACTCAAAAAATTATCCTCCTAAGCAATCCTGGATGATTTAAAAATTGTGATTGTGAATTTTAAAAGCCATGAAAATACTTGTAAGATGTAAAACGAAAAAACTCGACGAGAAAACTCGCACAACAACTAATTGCAATAGCTACTTAACAATTCAATGAAATTTTGAGATGTGACTGAATTCTTCTAGGGATGCGATGTGATGATTTTTAGTTTTAATCAAGATCAAAATTTTCTGCAATTCCAAGGTACTGGAAGTGAATAAAAATTTGTTTCTTTCTATAATAATTTTATTACGTTCGTAATATTGTATTGATACTCTTCCTTTTACTATTCTACTGTTCCATATTTCACCTATTCGTCTACGTTATGAATTCAGAAAATTTGCTGTCTATACATATGTGATATTTTGATGCTTGTGGCCGTCACTTCGAGTTTTCCTCTTTAACTGTCTCACCTAACGGGGTTTCGAAGGTCGAGAAAAAAGCATGCGGGTTCAAAAGTCCGTGAGAATTTTATGCCGGGGGTGTACGCGAGTTTACCAAAACGGCGTCGACTTCGTTGGCAAGTCCCTTGAATGCAGAGTGTCAACAAATTCTTGGAGGACTTCGCGCTCTTTCAATATTCAGTGGAGAGGATAACAAGAGCAAGAAGAAGTGTCTCGTTGTCTAGGAGAATTCTCTAGCACCGGCCAGGAGGCGTCCATGGTAGCGATTCCGCATGGGAATCGTTGTTTGTATACCTCGCGAACAGGAATCTCGTCTCCCCGTTGCAAGATGTCGCCACGATTTTCTCGTTCCTCCGGATCATTTACTATTCGCGTGCCGACGCGCGACCGGGTCCCCCGCGAAAACACCTTTAATAACTGCATTTATATTCCCGCCGCGTTTGAATCGACCCTGCCGGCTGCTCCACTTCGTCGAAAAGCCGCGAGCAGTCCTTCGAGGATGCCCCACTCACGTACTCGAAACACTGGCGTCGGCCGTGTATCGAAACAATATGTAAAATAATGAGGGTTCTCGTACAAACTCCGATACCTTGTTCGCTGCACCAGGAGCGGAATTTATTGAGACAGTCTACTTGTTGGGAAATACATATACTCTAGCTACACGAGTCGATTTTTAAACGCGTGACAGTCGTAGGAAAACATTCCAAACCTACTCCATTTTATGTGTCGAGTTAACAGAGTTGGGCAAAAATTTTATTTATAATAATAATAATAAATAAATAAAAATTTCGATTAAAATTGATTTAAAAGCCACTTGGATAAAACCCACTTTATTCGAAATTTTTATTTAAATAAAATTTTTGCCCAACTCTGTCGACAAGTAGAACGTGTTGATGTTAAAAGAAACTTTAACAACACTTTTCTTTGGTACAAGTCATTTGCCGGATAGTTTCTTGTACAAATGTTCACCAATCCAGACGTGTAGATTCAGTCCTAGGATGGACGACCATTATAATACATGTTGTATAATAGTGAGTTTTGGCAGTTTCTTTTGTAAAAAACAAAAGATGTATTAATATTCTCGGCGCAACGGTTCGATCAAGAAAATACATTAAAGCAATTTTGCTAGTTTGATTAAACTTTCAACGTTTCGATCCTAATATGGATCTTTTTCAAGAAAGAAGAAAACTGCGTCTGAAAATTTTTAATAGAAAATTCAGTATTATTGTATTGTAATAACAACAGATTTAAATACAATGTCAAAATACTGTATTAAATTACTAACTTGCTTTATGAAAATTTAAAAAAAAACGAAATTAAGATATATAAACACGTGTTGTTTCTATGTCGGTACACAAGTTACTGTGGCAAAGACACGAGGCTAATAGAAACAGAACCAATCGATAAAATCGATACAATCGAACCAATCAAACTAATCGATATTTGGCGGTTTTTTCAAACCGTGAAAAGTCAAACCCACAACATTTTAACTGCAATTATACAAAAATGTTATAGTAAAAATTGAATGAACATCAATAGAGACCACATAATGAAAACAATATGTAACTAAGATGTTATGCAATTAAGTCCGTTGTTATTATAATAATACTGAATTTTCTATTAAAAATTTTCAGACGTAGTTTTCTTCTTTCTTAAGAAAGATCCATATTAGGATCGAAACGTTGAAAGTTTAATCAGACTAGCTAAATTGCTTTAATGTATTTTCTTGATCGAACCGTTGCGCTGAGAACATTAATACATCTTTTGTTTTTAACAGTCTTACGATCGATAACTGGAATAACATTTCTTTTGTAAGTTTTGTATTTCGTTGAAATAGTAATACTATGTTACATTGTCGCATAAAATGATATTCGACATTTTTTCATATTAAAAATCTGCTGTTATCGCTGCCAAGCGAATAATTTTCATAACTCCGAAGTCTGGTTACACTTCGTTGCGCAAAGGTTCGAAACGCATACTGAATATATTTCCGTTTCCTCCGCGATTTTTTGCCGACTGTCAAATGTCGACCAACCATTCTGTTCTCAAATGTCTCGAACGGTGGCGAGTCACGAACGGATTTCCATTTCGCAGTTTCGCGAACCTAACAAACGCAGAGAAACCCCGACTCGCGAGACAACGCGACGACCCGTTGACGTATCGCCCGAGAGACGCCTCCGAGACGAGCGTATCTAATTTACATTCGTATCGCCTTCCGAGATAACGGGGATAGGACACTGTTAGCTCGCAGCTGTCAACCCCTAATTAGCTACTGAGGCGTTAGGTAATCTAATTGTCGGACGGAAAGCTGCTCACGTCAGTTTTTCAACGGGCTGCGACATCATTTAACGTCCATTGTGTAGATTTTGTACGCCTTTCTCTGGTTCTGGTTAAACTGTTGTATTACTCTACAGGGTGTTCAGGCTATTACTAGCCAGCCTTTTTTTGTAAATAGTAAATATTAGAAAAAAATGATAGAGGAAAAAGTAGTACTGTTTTTTATACGCAACAAATTGACATATGTATATATATATATATATATTTTTTAATGGGAAGACCTTCTCTTTGTGTCATGAATCGGTAGACTATCGAATTATAAGTAAAACTGTATTGAACTCCATATGTTCTAAATCTAACAGATAACGAGATATTATCGAAATAAAATTTTCTTTCTTCTTTGGATAATATCTCGTTAACTAGTAGGTTTAGGACATATGAAGGTCAACGCTTTTGTACTCAGAATAAGATACTATATCGATTCATGGTATAAAAAATAGGACATTCTCCGTTGGTAAATGGTCGGTCGTGGGTGACTGACAGTGTAAAATACGATATAAAACTAAAGAAATTACATTGTTTTAAATGATTACTTAAAAATTTATTTAAAATTTACTTAATTTTTATTGATCACAGGATTGTATCATTAATGTATTTAAATATTTCTCACTAAAAAATGTTTAGCAGCGCACTTCTAAGCAGCGCGCGTAGCCTGGCGGGGATTTCCTTGTAAATTCGCGTGGCGGTCAACGTGTAAAGGGTGCTCTAGAGCCCCACGGACGTGAGAGAAAAAAATACATTTGGTGATTGGTGTACTCCTATATTTAGTGTGTAATACGACTCGTCCCGTCGTTTAAGAAAATTTCGCACAAATGATAATGGGCTTTCGAAACGCACTGTACGTCAGTGACGCACCTAGTGGAGGGGGGGGGGGGGGGGGGCCAAGATCCCCCAAAGAAAAAGGAAACAAGACCCTGGAAAATTAGCTAAACTGTATACTAGCTGCTTCCTTTCCGATTTCGATGACTTTTCAATATGTTATATATAAAACTAAACATTTTTAACAACTTTTCCCTGTAAATATAAATTGTGTTGGCTTTGTTATACATACACAGAGTAGAGACATTCTTGTAACTACAACTGAAGTAATTGAATAGTTGTGTAAAAAGAAAAGAAAACTAGATTTTATTCTGTAAATAAATTTATATAATCATCTTAATGGCTCTTATTTAATGTTCATTAAAAATCATTCTGTGGCCCGGTACAAAATACCAGGATCAAGGATTCAATGACAAATATGTGTGGATGTGAGGCTACCGTTGACAGATATTTTTGCTAAAGAAAAAATAAGAAAAAGGTGATCTTGTTCAATTCGTTCCCCCTCCAAGATTAAATCTTGGGTGCGCCACTGCTGTGCGTCCTTTCCTTTCACGACATCGTGAATCATTGTTAAGCTTATAGTAAACGCACAGTGAGTAACTACAGAGGATGCACATTCGTCATTGCACGCAGGTTACGCCGAAGAGCTCACCCTACGGCGTGAGGGATGATCATTTTGCAGGGCCGATACTCGGGAGCGTCTTTAAATTGCTGGAAGATATCAGGAGCAACACGCGTGCAGAGCCGACGGGCCGAAAGAGAGAGACACACACACATACAGAGAGAGAGAGAGAGAGAGAGAGAGAGAGAGTAGTATAGTTTGGAGCGAGATGGCAGAGGGTTCGACAACGGGCTCGTTTGAGCGTGCTAAACCGCCGAGGTTAAACCGCAGTCAGTCGTCACGGACGAGCCTCGTAGGACCGATGCAGGGGAGAGGATTCCGATAGACAATGGGGGTGGTATCGTGGAATCGCGTCCTGGCACGCATTGTGCGGACCCCCTAACGACGCCCGATTACTATCCCCGACGGTTCGTTTCGTGGGGTTGGGAACCGTCCTGCGATCTCTCGAATTAAGCGACGATCCTCGCTCCCGCACTGCTCTGCGCTGATCCGTTTCGGGGTTCAGCCTAACCTCGTGTCACCGCCCCGAGGAAATCGTTTCGAAAATGCTCACGTACCCCGCGGGCGAAAGGAATTTATTCTACGAACGATTGCGTTGATAAAACCTGCCCTCTCGAGGTAACCTCTTGTCTAATACTGTATCGGTGCGTCGCCTGACCCCGATGCGTAGCTTCAATCCTAGCGAAACGTTGCGAAAATAATCTCGAAAGAACACTACTTTATTTCGAACCACTGCTACTTGCCTGCAAGCCAAACAATGCTTGACGTCGAGTTCTAGTTGATTTATCTGCTCGATGCAGCAGGCATAATGAACCCTAATAAGCCTTAAAAGTAACTGTATGTTCCCTTATGAAATTGACGAGATTGATTTTATTTAGATATTGTGTAGCTCCTATTGTAATATCTGCTCCACTAAAGATATTTATACAAGTATTTCTTATGAAATTATTTTCATTACATCAATAATCGTATAATAAAAAATCTGGAATTGGTCATCTTGACCGGTGATGATAGGTTTTGTGTTAATGAATACAGTGTTCTCTGATTGGCTGTCCAAGGAAAACCATATCCGCGCAAGTTATGGTATTTGTCACCTTGCAAAGACGTACGGCAACATACAAACTAAATCTCTGTCAAATAAACCATAGATACAACGTAATTCTATCGATGATTCTACAGCCATCTCATAAAACGTCTCTACAGCCACTAAAGGGTGTTGCAGAAATGTTGTACTTCTCGAAAGGATTGATGTCCAAGGTCATTTGAAGTAACCTTTCCCTTTGCGATAATGACCTCCGCGGCTTTGTTAAAAAGTTACATAAGGAGCAATCTAGTCATTAGTCATGTTCTCGTTCCTAACAGTTCAGTGGATTAAAGGTCGGATTATATAAAGGAGCAAGTTCCCGAAAAGAAATATCGGAACGAAGGCTGACAGTCATTTCCGTTCGAAAATAGTTGACATAAAGATTTGTGGGTAACATTATAACAATATTCTGTCGGGATGGCATGAATTTGCTTATTCATATAATCCGACCTTTAATCGCCAAAAATTAGAGTAATTAAAGAACGATTTCGATACTCTCGGACGCTGTTGGACGGGTGTCAAAAGTATTAAAGATCAGACATCTCATATACAGCGCCCTAATAGAAGTTCTTTAGGTGGTTTGTCTCTGGCGATTCACCCTGCAGAAACGCAGGATAGATCGAGCAGAGGCAGGAAAGGTCATGCTACCAGTCATCTAGTGGCGAGTGAGGGTAGTTGCCGCAGCCTGAACAGTAAAAACTGTACGATGCAGGACCGTGAAAGCTCGCAATCTCTTGTCTCCGGATGCTTGTCGGGTAGCCGCATCAACGCGAGCGGAGATCAAGACGAGCTCGCGTCGTAAAGGGTCTTAGGGGATCGCCGCGCCGGCTGCTCCTGGCACACCACTCCGGAATACGTATCGCGGGGCAGCGGTCAAAAATCTTGATTCATAGCTCGCCGCTGCCGATGGCGGGATTTATGGCCCTCTTCCCCGTTTTAAGTTATGCTCCCCGTTCTTTCGCGACACGGCCAGCGTGATCGCGCGACACACGCCGCATGCGAATCCGCCGTGACCTCCCGGCGATGAATCTTTGACATCCTTGCCCGAAGCGTACACGCTGCCACGAAGTTTTATTTATTAGAGAAGGACGTCGGTTCGAAAAGATAGAGGCGGACATCACGGTGTTTCTTGAAAAATGACGGTTTTATGAGAGCCACATCGGACTTTCATAAAACTTTGCAGGTTTGTGTTAGATGATTGCTAAATTACACGCGGCCGATTACGGTTTGAAATAACGAAAGAAGCTCTAACGGAAAAATGTTATTTGCAATTTAAAACAGAAGTACTTCACACAAATTGCCAACAGGACGTTCCATACCAAATCGATGACTTTTCCGTGGATTCATTGTCGAGTTTTTTCGAAATGAAATAATTGTAGTCCATGTAAAATTAGGGGAGGTTTAAGTCATCATTTTCCCGGTTTAGATTTTTTCTAGTAATTATAGACTTTCGAAGAGGAGTTAGCAATTTTTGTTCATTTTGACTTGCTTACGAATATTTATCTCAGGAACTGTCTGTCCGATTGAGCAACATTTTTTTTTGTTTTATTAAGATTTTGTTAAGGTATTAGAGGCTATTATAAAATAACCACGATAATTAACGTTATAATGTCGAAAACTGTAAACAAATTTTTCTTTCGCGTTCTTCTCGATGATGGGCCAGAGTGATTTAAATTTTGAGATAAATATAGTCATGTTCCTAGGAGTTTCCCGTTCAAAAAGATGCAGAATTAAAAATTGGCCGTCAGTGTCGTGTGCTCCGCTATTATGGTCAGTTGTGATGATGATTTAATCTCGTCCCTAATTTCACATGAACCACAGCATATTTCATTTAGAACAAAATCGACGACAGTCACGTCGAAAAGTGCAACCTTATTAAAGTAAAGAGAAAAGGTCGATTCGCGATCGTGATCGAAAGATCAATAGTTCCACGTATCGGGAAGAAAGACTCTGTGGAAAAAGCGGCAAATCGAATGTTGTGTGCGTTACGATCGTATCGTGTGCCTCCGCTGTATTTCTGCGCGTTGATCTGCCCGTGGAGGTGTCCTGATAGCATTTCCAGGCACGGATTCATCGTTATTTCGGCAGAGCGGTGCTATCGGTGGCCGATTTTTCGAGCGTCGTCATGTCGGACACCGGTGAGTCCGATTTGCGGAGGTGCTCGTACGCGAGTTATCTCGCGGCAGGAACGCGCGGAATTTCCCTCTGGCTATGGTTCCGTACGTGCACGTTTTCAGGGCATCGTCGGCGAAGGTGTGCAAGAACGGGGATGGAAGAGGTAGTACGGTAGCACAGCCGCAGCAGCCGGAGATTTTTGCGTATCGGTACCCCGGGAAAATTCCAATTTATACCGGGGCGCAATAATTAGCCGGCGGAAAACTGGCGGCGGCTCGAGCTTTTTGCCGGGGCCTCTATCGCGATCGTGCGTATCGTCGAGTATAAAACGATCGTTATTGGCCATTATTATCGCGCCGCGTTTAATATAGACCAGCGGGGTGGAGCTGACACCGCCGCCGGCAAGGATAAGCCAATATACGAGCAGGCTTACGGTTAATCCCGCGATTTTTAAATTATCCTCACGAAATTGCGTCCCCGTAGGATAGAAGGCTGGAACTTCTGAAACTGGTAGATAGGGACGGCCGTGGGCGCTTAGTCTTGCCAAGTCCTGCCTGCTCGGGATCACGTTTGATCCTTCCGATCCTATACCAGTCCCTTAAACACGGTGTCGCTGTTGCTCGGCACGCTTCCGCTGTCGCGGAGACAACGAATTTTCAGCCGCAGCTCTTACTCCTCTCTGTTCTCCAACGTATTTTCTTTTCTCTACTCGTAACTGCCCATTTTCCTTCGGGCTCTCCTTTTGGACCTACACTGCACCATGAGGAGAATTCAACGGACCGGTAAACAGTGGTTCGGACAGCCGATCTAACAGTTCATTTGGTAAAAAATGTCTCCTCTTATATCGGTATTTAACGCATCTACGTTACTTTCTAAATATTTAGCAATGCTGAAAATGAAATTAAGGTGAAGCGGGGTAAAGATGTAAAGTCCATCTGAGAGTTCCTGTCGATAGTTGATCTCGAGAGTACTCTCCATTTATGTGTTCATCTTTTTTCATCTTTCTGTTTGCTCTCCGAGAGTTTTCCGCGGAGCTCTCCGATATCTCTTTCAATATTGTGAACACTGTTAAATTTGAGCCTCGACAGTAACTTGCGATAGTTTTGCTCCTAGATGGACACGTAGCTTTCGTGGAGATCTCAGAAGAATTTCGGTAGTTAAGCGAATGGATGCGTCAAAGTTATCTGCAATTGTTGCAATGTACTTAATAAAAAAAAAGAAATATTCCAAAAAGAGAAAGTGCCGGACTAAAGCATGGATAGTGCTTGTGATCGGATCTAACTGATATGTGGTACAAACAATATTTACTCCTGGATAGTAATTTCTATACATTCAACAATATAGAATAATAATGATTTGGTGAATTAATATCTTAATCAAAATTGAAAAATCGGTGTCGATATATAAATATTTTTAAATTGACGACTTTCTGACTACAGTATTATAATGTAAAGGAAAACTAACTAGAAGACTCTCAGCTATACAAATGGCGAGGGAAAAATTGAACCTGCCTATTTGCGATTTTCAACTTACCGTTCGCTTTCCGAGGGTTTTCCGTGCAGCTCTCTGCTAGCACTCTCAATATCGTGTACACTGACGAATTTGATTCTTGAGAGTAACTCGCGATAGTTTTACTTTCAGATGGACACGTACATTTAGAACAGACTGGTTTTTGTAAAGTTGGATTTTAAATTGATGTATTTTCAGTCTGTTTTGTAAATACCTAACGCTGTCGGTATCAAACGCTTTGCACAGTTATTACTGGTGAAATAACATTACGTAGGATTATAATTTCGCTTGAAAATTATTTTATTTTGATAGGATATTGTACAAAAAAGATAAGTACTTTTTGCTGAAATATGAAAGGGGATACAATGATATAAAACAAAGTTTAAAATATAAATATGATATTTATTATTAGAAAAATTTTGTCGTTACAAATATAGGGTAATAGCCTACTTATAACCTTTTTCCAAACCCTAAAATTAAATGCTAAAATTAATGAACTGCTTGAACGGACCACTGTGCGGTAGGCTTAAATCCCGTTTACATTAGACAACTCTTGATCGAACGACTAAATTGATCCACCAACATCGTTGTTTCAAAGCAATTGTCTCATTATTTTCCGTTGTCCCGAAGTTTCTTTCACAATGCGTATGTTTAATACTGTTAAATCACACGAGCATATACGAACGTTAACTGTTCGTTAACGTTCGATTGCTTCTTTTGCGTCCTTATCGTTCAGCTGCACCAGAGAAAAAAAATCAATAGAACAAGAAAAGCTAAGGATTCAACAATACAATGCTTGACAGCTAGTAAATTTACTGAAAACATAAATCGTGAAACGAATAAGCGAGATACAACGCGTAGGTGCATCAATGAAACGCTCACGTTGCTGCATTTGCAATGGAAATGATAACAAATGATAAGCGATGTCGTTTTTCGCTAGATATATTTGCCAAGTCCATAAAACGAATATAAATATAACACGTACAAAGTGCGGGAAACTGCGATAAATGAGACCATACGTTTCCCATTTTGTTAGTATATAATATTTACACAGTTCTAACAAAGAAACATGGGTGTAATAAATCATCACGGTGTTTTAAACTGACTTGACAAATTACATGGTAACATTTGTCGCAATAATCGTTCATTTTTCTTTCTCCAGATTAAGAGATCGCATTTATTACTAGTTACTGATATGTTAAACAAATTTTGTATCAAATCAGATACGTTCATCGTACTAAATAGGTAGGGGTGGGCGGGCATCCGAGCCACGGGCCAGGTTTTGATGACTTGGGTCGGGTTGGGACCCGGGAAATACCCCCCCCCCCCCACCCTTACTAAATAGTAATTGGTGTATACAAAAATTTATTTATTTATTTACGGTTTATTTTAATGTGGTAACATTAACAGTTAGGTCAGTAGCGACCACATGGTTTACAATCGAATGTATCTTACATGTTACTTGTGGAGAGTGTTACGGTTAATGTTTACATTGTGATGGGGAATAGCAAAGACGAATTTATAACAGTTTATATATACCGATAGACTTTTTAAAAAATGAGGACGTTTCCAATGTTGTCTTCACCTAGATTTGTCTGTACACAAAAATTGTTTATTGACCAGAAGGCGAAGTACTACAGGTACTGCACATGAAACAAAGAAACGCATAAATACTGTACTATACAGGGTGTTAAAAAACCATTCAATATTTATGTGGTATATCAAACACACTGTGCTGAGTAAAAGAGATTTCTGTTTGCTAACATTGTGATTCATTGATTACTGGCCTTTTGATATTTGCATAAGATTTTCCATGTGCCCTCCTTCCATTCATACACAACTGACTGATTCCGGATAAAATCCACTGTCGGTACTTGAATAAGGACATTCAGAACGCGGTTTATAAACATTGAAGTAAGCATCACATGCGATGGAAGTGAGTTGATCATAATGCTAGCAAAGAAAAATGTTTGCATCTCAGAAACGGTTGACCATTTACCTATGTTTACTAAGGGTTTTTTTATTCAGCACAGTGTGTTTTATATACCATATAGATATTGAATGGTATTTTTTAAAACCCTGTATACAATTACTAATTAGACCGCAGACTTTTGTGAAGCATAAAAACTGTCTACATCAATCGCAAGCGATAGGGATGGTCGAATAGAAGTACAGTATTTTATCCATAAGTGTCCCAAAAGTCTGACCTGTCAATGTCCCAGATCTATCTCCACTACTGCGGGGTGTACCCCTTGAGAGGCCAAGAAGCTCGAGAGGCCTCGGTCGCCGAGAAATATGACACCGTGGTGCGGCTCGGATATATCGGTGAGCCCGCCTAATCAGAATTTTCAACTTTTCTATTTTCCAGTACTCTTTGATGGGACTTGGATGACCATGTTTGTGTCATTTTTCTAATAAAAATCAAACAAAATATGATATACTTCCGGTGATATTCACTTTTGTAATAGACAAGTAAAGTTTCGGGCGCAAGGAAGAACAGACGCCGGCGAGAAATGTGTGGCGACTGCGATTCTCTGCATCTCTTTCTTTTTCATACGCTATCCTTCCTCGCGCCCGAAACTTTAATTGTCTAGTACACAAGTAAATATCATCGGAATTATATCATATTTGGTATGCTTTCAATGAGAAAAATTCTACAAATATGGTCATCGAAGTCCCATAAAAACATAATGAAAAATAAAAAGAAGTTGGAAATTTGGATTAGCTATGTTTACATTTCTCGGCGACCGAGGCCTCTCGAGCTCGGCTGTCCTTCTCTACGTTTGGCAAAAGTCAAAGAATACTGTCCCTGGCGCATAAATGTCCCTCGGCAGACCCGTGCCGGGGACTCATATGGATAAAATACTGTATTATTTAATATATTATTTAATTCGCCGTCTCAAGTATGCTTCATAAAAGCTAATGTCCATACTGTCGTCAAGCTCTCGCCTCTCGAAGACGTTGTCAAAACAGCAACCTGCACGCTGATAAACTTCGATTTACCTCGTTAGTCCGGCACACGCGTACATGAAACATCCGTCGATTCGAAAACAGGGAATGCAACTGGACCGGCTTCGAAAGCAGTGGCGGCAATTTTATTTACGCCCGTGGGAAATCCGACGGTCGCCGACCTTCGGCGTGTTCGAGAAGCGAAGGTCCTCCTCGAAGAGGAAAGTGAGGCGCTTTGGTGAAACGAGAACTGGGCTGAGAGGAAGTGGAAAAAAGAAGTGCCTGGGATGTCTATCTAGATGGACCGGAGCTTCCAGAGAGTCCCGAAGACCGCATAAAGATGGTGGAAGAGGAAGGAACGCGACTGGGTGTGGAGTACGTCGGGCGAGGATCTCCTTTGCCGGCGAAAGAAGGTGAGGGCTGGGAAGTAGAATGTGGTCGTAGACGCAGCGAGAGGAAGGGTCCGGGCTCGACCGCAAACACCTCACGTAGCATCGCGTAGATTAAAGCCTGTCCCGGCGTGCCGGTTGTGTGTGGGAGTGCGTGTGGCGAAAACACACGGGAAATCTTGCGAGTTCGCGGTCGAGGCGGGAACGAACACGCGGATCCAGGCCCGAGGGGGTGGCGCGCAGGAAAAATCAACTCGAGAAGTCGCACGGATCAGACACGCGTTCCGAGGTCTTAGTCCCGTAAGCTGTCGCTCTTTTTTTTCTCCGCACCTCGGGATCGACGGGACACAGAACAGAATCCGACGAAACTTTTCCAATTATTTCGTATTAAAAGGTCGTTCGATCGGGATCGGAAACGCTTTCGCCAGATATCTCGGCCGTTCCTCTTATTGCCAGCGATTTTCCGAACTGACACAATGAGCAGCAAGATTGAATTAATGAAAACAGTTTTTGAAAATGAAAACGTGGTGAAATCATTATTAAGACAGAGTTCTATGGATTTCAAGAGGCATTAATATTCTAGTTCTATTACGTTACATTGAATTAATTAATTACAATATTTTATTTTTAACTTAATTTGACACCAGTGATAAACAGGGTAGGTTGGAAATCGTAGTATAACCGGGCAGGAGGTAATGTTACACGTAAAAATAAATCAAAAAGACGGAATAAAATTAAACTTGTATTCGAGAAAATCAAGTTAAAGATCCATCGGATTCGCGTGCTTTAGCATAGTATATACAGGAAGTAGAATTGGTCGGTCATGATCAGACGCGTCAGACGATTTCTATCTAATAGCATGCGTATTCGCTGCATTATCAGTCTCAATTTGTTCGAAACGAAGCTTGGAATAAGAAATTTTTATTCTATACTAACTGACCCGACAGACGTTGTTCTGTCCAAATTTCAATAAATTTGTTTGTGATCGACATTCATCGTTCAAATCATGAATTATAGTCTCGAGTTCATACAAAAATCCCGTAGAAAAAAACACTTTCATTTTTCCTCGAGTTTTCCATTTTTCCGGACAACTTTTCCAATTTTTCTTCCCTAAAAACCTTATTTTTAAAAAAGAATTAGCCAAATCGATCCAGCCGTTCTCAAGTAACGCGCTTACCAACGAACATCATTTAATTTTTATTTATATAGAAGATTTTTTCCGTAGTTTTTCATATGCAATCACCTTGTGCCCGCTTGCACATGTTTTTCGGCCGCACCCTGTACAATATAAATCGACCTTGTGTTTGATGACGTGCAAACACCGCGTTTTCGAAGGGTTCGGTTGACTGTTCGAGAGAAGACTGCGAGATATTACGCGTTCGAATGTGATGCGTCGTCTGCTTCACTATAGCGGACGCCGCGCGGGAGGAACTTCAATTTCGCGGAAACGCGGCACCGCGAAACGATCGCCTTTTAATCGGATGCCAAGAATTCCCCCGGACCTTTACGATCGTGATTCATCGGAGGCGCCAGACACGCGTCCCTTCGGATTCGGCGGTAAACGCGCTGACGCTCGTATGCCCGAATCATGTTTTAATGGCCACCGTGCACGCCTTATTTGCATTTCTATAGGGCGATCTACTTTAACGCGCCGATCGCCGTGTGATCTTCTTACCATAATCGCGATAATCTGTACGGAGACTTCGACTCTGGCTGCGGAGGTCGGTGTCGTTCTCTCTACAGTCTTAATTCTGATTAAATATGTTCTAGAAAGGCCTTATAGTAATCTCTTGATGATTCGCCATTATTTTTGGAATTTTTTGCCCGAATAAAAGCGTCTCGAGGCAATCTTGAACCGTGAAACAGTATATTTTGATTAAACATCTACACAATGAGGATTTGCCCAACAAGTCGGAAAATAGTGATTTCTAAATTTTGCGTAAGTCGTACAATTTTTACTGTCCGACGTCGTTAAAGCTCTGTAGAATAGGGATTTAGTATTGCTTTTTCTATTTGTATGCCCGTGAAGTACTCTACTTCATCGACAGTCAAAAGATTTCATGACACGCTTGGTGTTCATGAACAATCTCTGAAACAGCGTTCATTCATTAGCGATTTTCAAGTGTTTCAAGGAGATTGTATAAATTCTTACATTACAGAAGCTTTGCAAGTAAGTATACAGAGTAATTTAGCACAGATTTACTTTCCGTATCATCTAAATTAGAATAGTTATTAATATTTGAAGATAATCAATAATTTTTAAAGTGTTTTTACGATAATGGAACTTTATTGACAATTTTGTTACACTATTAAGTAATATCCGGTGCTCTTTCCGGTATCATTCGATAAGGTTTATGATCATAGTGCAAAAGGAATTAGTCCCAGGTTTGCACATATTGAAGACTTATAACTAATTTAAGTAGAAATCAGCATCAAGAATCGCAGTGTGCATTTCCTAATTAAAATTACATATCTTATTAAATTACATATATATATAATATTTGCTTATCAAAAAGTTTCGTGAGCTACATATTTAGTATTAAAATAATGAATTAAAAATAATTTTTCGCTGCTTTTCGGTGGAAGCATTCCATTATCACAATTTTTCAAGGGTATCCGATGATCTGAGGGAAAAATGTTTCGAACAAAAGAGAGTTGAACAGTATTTAAACATCTACAAACTTCTATATACAGGGTATGGCCGGACGAGTGGTACAATGGGGCAGGGGATAATTCTACATGTAAAAATAAGTAAAAAACAAGGAATAACATCTCTTCGTTTGACGCCTTGTTTTCGAGAAGATAGACGGGAAGATCCGTCGGGTTCGCGTGCTTTAGTGCACGCAGGAAGTAGAATCGATTGGTCATGATCAGACGCGTCAGACGATTCCTATCCATAGCACATAATATTTGCTGCATTTTCAAAATCGATTTTTTCGGAAACGTTGCGTCAAACGAAAAAATATTATTCCTTCTTTTTGACTTATGTGTACATGTAGAATCATCCCCTGTCTGGTTGTACCACCCGTCCGGCCACACCCTGTATAAAATTTCGAAGAAAAATATTTTTCGACAAAAATCTTTTGTTTTTGTAAATGTTAAAATGCATTTTTGATTTCATAATGCTAGAGCTATGATATTATGACCTACTATATTATGACCTTGAGCTCATAAATAACATTAAAACAGTTTTTCTGACTCTTTCGAACCGAATTTACCTCACTATGTGGCTGTTCTGTTGATCCCTTATCAAACCATCATTGTTATCTTCAGATCAAAGTACAAGTCGCAGGTATCGGATCGGAAAACAACGTGGCAGGGACATGAAATTATACTTAGTGGAACGTTTCCTGCTATAAAAAAATATGCCTCCTGAAAAACGTCCCGGAACGGCTTTAGGTTGACCACGACCTCAACGCGCGGCGATGGCGCGACGTCGAGAACCATAAACGCACGAGGGTTGCACGGCAGTAATTTTCAGCCGTAAAAGAGAGCTATAGGCAGGGAGTAAGTTAGGCCTTCGTCCGCGTTACCCCAGTCGTTATTATTTTACTGGCTCTAAACGGCTGCCACCGTATACTTGAGGGCGTCGCGACGATCGAACACTCGGATCGCATGATCGCGAGTCGATTTACCTTCCAGGAAATGAGAAGGGACGTTCACGCGCGATAGTGCGCTTTTCGGAGAACAACAAAACTTTTCAATTCAATTGTTGGGAAGTGAAGTCTTGATCAGTCTACAGGGTGAGTCAGAAAGAACAGAAAACATGAATATTTGTTGAATATAAAGGTACGAAAGGCGACATGGAGATTGGAATGGTATCGAAGGATTATTCACATCACCATCATAATATTATTATTTTTTGTGCCTTTCTTTGGAATTTTTATGGTCACCAACGTTTTTTTAAAATGAAATGTCCAATTTTTTACGCTCCATTTCGATAGATTGGTGTATTTGGAGTGTAAAAGTACTAAAGTGTATTTGTCCTAAAACTTATATACTTATATTCTTGAATACGTTCCATAATGAAAAAATAATAGAATGAAAACGGTCAAATCCAAACTATCGAAACCGAGAATAAAAAAAATTGGACATTCCATTTAAAAATAATGATGAAGAATTATGAATATAATAATATTATGATGGCGATGTGCGTCCTTCGATACCATTCAAATTCCCATCGTTAAATCCAACAAAGATATTCAGGTGTTCTGCTTCTTCAGACTAAGCCTGAATAATAATGTAATAGCATACTTAAATTCGTTTGATGCCCTCCCAGCTTTGTATTTCTCATACTCATTTTTGTGATAAATGCATAAAATCCGCTGTATACTAATCAACGTATTCTGTCAATGAAGTGCAAAATTCTTGATTGTATTACAATTAAGATTATTGATTGTCGAAGTGTACATAACTGATAAACCTGTAGATTTCCCTAGCACTACTTTATCCAAACACTTTATACACGTCACAAGTATCGAGACATTACTGTATTCGGTGTGGGAACCGTTTGGTAAAACGTCGATATTTACTTATCTTCGGGACGCGGTGAAACGCGTCGCATTTACGTCAGACTCGTGTTTGCTCCGGATACGGGACCGGAAACACGGGTACTCAACGAAAAAGTCTAATAAGTTTAATCGCGCGGCCGCAAACGAGCAGTCTCAGGGAAGAAGCGCGATGCTACCAGAGCACGAAACGCGGGTCGCCTTCGTCGCTCGGCGAAAGTTCGCGGTGTGTCGCACGGAAGAAAAATTAATTCTCCGACGGCGGAGTTTCCTATTATTTTAACAGTCTCCGTGGACGATAAAGCTGTTCGAGGGAAGGGAGGCTGGAGGAACGCAATTATATGGCGGTTACGTGTTCGAAAAAAATGGGGTCGTACACACGAACGACAGATACGTCTGCTCGCTCGTAAACAGAATTCCCTGTCCGATAGAAAACTCCTAAAGAAAGGAAATGACTGGCTGGGACTCGTGGAAAACTAGCAGCGAACGAAGGAAACGACCCACCTTAATCCCCGTACGCACTTACGCAAGAACGTGGCATGAAAACCATCCGGGATGGCCCGGCCGAGGTTGGATCAGCCTCCACCGGATATAATGGCCGTGAAATGGTCGCTTTAGTATGATTTACGTATCACTTACGCACGGCGATAATGAAAAGATCTATAGGTTCGAGAAATAACGGCCCTTAGTTGCGCCTCCTTAGACAGAGTGTCTTTGTATTTATGGCGTACGCGATGTTTCGACGCAAAGAAGTAAGCCTGAAATATACATTTTTTTTCTTTCACGCTTTACTTCTGAGGAGCACGAATACCTCCGTTGATATTTAAATTGTATTCTATATTTTCGGCTTACTCTTCCTTTGTGTGCACTTATTCTATTCACTGTTGTTATATCATTCAATAAATTCTGAAATTTTAAATCGAACTCTAAGTCACAAGTGGCGACATGCATTTTTTACTTTCTCCCATCGATATTGATTCACGACCATAAGGAAATATTTTATTTATGATATATTATATTTATGACGCACTACCACAATTACCAAACTAGTTGAAACGGCCAGTCTCAAATTTCACATTTTCCCGGTGCTGGAATTATGAAATCATTTTATTGGGAAGTATCGAATAACATTCATTTATTGATAAAATATCCTTGTTTTCTAGAACTTATCGATTGGCTTCCGATTGATAAAGTTAATTAAATAAAGGTTTGTACCTAGTCGTGTATGATTAATAGATTGCAGTGTAACTTTCACTTTTGTCATAAATACAACAACTACACGGTCCGAAGATTGCAAGTCAATTCTTAGATAATACAAGAGGAACTTCATCGCACAAATTACGTGATGTGCACTAGTAACTCAAGTAGAATGAACCAGCGATTGGCCAGCCAAGCGGAACAAAATAGACACAGACCAGACAGAAAGACTTAGAAGAAACGTCGCTCAATTGTGACTCACCCATTTTGATGAAAGTTTGCACATTTACAGATTGCCCAAAAATATTACCACGTACTTTTTTATCGAAACAAATTTAGGGGGTGAAATTACCCTCAAAGTAGGAAATCGAAAATCTTTTACGCTTAGTAACTCGTTTGATGAATGACACTATTTGTTTTTTTTTGTAAAATTATAAAATTTCATAGGAGAACTACTGTTGGAAAGGTATAGTTGTCCGCTACATTTTCGCTGCAGAAAGTAAAATGATAGTGCTAGAAAATAAAAAGTTATAGCCAATTTTCTGAATGTGTCGGCAAAAAAATATTTTCGTATAAGTTGGGACACGCCAAAAACTCAAAGTCAAAACTCCTTATATTTAATGTTGTATTGAGTATTTATTTCTTGAATCGGAGACTGATTTAATCAATTGTTGAAGTTAATCGCCACACGATACCCCATCCTTGTATTATCGAGAAATCAGATCGCGAATCGCGGACCCTTGCAACCCTTGAGTACGTATACGTGATCTAGCGGTGTGCAAGTGTACCATACATTCACGAGCGAGTGTCGTCTGCTTGAGTCTATCTATCTTAATCAGTAATCAATTATCCGATTGATGATTATAATTTAAAAGAACGTTTTTGTACAGGTTCTCTAGGTTCTCAGTTGGTCGCTCACATGGTTCAGTCTAGTTCTTGATATCATGGAGTACAGTGACACACATGAACGTTGATAATTTATACATAGCAAGTACGGTGAAAAATTATTGTATAGTTATTATTGATCTTGTGAAACACTTGTGGTACACCATTCAGTATTTTTCAGACGCGAAATTCTCTTGAAGATGATCCAAAATCGCTTCGAAACGTTGAGAAATATTTTATAAATTGCAAAACTGCTTTGTTTTGATTTTTTGATCGAACCTGTGCGCGATGTCATAAACTAATTTATGAAATTTATAGAATATTGAAAAGAATGTAATCGTCAACTGCAATTAACAACTAAAATAGGGGTTTAATTGTTAGCTGCAATTAACGAGTAAAATAGAAGTTTAATTGTTAATTGCGATTAACGATTGAAGTAGAAATTTATTAGTCAATCGTTGATTCAATTTTTTTCCCAATTCTGGTCCCAACTATTACAACAATGCCTTACTGTGTTCGATGACGCAGCATATATCCCAGAACCGTCGAAAAGACGTCCAAAAGCTTTGAAGTAGCACGACCCTAAGATATTTTCAGGAAACAAGTGAAATCAGATAAATGGAAACGCGCGAAGCGTGTCGCTTACGAACCGGACGGGTGAATCGCTTCGGGGAAAGCAGCGTGCGCCATTATATCCGCGCTCACGCTAAATCATACTTAAAGCTCCGCGCTCCCGTGGAATTCTTCCGTCCGACCTTCCACTCTATTTCCAACGACGGCTTTTACTCTCGAGACCGCGGCTCCGGTAACGAGCCCCCGCATCGAGTCGAGGAAAAATTGGATTCCTGAAATTTCAAGGGTGGAATTTTTTAATACGCGCCTCTCGCAAATGTTACGTCTCCGGTCTCTTTCGAGAAGACTTCAAAGGGCTCCCGGGGCACAGGGAAAAAATTCCTGATAAACGAAAACGAGCGAACGAAGAAGGGTTCGACTCCTGCGTCGTTTAATTGAGGAGCGTAATCCGTGCGACGCGTTCAACGACTCAACACACCTGTCTTACAGGTCGCACGCACCTGCTTGACATTTTTCTTGCCGTAATTTTTCCGGTATCATAATTGTTATGAGACAAAATTTACTTATTTGCAATATCGCACTACAAAAAGATTCATATAAAATCTATGTATATAAATTCAGTTCTCTCTTGTTAAAAGAAAAAGAGAGTGTTAAAGGTTAATATATTAAAAGAATAAGGGACCGATCCTCTAACACAGGGATCCGCAAACTGTTTTTGGAAAGGGCCAGATCATAAAATTATTAGGTCTGGTGGGCCATAGAACAACAAAAAACCAGAGGTTCTAAATATATTTTAATGGAAATCAATATTTTTACGTAAATTTTATATTTCACGTAATTTGATTTATATTCAATATTTCCATGAAAAAAACAATATTAACCTCGCGGATCGGATTCAAAACAGGCGGCAGGCTGGATTTGGCCCGCAGGCCGTAGTTTGCCGAGCCCTGCTCTAACAGATCTCGAAACGACAGTTTTACAGGAAAGCGCCATTGCAGCGGAAACCTCGAGGTCGAACTTTCAGCGAATATCTAGCTTTTCGAAATTCGTAATAAAATTCGTCGCACTGTCATCGCATAAACGCGTCGTTTTTGATAATTAGCACGGGAAAAAACGATCGAAGAGAAGTCGAAGCGTTCGATTGCGATCCGCGTTGTTGAATATTGGTCGAGGAAGCAGAAAGAGGAGGCAACACTTTCGCGGAAAGTTCCAGGTATGTATAAATGGATACATATACGTGAATCGTTGGTCGTCTTTTGCATTGGTTCGCGAACAACTTGAGAAGGGAGGGAAATCGAGGCGAACGAACGGCACGAGCAAAAGGGAACAATAAAAATTCGTCCGTGGACAAGAAACGTGATATTTTAGCCGGTTGGTGGGGGAGGGGCGAGATCCGAGGGTGGCGATTAATTGCCAAAATAACTGCAGACACGAGGAATCGTTTAGGCTCGACTCTCGGAACATTGTTTACCGTGGATACAGCCGGCTGGAATCTATGTCCCCGTGGACACGCTCGACATAATATACGGGGACAGTTACCGCCCTCGGCGACGTATATTACCCCCCACCTAAGTGGCGCTCTTTCGTTCGTCCTGGCGAACAGCTACGGTGAAATATTCCGCGTGGCTCCTGCCGGACACCAGCATGATTCAAGAGAAGCCGATCGATCGTTTCCAAAGCTCATCGACAAGAGAAAACGATCTGTCGCCCTTAAACTATCTACAAATACGCGCCTGAGCGTTTCCGACGTCTCTCTGTTGACAAGTACACCTTCAAAAATCCCACGAACGTAATTTAGTCATTGCAATTAAAACTGCTGGGTACTAATTATTATTGGAATTAATTTTTAAGAGACTCACAGCTATTTAAACATACAATTGTGATAAACCAAGATTTCCATAAACGAAGCCAGAAAGATACAAGGGAAAAAGTTTCAGCTTTCGAACATTCGGAAAATATTTAAACGTTCCCGAGATCGCAAGCATGTTAATTACAAGCGTGATTACGTTTGTTACTTCCCATACGACCAGAGGCGAACAGGTCAACTAGAAATCGATTCGTTCAATCGCAGTCTAACCTTTGACCCTATGCACGGCGAAGCTTCCAAAGAATTCGCACACCGTTCAAAAGAAAAGGGCAAAAACAATAACGTCGCCCGGACGGCACGCCGATTTGCGCGGAGCTTTATTTTCGTCTCTGTCGCTTCAGCGACACTGACTCGCTTCGCGATGCGATGGATTTATTCTTCGAGGACAAAGTAAATTATTATTATTATCTTACAATACAGATTTACAATAATATTGTTATTAGAAGGGAATGAACAATTTCTTGCCTTAAAGGGGCCCGTTCACGATCAAGCATATTGCGCAAATAGGCCCCTTAAGACTTCTATTGAGATCATAAATACTAGAGGTGAGCTGGTACCCAAAAATTTCGAGCCTTGGGTCAGATTTTGATGACTCGAGGTTCGGTTTGGGTCGGCACCCGAAAATCTATGACGTTCGGGTCTCCGAACAAAAAAAAATTTCGGGTTCCTGACCCGACCACTACTAGCCGATCCGATTTCGGGTGCCCGGGTATCACGAATTCTCGGTTCCGACACGAATCTGAATTTCCAGGTGTATACGCGCCCATCTCTAATAAATACCATGTACATATGAAGCATAAATATGCACCATGAACTATCTAATTCTAGAAAAATAAGACAGAGAAAACACGAATGACAATATAGAAATACGAACGAACTCTACACATCGCCCATACGATTTTAACCAAAGAAACGTGACATAAAGCCCAAATGTGAATTATATCAATACCTTAACAGTGAAATCGCAAGTCTAAGAAGGGTGCGATTATAGTGAAGCAGCGAGCATCGATAATAGCGGCGCGGTGAGCAGCGCGGCGAAAACAAACGAATGTAATTGTATACATATATATGTATATAGTGGAGCGGTTCAGTTCATTGGTTTTTTTCGCCGTGTTGGTCACCGCGCCGCTATTATCGATGCTTGCCGCTCCACTATAACACGCACTAAAACAAACCCATGGGATATAGACTTAAAAATATTATGATACGTGTATAATTGTTGGTAGATACTGCGTTCACATCATGGCGAGCCACACGACTAAACGTGTACACCAATGTTCCAAACAAAGCACTAAGCTTTCTTGATTAATAATAGACCGCGACAGCTTCAAGTAATCTGCAAACAAGAAAAATCAACACGCAGTAACAAAACAACTAAACGCACGCCGCGTATGGAAGCTGCTAGCTCGTCAGACTCATTCGAAGAAGGAGCCACACAAGGTAGTTGTCAGAGATGAAGTTCGACGTTAGAACAATCTGGTGTTAAGACAACTGCGTTCCACATGTTTCCTATGTTGAACTTGCGCCTCACGCCCGAGATTACAGGAACCAGATGCGACAACGTGTTTCTCGATGCCGGCGCTCGAAATCCGTCGGACGACATCGCCGAAAAATACGACAAAAAATTCCGAATGTGTGCCTCGCCGTAATTCGCGCGTGAAGCCCTCGCAGCCGGCTCGTAGACAGGGTTTAAATTGACCGAAGAAAAATGTCAGGCCAGCCGGGAACCGAGACGGATATTAGCCGGAGCGACGAGCTTTTAACGCTGGAATTTTTACGCTCCAGCTATCAACCCCTCCGGCCGACTATCGTCGCGCGGAACGAAACATTCTCACGCTTCTCGACGCGGCCGCGCTCTCCTGCGACTAATTAATAAAACTCTGTATCCCTTTTTCCATTTTTTCCCGGCCGTGATCCCCGCTCGCAAACGGTCTCCGGCCCGATACGGTCGTGGGCTCTTGCGTGCAGAATTCGCGCGTATGCCCGAGAGTGCTAAATGATGTTTTCGGACATCATTGTGCCGCTTGTCAAGGGGAGGACCGCCGTTTGATGAATTCCGGCGGGAGGCAACGCGAACCTCGGTCGATATAAGTAAATCGTTTATTTGTTACCGCGAATTTCATCACTTAACTTAACCTATCTACAGTCACGGACGAAATATAGGATATTGCGTTTCTTTGTAGGGTCATTTCGGGACAGATCGCTATTTTCGAAGGAAACCTGCACCAATCGAAACCCACTCTGGTTTGGAGAAAATCCCATTTAAAGATTTCACCAAAGTTCAACTGAATATCACTTATCTCCATAAAATCACATCAGCAATATCTTCTACTTTGTTTGAAGTACATAATTAACTTTTGTATAGTTCCTTTTTCTTCTAACCGAAATATTATATTAACCCTAAGGATTTATTAATTTGATACATTTGTTCTTCGGGACGAGATTATTTGCATAAGGTAAAACGATGTAGAGATTCGTACAGTATTGTCACAGTAGAAATTGGAGAAACTCACCCAATGGTGGTGCATTTATTCCGAAATGAACATACTTCCACATGTGGTCCGAATACTATACGACGCTACAAAAAAATATTTTACCTTGAAGAAGAGTCTAAGTCAATTTTCATCACAAAGGCGAAGAATGCCACTGCATTAGTCGCGATATATAATTTCCTTCCACCCTGTAGCTGTAAATATCTGTACGAAAGATTCCCTTACAGGTAACAAGGAGTTCCCTTTACAATTTAACATTTTACAAATTACAATTACTCTTTATTTCTGTCTCTGTACAAAATATATATAACTTTTTCTTTTCTTTCACACACGCACTCTCTCTCTCTCTCTCTCTCTCTCTCTCACGGACATACATCCCTCCTATCCCTCCCTTGTCCTTCTCTTTTTCTGCCGTTACCTACATTTTCTTATGAAGAAAGTCGTAAACATTGCAGTCCACAAGTAAATGATGGGACATACTGCACGTTGAACTTGGTCTCATCCCTAGTTACGAGGTGCACAAAATAAAACAATCCCGTTCGGACGGGTTTCGTCTTTCTCGTTACCGGGCGCACTCCATTTCTGCCGTATTAAAGGAGAATTAAACAGAGGGACGGTGACGCGGCGCATATGAAAAATCACCGTCTGACTCCTCGCAGGGTAAGGATATTACGATTGTTACGTTTTTCCTGCTGGAATCGTAAATCTTCCGCCGCGACCCCGACTTGCTTCTCCAGGGGTTTACAAGTCCCGGCTTGCAGTCTCGTTTACGCGCAGAGTTTTCTCCGACCGATAAGGGGACCATCCCGCGTCCTGCCGTTATTTTGCGATCCTCCAGTTAGACCAGGGAGCTTTCGCAAGACAGATTACATTACAGCACCGACAATATTCGAAACTACACTGCTTTATATTCGACGCATATCGACGTCCAACGACAGCCGGATGACAAATGTTTTTCACGAAAGCTAATGACTTTCTTACGGCTCTTGTTCGCAATTCATTGATGAGAGGATCTTTCTCCAGCTCTCTCCCTTCAATTCATTCTTGAACATATCGATTGTCAACAAATCATCCCTGAATAGTTCCACAGAATCAAGTAATTTAACTGTTGAAATCAAAACTGCAAAGCTTGTTGCAATGATTGATTTTCACGAATTCTTTAACTTCGTACAATTTCTAAGGAAGTTCAGACATTGCAGTCAACCTAACTTCCTGCACTCTTTATTATACAAATTGTTAACACCGTTTCATAACATCAAACAAACACAAAGAATTTAATTTTCAAGTGCATAGTCGGTAAAGCAATTAGTGTTTCTTGTGTAGCAAGCATACACTAGTGAAATAGAATGTTATGTATTGAAACAAGACACTTATTCACTTATGGAACGAACTGAGTTATATTTCATATTAAATGTGCTCGTCTTTACATTTACTACTTCGCTGTGTACATAGCACGCACCGCATACATTGTTCTCTTGGTAGATCATACAGTCGACTCATTCGATTGCGTAGCGAATCCCGGTGTTGTGCTAATTTTTATAGATTCGCTCTTTACGTCTTTTCGGTAACGCCGCCGAAAGCGCGATATAGTATGGCTGTATCTAACATAGAACAATAATAACAACAGCTTCAGAAATTCTTGTTAACGTTTAGAAAACTCGTTTCTTTATCTTGTGGTTGTATTTTCGTAACATGTAAATTGGATCTTGCAACTATTTTATTTATATCATTGCAAGGCGTGAACACTCTATATTGTGTAACTTGTATATTGCGGATTTGTACTCCCATGTATAATATATGGACCATGTATACATATACAATATGCAGGGTTTCAGTTGAGGGACATAAACTAGATGGCGCTACTAAAGTCCAGTAACGATTTTATTATATTGTTTATGATAATACATAATAATCATAATTCATATAATGATACATAACAATAATATTATATTAATAATAGGTAATGTTTTACTTTTTATACTTGCTGCTGCACTCCTCTGCACCTCACTATGACCTACTACGCTACAAATCGAAACATAAAAATTTTATAATTTATGAACAAAATAAAGTTTGAAAAATAAGCTCTAAAATAAGTTCACTTAGTGTCGCTCAATTTTGAAAAATCATTTCTACAATTGTTTAGACACTGAACAAACTTCTTTTTCAAGCTTATTAATAAATTTTTCAACACAATATAAAACAACGTGAAAACAATATAAAAATGTCAACTATAAATTGAAAAATCGTAGCCGCAACAATGAGACACTGTGATTAGACAATTGACAGTGATTTTGGAGGTTATAGTCAAATACATGAAGAAAGAACTTCATGGGCAAATAGTACCGCTCACTAGTGCCAAAGATTGGAACCTCAGTCACGTCCAATCACGTGATATGCTGCGATCGTGGTGCCATCTAAAATAAGTCCTTCATAAGCGAACTAAAGCGGGGCAAGGTCATACATAAGAGTTTATTCCCCCTGATGCGAACCACTACATTCCTAGTTGCAGCAGATTGGAATATTACTGTATTCTAAGAATGTTTTTACGTTTTCGTACTTCACCTTCTCACTTTCGTATAAACTGAATCCGTCTAGCCATGAAGCAAGAATGTTAATGCGTTTATCCGTTTCTTTCTGGTTTTCGTGTCTACCGATCGTCTAATTACCTACAGCACGTTTTATATCACGTAAATCGGATTAACGACGTCCCTTATTATACCGCATTCTTCCGCTAACGCAATTTACACTTCACACCTCATTAACACCGCGCTCGGAGATATGTATAAGAGCTATGCGTTACTATCATATTTATTAATATTCAGTTCAACTGCCGAAGCTAGAGACGATCCATCTTACTTGAGAGACCAGCAACTTCCGCAGCCAGCCGTCGCCCAATAAAACGATACCCCGCGATAAACCTTTCGAAGCCAATTAGGAGCTAATTGATTTTAACTGTAAATCTATGAGCCCGATTCCTCCGTCCTGGCCGGTTTCATGGGATTGCGGTTAAGACGGGGCTGGGGACTTCTGCCAAGCAGCCAGTTGTTCTTGATAAATTTACGATGACTACACTCCCTTTTCTTGCGCTCGTTCTTCTCTGTTCTCCTCGCGTTGCTGACTCTCGATCCTACTGCGTCATCTGTTTCCCCCCCTGTGCATCTCGCTTCTTGAAAACCTTTTGCCTCCTTTTCCCCATGGCTTCGCTCCCAGCCAATAAAAATCGCTTTTCGCTCATTAGCCGGAGAAACGAATCCGTTCCGAGATGCTTCGAGAATAATTATTTCAGAAACTACTGCGGGTCTCGCGTGTGTTTACGTGCCCGTTCAATTTTTCGATCAATCATACCGTATTTCTATCGGGTCCTGTAGAGTCTGAGAGATCACAAAATTTCCCATTCTTTCAATCGACGTTTTCGTTTCATTGCATTAATACCTACACTTGCAATAGTATTAATAAATACATTTTTATATTAATATATACTTGTTTTTACTGTATATAGCTAGTTAATATAATAATATAACTATCCAATAACTATCAAAAGAGTTTGAAACGGTCTCCTATAAAATTTGTATTTTTATATTTATGACCTCTTTCTCATGCATAAGCAATATCTTTGAGAATTTTGTATGTAAGCTTACCAAGTTGAACCGGATGTTATTTCTCACAGAGAGGATTTAAAGATAGTCAAGACATCGTACAAGAAATAACACAAGTTTGGTTCGACGTTATGAAAACTTTGATTCGTATATTCATAATTTCGTGCAACTAAAACATGTGTGCATGTAAACACTTCGAACAGGGTTTTTTTGTTAAAAATGTGAAAAAGTTCCAACGGCTTGCGTGTTTTTTTTTTTATTGGGGGATCGATAGGGAACGATTACCAAAAGCAGTGGTTTTTTAAGATTCTATTTCAGCGTGGCTTACAGTTTATTGGTACTAACGGTGCATACATGTTTTTACTACGAGCGCGGTTTTTTCTTCGCTAGGTCGAGAACATTGTAGAGCGAACGGTTGACGGAGGTGGTGGTTTCCGCAAAAGGAGATGCTTCCGGTGGCCCTTAACTGCGAACAAGAAACGGATATAAGAATGCCAGGGGTTAACGGAAGGGCTCAGATTTTACGATACTCACCGCATCCTAGAAACGGAACGCAAACGTTGCCCGTAGGGCAATCGCTGTCCTTCTTGCAGAATTTATCCGCTTCCCGTTTGCGCCTGCTGTCTGGAATGTTCAAGGTTACGACCTCGGACTCGTCCTAGAGTTTCAAGAAAATTATCCACCATTAGACAATTTAATTCCAGGGCGAGGGTAGATCTATTGCTGTTCCCGAGGTAAAGCAAGAAATAGGGGACGTTGCGTCCAATCGGAGGATGAATGTATCCCTTTCCTGAGTTAAGGATGTAGCATGCGCGTCGTTTGTTGCTCGAAACAGTAACCAATTTAGATATTGATAAAAGTATGGATTGTCAACAGTTTGGCTGCTACAGTGTATATAAAAATGATACAAAATATGCGGAAGGTTTTTTTCGTTATATTTATTCAAACGTCGCTCAACTCTTTGCTAAGGTTACTTCGCGACGGAAACTACAGTTTATTATGGTGGGTTCCAAACCACCTTGGGCACGACAGTATTATATATGACACATGGAATGTATGTGTAAGGTTACTTTTTAACGAAAATAATGATCCTATTCTCAAACAGTTACTATATTATTGGTATGATTTTCTTAATCTTTAGATTATTTCACAGTGGATTGTAGAACAATCCATACAAATATTATTTTCGGTGTATTCTTGATTCGTTTTTATTCGAACAAATCGAACCTCCCATTCAACGATGTAAAATTGAAGAATCAAAATGGGTTGTCCAGCTGAAGCAACATCGGGCAACTTTTTGTCACTTCTTGTTGCCTTCTTTTTTCTTAACACTCATACACTGCTTAAGAATTTCTGCATTGAAGAGACTAGGATTCACGCATTTTTATTTTACACGTTGAACCAACACATTATGTTTCATTTATAGCGTCTTAATTTTTTACAGAAAGGACGATTAATTCTACAGTATATGAAAATATTGAAAGGATGAATTTTCACCCTGAGGAACGTATGAAGGTTGAGAAGGCAATATTCAACCCTTCAATGCATGACTTTTTTAATTGGGATGAAAAAATTGAACGAAGGTCAGTTTATGTGTTTTATTTAAGGGAAAAATATTGAAACAAATTAAAACAACATTTTCAGCAAAATAAACATAAACATAGTAAGAAAACACATTATTAGTTTACCATATGTATACCAGATTTGTTAACTGTATCAGGTGTGATAGACTATGCAGCGAAGGATTAAGCAGGCAACAAAAGGCGACAAAAAAGGTGAAAAATCGGGTGGCTAAACGATTTTGTCAAGAGCACGTGTGTTAATTTGCTGAGAAAAAGACTTCTCCCGTAGACTTCCCTCAGTTACCGATCCTTAAATAACATAAAGAATATTTGAATTCCTAGCACGTCAAAGACAAACGAAAATGGTCATCGGGAGCCTAACTTTTGCTGTAGCAGGGGAGCTAATGATCTCCGAATCGCCAACAGATCTACAGAGCGGTACAAGTTTGGCGTCCCTAAGTTACATCCGGGTCGGTTTCAAGGGCGATTAAGGCTTCGAGAGAGCGCGACGATATCTCTTAGCAAAGAATTGAGTCGCTTCTAGTACTCACTGAATCTCCACTGCGATCCCCTAAGCGGATTACGTGAACCTCTGGGTCGTCCTGCGGATGGAGGACCAAGGACGATTAGAACGTGATCACGATTTACAAGAAACGACTGAACAACGCGTTTGTTCGGTATGGCTAGCTCGTATCTCCGTACCTTGTCGTCCTTAATGATGCACCTGGTGGCCGAAACGGCGCACACGAACAGCAGAACGAGAAACAGTCGGCTCATCTTCGAAAGCTACGCCTCGGGGAACGTTTGCCGATCGTGTGTCGCGAGCCGGTCTTTATACGCGAGAGAAAAACCGCTTTTGCGAAACCAACCGCGCCGCGCGCATGTGTTATCTTTGCCGTAAAGTCGCGGCCATTAGCGACGGAAAAAATTAAATTCTCAATTGCACCGTAGATTATGCGCAGCTCGCTCGTGTTTCCGCGTTAACGAGCTGGTTCGCGGAATAGTCGCCGTTGTCAGGCGGTCGAGCGTTTTTTTTCGCAAGGACATCAGCTCGGGATTCGCGAATGGAACGAAGATACTCGATATCGTAAACTGCTGTCCGGGGAGCCGCTGGTTCCGGTCGGTTCATTTTCGCCGCCGGTCTTTATCTAAATTGGAAAAAACAGAATAGCTCTGTAAAATGTAGCGCGGTGATTGCGCGCCACGGTTTATGAGCTGTTGTCAGATTGTACAGGACGCGCGGCGCGAAATCCACAAACCGATTCATCGATTGGTCATACGGCCGCGAATCGAATGTTGCGCGTTGTAGTTTGATCGGCACAAACGTGACGAGAGGGACACGCTCAATCCGTTCCCGTGATCCTCCTCGCAGTTCACCGTAGTAATTACCTGTGTTCATTAGGGCGATCGTGACAGGTGATCGATAACGTTACGCACTTCATTAAAATAATGCTGGATTATTCTACTGCTGTTTTGGCTTTAATCAGAATGCGGTCGAACCTCGCCGCAAATGATTTTAGTGTTTTCTGTACGGGTGTTTACGACTCTTTCTGCATTTGTGGTTTCCTGCGGTGACGAAAAACATTTGTTTTACAAATTATTTTTCTTGGAAGACTACTTCGAGGTTTCTCAACCTTTTTGCGTTCGATTATCGATTTAATTGTCTCTTGTACTGCATCTCGTCGCGTCGACAGAATCACGAATCACACTGATCAATAGACTACGGATCTTTATGCAAACTACAAATTCTCTGCATTGATTACAAACCAAAGGAACCAAATGAAAAATTACTTCTTCTTTTAATTATCCTTACTAAGCTAAAACTAATACACCGAGGTCCGTAATTCTTTCTAATCTGTCTACTGTATTAAATTGTACGTTTCTATTTTTGACATAAATGCATAAACCCAGCAGTCTGATCAATACACAGTAGACCGATCAATAACTTATGATTAATATACCCATGTTACAAATTGTAGAACTTAAAATGAGTATGCATGAATGCAGGTGTATTTAAATACGCGTGAAATAGTACACGCACTAAAGTTACGTACGTGTATATAAATACACGTTCAGTACCACGATCTCTACTTTCCATCGACATTGTCACATTCGCCGTGTGCCACATTAAAAAATTCCGCAACGACCGCTCCACTCGATGTCTCCATTTTCTGAAGTGTTTCGCGCATCCCCGGAGCGGTTCATCTCACCGGAGTAGCGAGAGCGGCGAGAGTCCGTTGTATCGACCGCGTTTCAGCGGAATATAAAAATTGCTCAGCAGTATTCGACGTTCCTGTTCTATGTCACGCTTTACAGCCGGATGTCTCCGGGAGCGGAATTAATTATGTATGCCCCGCAGTGATGGTAGTTGCGGGACACGCGGACTCGCCGGGAGTTTCGTGGCCGTTTTAACGTCGCGTAATAGTCCCGGTATTGGAAACTCATTCAGCCATTCGGGCAACGACAACGGCAACGGTTTCGACCCGGCAGCGTGTGTATGAATATGACCAACCGGTCGATTCGCGAATAACGACAGTGTAGTAGAGGGACACGGTCGCGTTTGCATAACCGGAGACGGAGACGTCGTAGTTACGGGCGACTCGAAACTAACGGCCCTTCGACGGACACTCGACGTGACCGGAGGTTCTTTGTTCGCTTGATTACCGAACACCCTGGAGACTAGTCATTAGCTTAGCAAATAGAGAACCATCTCCCTCTATCGTCGTTCCGGGGACGCGTCGCGTCGGCGACCTTCGTGGAGAAAGCTGCCGACGCGAATATCCGCGACGCGTTCCCTCGTTAACTAATTGAACGCTGTTAATTTACTCGCGGCTATCCCAAAGGCGTCCACCCCTGTCGACAGCCTCCGCTAACGTTGTTTGCCCGACGCCTCTCTCGTATTGCGGCTGCAAAGCGGTCGTTCGTCTTTCTTGTCATCGACACCGCTGACGAGAGGAGCGGCTTTTTCAACAAGCCTGTGAACACCCGAGCTTCTTTTCGGGCCCGAACACGGGACTATTTCGAGCAACAAGCCCGGCGATTAGACTCGATCCCACGGCCGCGCGAATCTAAATGCGTCGACGAAAGACTCGAACACCTAATCCGGGGAAGAAAAAGAGACCCGTCTCCGGGAAACCATGCGCGCGGAACAGGTCAGACGACGCTCGCCGGTATAGCCCCCGTGGCCACGCGTTCAACGGTCGACTCTGCGTCGGACACGCGCGCGCGCGAAAATAAATCGAAGGATTCAGCGTCGAATTCAGCAAGATCGTTCGTCAGTCGCTTATATTTAGACCGTGACTGTGCCTCGCGTACGCGACGACTATTTTGCCTGTCTCGCTTTCCCGCTGGCCCCCTGACTTCCCGATGCGGTTGTTGCACGCTTCTTCTTCCGCCTGGCGATCCATCTTATTCCCATCGCATCGGCGAACTTATTTTCCCGATATTAATGTCGCCGCGGAATGCTGATGCGAGAAGACGATCGAGAAGGGCAACGTCTCGTGCCGGAGATTAATAAGGTCGGGCCATGCGCGGTGCTCGGTGCCATTGCACATTTGAAACTTTTTCTTTAGAAAAGTAAAAAAACTTATTAAAACCCACGATTATATTACAATGTACTGAAAAGGAGAAATTAATATTTTTAGATATTAGTGACTGTAAATAAAAGCGTGGAGTGCCCACGAAGATTACGTTAATATATATTTGTTTATAGTCACTAATATCTGAAAATATTATTTCCTCCTTTTTAGTGCATTCTAATATAAGCGTGGTTTTTAAAAAGCTTTTTTATATATCTTTTTTGTTTACTACTTTTTAATCTTTACTACCGAGCGTATTTAGTAAATTAAATTTTTTTGAATATTGCATTGTCATCCAGTTCTGAGATATGTTGAAAATTTCAAGTCTCTAGTTCATCGGGAAGTGGTTTAAAATTCGATTTCAAGATTTGACGCATACAACACCAACAACGACAACGACAACAACTCGGCAAGCTAATATAAGCGTGGTTAAAAAGAAGATTGCTGTGAAATATACCATAAACTTGGTCCTCGTGTATCGATCGCATTGTCTGCGGGATTAGTGAATGTGGTTAAAACTGATTGTGTTGTATATCACGTATCGTTTTACGATACAATGATTGGCGAAGTACAGCGAGAATCAAAATTGAACCAATATAACCTTGTTCCCAGAACATCATTATTCACGACAACATTCCGGGATCCCGAGGCTCTAATCCGACCTAAGATCCAGGACCTAATCCGACGCACAGACTGATATTTGACCGATCTAGCTGGCCAAAATTTTTTATCGCTTAAAATTGATTCGATTTATTATATTTTATTAAATTATGCTGATATTAATAAAAACACAATTTATATGTTATACCGCATACTTTAATGTAGGTATGTACAAAATTAATCAGAAACAAAATTAATTATCATACAACAAATATAATAATACACGCACTTTATTTAAAATAGAATATATATATATATATATATATATATATATATATATATTGTGACGTTGCAACTTTTGCGACGTCACTTCTCCGTCAATTAAAACGGGTTTCGAAGGACTGGACCAAGAAATAGCGAGCCGCGATACCGACTAACCAGATTCAAGAGCGTTCCCGAGGAATTTCGATAAGTTACGTTATCGTACTGACATCTGTCGCGTGCCGTGAGCGGCA
>CM052323.1:14232523-14249444 GCA_028455615.1 Lasioglossum zephyrum | reverse complement strand
TCAGTGCCATAATTGCCCGGAGTCGATCCTTTCGGGGGTTTTCTAGCCTCCGCCGGGACACGGCGTGACAATATATATATATATATTTCCAGATTAGTTTAATACGCATGTGCTTAAAATTCCTTGTCACTTTCGTATTCTTCGTCATTTCTATCACAAATTAGCATTTCCAAGACTTTGGGCATAAATGTTTTTTTATTTTTATTTATAATTTTTCGTCCTGCTATGATTAAAGTGATCAGATGTCAGTAGCAACCTATTGGTCGTATCAGTATTGCAGTCTATTCTGCTGAACTTTCTTGCAAAAGAAAAATGAAAAGTTGGTCCGAGGTGGTCCGTAAATTAATATTTTTTAGGAAGCACATACGGTATATTTTAACCAGTATAAAAAATATTACCGTATCGAACCGTATAGTATGACAAACTACATCGAGTTTAAATGCATTTCAGTAAAAAATCTACGTTTTGAACAGCTAAAAAGACATGTAATTAACAATTAATGATTTACAATTTATCTATAAAAAAACGTGGTAAAATAAAGGTTATTAGCTGCTATTTCAGAATCCATAGTCAAATATTGATATTCAGTACACATTATAAAAATGTCACGAACTTTGAGGACATCGTCTTCGCGTTAAGAACAGTTTCAAACAATCACTCAAAACAACGTTCGATTACCACCGACTGGTCATTGGAGTTACCGCGTGCGGTGAGGACCGACGAACAATGGGGTTGATTCGAGAGACTACGTGGCTCTCCCAAATAACATGTTATTTTTTACCTAGAGACAGTTCTAGGAAATTGACTTTTGGCCACCTGGATCGGCCAAATACCAGTTTGTGCGAAGTTTCGGATACCCGCGCACCCCTAAATAAGAGTCTTTCAATATTCCGCGACTGGTGTTTCTCCTGTTGCGCTCGGCGCGGCGTGGTCTATTAGCACCTGAGCTCGGCCGCAATCAAATATAGTCGACGGTGTCATGTCGGGCTTGTTCGAGGGGAAAAGGGCGTTTGTTGGTCGCGCTCGGCTGGATCTGGAATTAATATTTCATGCGCGCGTGAACTTTATTCCCGACTGTCTGGCCGACGAGCGGCAATCGTCCAGCCGAATCGAATAACTGGTTACAATTTCGATTGTCGGTGTAATCCGGTTCGCTGGGGATTATAAGTTAAAATTTTACAGACTGATTACGGTCGTCTCGAAAGGCTCGAAATTATTTAATAACGATGCCTCGCGCGCAAAACGGTGGGACCGGACGGTGCGGCGCGGCGTGGCGCGTGGTCCGCGATTCATCGGAGGGGCGAGGCGGGATGGCAATGTATGGCGTGGCTGTTATTGATATTGATTTCGTTGGAAGCGTGTACAAGCCGGCACGATTCGAATCGTGGGAAAGCAGCTTAATTGGGACGACTATCTCCCCAGTCAAAGAGATAGCGACCAGCATTTCATGATGCACTTACGTAACGATTAAACCGCGTACATAGGCCACGAGGATACGTTCGAGGCACATCGTTAACGATGAAACTAATGCGGGACGGAAATTGAGCGGCCTGGTCGATGGGATTCCCTCATCACGTTCCGAGGAGGCTAGGCCTCCTTCGCCGTGTGCTTCCTACCATCTACGTGCGATATCTCGCCGCTCTAATAAGGAAACCGCCTTGTCTTGCCGCTTATCAGTACATTGTATCGAAAGAGCACCACCGTGATTGTCTCTAATCTGTATTACGTTATTAAATCGATTAAACCCGGCTGCCAGGCTCGGTGGCTAGCACAGCCTTTTCCCGGATTACTCGAACCTACACGGATAATTGATAACGTCCAACGGTTCTTCCTACTCGCGTACACTACAGCAACAACGTCCTCCACGATCATCCTCGATATCCTCGAGCATCATCACGCAGTTTCTTGCGCTGCGTTCGTTCATGCCGCGCAAACCTGTTTGCCGGGCTCAAACGCCGTTGAACGAGGTCTTAGGGCCTGTTCAGACACGGCGGAAACCGCGCGTTTTCGACCGCGCAATTTTTGTTTTTGATTGTTCGACCGCGCGGACACGTGTGAACGAATGCATTGACGCTAATGTAATTACGTCCGCGCGCGGTTACGAAAACGCGCGGTTTCCGCCGTGTATGAACAGGCTCTTACGATCACTCTAATCATAATTCGAAGTAGTGCTTTGCCGAGTTATAGCAAACGGGATGATTGGAATAATTGGTTCCTGTGGAGCCAATAATTTTCGAGGTTTACTAGCATTCTTATCTCGGGATAGTATAATTGTATTCAATGAGAAACGTGGAAGGAGTTGAATAGAAATTCAAGATCTTTGAACGTTATTAAGTATTCCGATATGAAGACGTTTTCTCAGAATAGTTTTATATTACGAAATCACGTTTCCACAACTACTCCAGTGAATCAGTAAACGTTTAAGGAGGAGTAGGCAAACCACGTTGACATCCCTAGAATATTACTAGATTTTAGGTCGAAACATGGGTTAGCGAGGTCCAATTGTTTGTCCTTATACGAGCATACTTTCAGCTGCGTAACGGCTCATTCTAAGGGTTCCATGGAAATCACCGACACAAATTTCCCCGACACAGTTTTCACCGACAACATTTCACCGACAATAAGTTTGACGGACAACGTCTTTAACCGAAAACGAAATTGACCGGCAACGAAGGTGACCGAAAACGGATTTGTTCGGCAACGATTTTGATCGACAATGATTTTAGATTCGTTGTCTGTCAAAATCGTTGTCGGTTAAAAACGTTGTCGGCCAAAGTAGTTATCGGTCAAATCTGGAGTCGCTGAAAACCGTGTCGGGGGAATTTGTGTCGGTGATTTCCATGAAATCCCATTCTAAAGAGGAAAGTTGAATGCAACGCGCTCAGCTCATGATCTAACGAGATTATGTTTAGTGGCGTCCAAAGTAAGGGAAAACATCGAGAAAAATCCCGCAGATTCCAATGTGTTTCTCTGTCACAAAACGACATTTTGACTCATATGATGGGGCACCAGCGATTAGCATCGAACCGGAATAGCGCTCTTCTAAATCCATTAGGCGTATTTGTGGCGGTAATAGATTCGTGTGTACCGTCGAAATGTTAGTGTTGAACCAACGCGTCTCCCAGAGAGGTTTGCTCGAGGTCAAATCGACAGGAAGGGCTCTTCTTCTCCCCGATGATACCGATCGAGGGGCATACGTCTTCTTCGTTCGTCGGCAGACGTCACTTCGACGAAAACAAACTGGCCCTGTTTGGGAACGCAGTTTGGCACCCTCGAGCATCTCGCTTGCCGGATATAGACTAATTCCGACTGGCGTCCCTGGTTTGGTGACGTCTCATGGGAACAATATGGGGCTCGAACGAAAACTGCTCGTTCGATGGTGCGACTGGCATTGAATTCTATCCGTCTAGTCGACCAGCCTGCACAGACGAACCGCAGGACTCTTAATTTCACCATATGCCATCGACGCCCTTTTATCACGCGATTCCTCGAACCACGTCACGTTTGAACCCTCGAGTGTTTGTGACACCTGTTAGCGCCTTTCGAAGTAAAATTGTAAACGATTATTAATTCGATTGTTTATCTCATGTTTAAATTATTAACATCAATGTGTGATCTAAAAGTAATACGGACTCTGACAGATTCTTTGTTCTTGATTAGAACGGGGAACAAATGGACGAAATTACGAAATACAAATTACGAAATCATGCTCGAGAGATTGCAGCATAAATTTCTCAGGTTTTGTTCACATAAGCTAAATAATCCCGTGTCATTCTTTGATCATGATTACTCCACAATATTAACTACAATGAACTTAGAAACATTATCTACTCGAAGAATAGTATCCGACCCGGGCTTTATTTTTAATTTAATTAATAATCATATTGATCGTCTCTCTCGACTTGCGCAAATCAATTTCTGTGTACCTGAACGCGTATTGAGAACTAAAGCTGAATTTCAAACACTTAAAGCAAGATCTACTTATGGATTAATTAATCCAATGAATCGTATTATTGCAGACTATCACAACCACTATCTATAATCGTATTGATTTTTTTATTGAGTCTACAAAATTTTAAAAAAGCAACTACGCAGAGTTATAGGATAATACCATATCGTTTGGACCATTTGTTTTCGTGCATTTCCCTTCTTTGTATTAGACGAATAGTATTTTATCTTTCGATTTTTTTTTCATTGTAAACACTTATGTGAATGGGCTTCAGTCCGTCTATAATGAATAATAATAATAACTGAATTTTATTTTCCGTGGTAGTAGCCTTTACATGTAGATCTGAAATTAATAAAAATCGTATTTAATTCTTTGGTATTTTATATTCTACTCTACTTATAGTCTACTCATGATTTTAAAATATTATTTTTTACGCGACCCTCGATTATTTGAGGCTTACAGCATGCCGGGATGAAACACGCATGGCAGGGGGCTGAACGTTAATTGGTATTTGCGAATCGTGATAACGGTGAAACGTTTAGGTGAGAGTGACAGAACGATAGGAACCTAGTTGACAGTCGGGTGACAGAGGTAAGGTTTTGGTAGGGGATGTTCATTAATAAGCGTCACTGGATTACGAAGGAACGGACAGAGATTCATTCTCATAGAATCCATAAGTTCTGTCTTTGGCCGCTCGTTAATATGTCACTGCCACCCGAATCGTTTCACGTTTGTTGCGCTTTGATGACAACTTTCACTGTTCTGGTTGCCTGGTGCATACTGATTACGAGACTTCGGATTTTTATGCAGAATAACAAATTCAGCAGATTCATTTTAAAATACGTGATTATGTAGACTCGTGTTTGTCATAAGTGCATCAAATTCGCCATATCCTGAGTATTAGATTGCGAATCTTTATGGAAAATAAATAAACCGTTCTCCAATGACTGTGGACAGTAGTAGGTAAATACAAATGAATTTCGTTCCTTAATAGATCTTTTTCATTGAACACATCATAATAATAGTTTTTAATTTTTCTGATCTTTTACTGTTTTACATTTCACCCATCCAATTTCTTCATAAATGCATACGAATCCGTAGTTTACTGATTACTGTATAAATTGTCGAAGTGAAAAGTTGAATGTTGTACCTAATAAGTGTTAAAAAGTTGATGATATTACTTTAACCAAATATGCTTTTTAATGGTAAAATATTTTGTCTGCCATCATATTACAGCTTTATTCTTCCCACCTCAGTGTTTTACAAATACCTAACGTTATTCCGAAATGATCGCAAACAGCGAACATGATCTCGAATTACCTTTGTTCCGCCGATTTCGGTGTTAGCTAACAAGGTACACTTCATCATGGACACGCGGTTATATTGCAAACGAGACCATTACGCGACTTATCGATATGTTTCCAGCGCGCCGCCATGAGATGCATTAACTCATTAACGGCCACGTGACATCTGAGATTATCGCGACAATATTTTCTAGAAAATTTTATTGGATAGCTGTACTAAAAGCGAGCGTAACAAAATAATAAAAAATGCGTTTTCCCAGTGAACTGTGATATTATGTTGGTTTTCACACACGCTTTGTACTCTGCATGTACATCACTGGAACACTATATACAATAAGATACAAGAGTTCGCGTGTTAGAAAGCGACGCTCAGGCTGCAGTAACGTAAAAGAAGTTAATCCCATTCTAAATAATTTTCCTCCTGAAAATAATTTATAATTTACTCAATAATCCGTAAGTAATTAGGAACAATGTAACGCCTGTGTAATGTAAGCTACGTGTTATAATATTGTACTTGTTAAATAAACCACTGGGATTAAAGCAAGAATACACAAATAAATAAATAATAAAATCTCTCTTTAATGAAAATGCAGTGGTGTCGAAAGAAGTAGAATAAGGGTTCGCGTATCATAATGAACAAGAAAAGACTGTCAAAGTACAGTAACGCAAATGAAACAGGCATTCTATTCTCTTTCGAGAATGACATTCGCGAGGCAGCGACTCCTCCATTGCTTAATAAAGTATTTGCATCGTGCAGTAATGATAATAATGATTTTCAAGGGTGGAAGGGTCGAATGGGACGTTGAAAATCCCTGGAGTGGAGTCTCCAAAGGCGAAAGGCGAGCCTCCCTAAAATTACGTTCACTCTCGCGATTACTCCGTTCGCCCGTTGTTTATTTATTTCGGATCATTAGCTGAAAACATCGGTCGGCGGCGGGAAGGTTCACGAAAAATCGCGCGGTAAAATGGAAACGTGAAGCGCAATTACGCAAATGCGCCCCGAGGCATATCGATGTATCGCGGGTATTACGCAACGACACACGGATCCACAATATCGCGAGCGAGGGCGGGAACAGAATAAAGATCTAAAAGCACGAGACCCGAATCGGCCCATAAATCCAGCAACAGCGGCCAAGCTACGGCCTAGATACCCTTACAGATTAAGTCACGAGCTCCGTGGCACACGGTTATATTTATGGGTACCTCCAACTGCTCTTCTTCTCCCCCTCACGTATGGCTGATCTATGGAAATTCGCGGCGATGACAAATGAATGTTTTCGCGGTCATAATACCAAAGTCTGCTAATCCATTAGTACACCCGATATTCCGACTTCTTAGGTCATTTGTTAACTGAGTATTTCAGTGGAAGAATTGGAAAGATCAACTTCTGTTTCATTTTCTGAAAGAATACAGCGCCAGAAATTGTACGCCTGCAAAATTCTGTATAAACATTCCTTGAAGTTTGATCATTCATAACGACGAACCGTGGAGTAATTACCCCCAAATGTTGAGCAGAACTATTGTAGCATTATGTTAACTTGCATAGTGTAGCGATTCATTAGGTTCGTTTTGACGTCAGCGACAACAATGTGTAACAAAAAACGTACATAGTGGCATTGAAAAGTTTGAGATGAGCATAAGTTTTTGTTTCTATTAAAAGAACAATGTTTTATATTTTTTTCTATTAGGATTATAGATGACTGATTAACTTTTGTTCGGAACATTTTTTTGTAAAACAATCGAAAAATTGTGGTAACGGTTGGGCATTTTCAATGTGACCGCGATCCGACGTATACGTGCAGCTTTCGGATCTGCTGGGTACAAGAGATATGGTTTCTAGAAAAAATAAGCTGACCTTTCTACGTATAATAATAGGGAAATTTTAATGTGTTGTAACTACGTTATTTTTGTAATTGTACAAAATTCTAAGGTGGCGGCTCTAAAGAAACCCGGCGAGGATTTTCGCGGCTCGCATTCACTTGGCTTAGGGGGTTGCGGCCTCCGACTTTCTCGCGATCTTTGTACGTGGTATAAAACGGAAATCCCGGATCGCTAGATCCAGCCGATTCCCGAAGTAAAGTATCGTGTTCGGATGACTTTTGCGAGGCGCCGCGAACTTTTCGGCGAAGCTGCGAAAACCGCGGCTACCATCGCGGGTTTAGACGCTACAGTGCACCCGTTCTTTTATCGCGACACTCGTTGTCTTTTTGTCTGTTCATCGCGGCTTTCCGACTTACCGCGGATCTTGCGAAACTTGCGATTGCTCCGCTCAGTATCGAGCAACCTGCTACTTTCCGCTCTAAACTTTCCGCTCGACGCTGCTGCGTATCACGACACGACCTGGAAAGTGTCATTTACACTTCTTCACTTTGGATGTACAGTCTGTTTCATAAGACCGTACTCTATGAAGAAATCACCTTTATGTAAGTAGGGTAAACTGTACAATGATTGGCACCCTAAGCCAAGATCTTAGTAAAAATCTTAGTAATTATTGCGAAAGGGTGGTCATATATATACTCTGATTTTGATGAAATTTAAATATGTTATGCAGCAACACGTTTTGAACAACTTTTTCCTGTCTCAATATAGAGGGGTCGCGTTTAGTTTTCGAGATATTCGTAAAAAACTATTGATAATACTGTATTGAATTTTCCGTATTCTAGCACGCTCCGTGACAATGTAAGGCCGCTCCGGCGCAGCGTCTTTTTACTTTTTTTTTCTAAACACATTGTGGGGATGACAGAAAACAGGGTCTCACTCTATATAGTATGATACATATATAGGATGAGCTTTCAATTTTGAAAGACTACTCCCGAATTTTCGTATGCGTGGACCTCTCCACCCCCCCCCCTCCCCACGACCTAACCACAACTCATTCTATTCCGATGATTTTTCCAATACCAGTTCACATTCCGGATGACAGCTGCAATGTAAAAATTATGCGATTAGAATGAGTTGTGGTTAGGTTGTGGAGGGGTGGAAATGAATACCATAAAAAATTAAAAGCATCAGAATGTGTTTACAAAAAAATAACTAAACAGACGTCGCGCCTGAGCAGCCTTACGTTGCCACGGAGCTTGCTAGTATACGGAAAATTCAATACAGTATTAGCAATAGTTTTTTGCGAATATCTCGAAAACGAAGAGCGACTCCCCTATATTGGAAAAGGAAAAAGTTGTTCAAAATATGTTGCTGCATAATATATTTAAATTTCATCAAAATTGGAGTATGGCCGCGCTTTTGCAATAATTAACAAAATCTTTTTATCTTTTCTTGAAATGTTTAAGCGAGCTTACCTTGCTATTATTATAAGCTAATAGCGATTTTTCAGCTCAAAATCAAACAGTTTTTCGAGTCATAAATCTTTTATTATAAAATATATTTCGTGAATAAGAATCGTAAGATAAATAGTACCGGCATTGGCTTTTGGATGGCAACACAGAAAAACTGCCTCAAAACTCAGAACTCATAACGAAAAACTGTTTCACTCTCGAAGTTTTCGAACATGCTAACACATATCTTACAGAGCGTATTAAGGGACCCCTTGAATGGTTATTGTATCATCTTACTCGATGAGTTTCTTCAAAGATAACACAGATACAGCGAGTATACTCTTGTGAAACAAACTGCAAGTATATCCGCGAATGAATCCTCCACAACGAATATGAAAGGTGAAAAGTATATTCATAAAAGTATATTTATACCACTTCGCTGGCACAAATAGAGTAAATAGTTTATGGAAGTTTATGGACGTTTCCTAATGCTTCAAACTATTAAACAACATTTATACATATATATGTAAGTATACGTAATATGTATTGTAAAATATGTAAATAAATTTAATTTATTACAAACACGTGGATTAGGTACATAATACACAATATAATGACATATATGTATGTGTAACAGTAATGCACCTATTATAGTGCAGGTATACGTAGTATTACGGTATTTCTTCGCAATGAAAGAAATTTTTCCGAATTAGGAATAAAATATGAAAATAAAGCACAATCGCGCGAAAATGATACCGCACTAATCGGTACAGTTACCCTACTGTAGTACATTGTCGCATAAATTGGTATTCAACATTTTTTCTATTAAATTTTGTAAATGTTATCTGTTAACGTAATCAACTGAATAATTTTCATGACTCCGAAATCTGGTTTACTTTGTCTTCCGACGAATTACATCGACTTTCGTGCTGTCGACTTCCAAAGAAATCAGAAGGGAAAATCTCTGAAGAACTCCGGGCACGTCTGAGCCGCCTTCATGCTCGTCACATCATCTCCCAGCCCCGATGTGGAGGCAATGACCTCTAAGGGAGCGCTTTCTTCTTTAATTGGGCCACGTATTAATCCTCTCGAAGCTTCTGACCGCGACGATTTATTCGAGCGTCGTCGAGGCTGTATCAGACGGACGAGAAAAGAGGGAGATAAGCGAGACGGAGGAAACGGAAGCGTGGGAGTACGCCTAGGATTACGAGGACTTAACCAAACGGTCACCGTCGGACAAGAAGATATCTTCGGACGTTTTATCGCCGAATGTCCAACCGGTGCTCCCAGCACGGCCCGATTGGATTAAGACTCGACGCGTCTCGTGAGCTTGTTCGAAAAGTCAAATATTTTCGGAATTGAATTCGAGAGTCTTTAAATGGCAAAATGCAATCGAATTTTCAGCCTCTCAACGATCTCCTTATTGTAATCCTTTAATTACGAAATATGTCAATTTTTAATTGTCCGGAAAGCTGTGTTACGAGCCAAGTCCGCGAGCAGCACGACTGGTCGGCGAAAGGTTTGTTAACCCAGAAATGTGGAATCAATTTATTAGTTAAGATGCGCGGACGAACCCAATGCGAAACTGGAGAGCTACTAGGTAGGAAAAATCTCTATTTGGACAATTGGAAAGTAGCGAGCGAACCTGATGCGTAATCAGGGAGTCGCTAGATAGGTAATACGCTTAAAAGTCAAGAACAGGTTGTGGCCTACTTCGTGTAAGATGTCGGCAAGTGAATCGACGAAAGGGGCCTTGTCGACATCCCGAGCATATATAGGGAAGAAGAAAAATCCCTTTGGGAAGGAAAAAAAGGTAGTTAATAGGCCTCGGATCTAATATAATCTAATTGAATTACGGGCAATGAGAGAGTAGACTCACTTGCAAAAGAAGCGACCAAAGGTAGTCCTTCTCCAGATATCAAGGCTTCGATTGCTGACCTAACCAAAGATCTCAAAATTCAAGCAAGAATGTCCACCAACACCCTAATTAAAGAGCAAGGCCTAGTTAAAGGTGATAGCTACGTTAGATTTTGTCATAAGGACAAAGGTAAGCTATGGTATACTGGGCTTGCGCTCTTCAGAGACTTTTTGGTTTTTGTTAATAGATGTCGTGCCAACCACTACAATTTAAACGGATCATTGGCAAGGGTTAACTTTATAGCCAACAGTGATTGCCCATGCGGAGCAGAAGTTGAGGATCTAAATCATGTTACATGGCAATGTCCAGATTACGAAAACGAACGTAGCACACTAGAAACAAGCTTTTCAAAGGCAAGTACTGTTTCTCCCTTTGCATTAGTTCTTTCTTATGTAAACCTGATATAGAAGGGCTGAAAATGATTTATAATTTTCTCAAACAATGTTCTGTAAAAATTTGAAAAATAAAAAAGGAAAACAATGTAACACCGACTTAATGCAAGCCAATGTAATGTTACTGCACTTGCTATATAAACCACTTAGTTTATAGCAATAATAAATAATTAATAATTTAATTGTTACAACCCGAGCGGTAGGGTTGTATCGTGTGGGAACGTTCAACTATTAGATTAGGATATTGGACAATAATTATGGTTTTTAAGAAATTTACTGTAATTACCAAAGAGCACAAATATATTTTAATTATAAAAATCTGTGGTACAGTTGTGTAATTGTCGCGAATGATATGAATATAAAAAAGTATAGAAGATAGAGAAAGGAAATTACCTAACTATGCTGCACGGTTTTGACGCACTGGCAATGCGGGGGACTCGGAAGCAACACGGCCTAATACATTTTACACCGAACACGCGGAATCTACATGGTTAACTTTGATTCGAAAGGGAACTTTAGCCCGATTTAACTGGAAGTTGACTTCTCGAAACACAGCACGACGTGGCGCGATACGTGTCTACCGAAGTACTAGCCCTCGAGAGCAAAAATGGAAGGATTTATATACCCCCTACAATGAATAAGATGTTCTGTTCATAATCTGAGGGCACACAAGGCTAGACTCTCATTTTCTGTCACTTCCACTTAAATGGGAGCCAAAGCTCGGTCTTAATTAAATGGTTCAACTATGATTCGAAAGGTTATCTAGGACGCTTCCCACCAGAGACGATCTAGAAGAGATTCCTGTGAGGAACGAACGGAATATATTGTCTCTCCGTAACAACTGGAAGATGGTCCAAACAGAACCATTCCCAACGATCTCCTGTTGCGATTCCAACATTCAGGCCATTTCGAAACACGACGAAAATGTAATTTTTCGTTCTCCATATTGAGAAGTTCCCCTCAATCACAAATCCATTTAAATGAAAGTTGCTATCTTTCGATTGGCACGTCACACGACAACAGAAAAATCTTCTATGTAGAAGTTTCGATAAGATTCTCGCCATCTTTGTTAATCGAGCGGTAACTTTTGCACTCATTCAATGCAAGTACCGCGGCCGCGTATCGTCTCCGGATTAATTACTAATTATTTAATAAAGTTGAAGCGGCGGCGCCACACGCTTTATTCGCACCGTAAAATTAGCGCGGATAAGCCGCGCGGAATCGACGGAAAATATTCGAATATAATTAATGCCAGCGCCACTTTGACGTTTTATCCGTTTCCGGTGCCCGCTGCGCCGGCCACGATTAATTAATAATAAGCGCTTAATTAAGCGAATGGATGAGTGCTTTTACTGATTGCGCTTGTGACACAAGCCGGGCTCGTGTCGCGCGTTTCCATACCGGGTGGATCGGATCAACTTGCCACTTAAGGCCAGCTATTTTCTCCCTTACCGAATCGTACTAATCGATTAGCTGGATTCATGAGAATAGTAACTAGTAGTTTCGTTTTATTACCGACCGGAGAATTGCGGATATGACATAACGAGACGTGTGATGTGACGTGTTTTATTCTGAAACATTCTACGTTAGACGAAAATATTATTGAACCGAGACTCTTTACAATTTTATACATTTATAAATCAGAATAGTATACATGTAGGAAAATAGGAGACCAATTTGAAATTTCATTATATCGCATTGAATCTCTTTCATTTCATTAGTAATTTATAAGTAGACTGCGGATTTTATGAATTTATGACAAAAAGGAGTAAGTATCCTAAGTGCTGACTGCTATTTAAAGCTTCTTATATCCTCTAATAAATATCTCCGAGTTCAAGATCCGTAGTTGATGGACATTTGCATCAGCGTAACAGACCTTGGACGAATAATTTTGCAACAGGTACAGGTCACTCGTGACAGTAGAATTTGTGGTCACCGCAAAATTTCTTATTAAGGGATAACGAACGGTTTAAATCGACGGAATGAAATGGCCGGTTATTAGGATTCAAATGGTGCACCCGGTATGTAACGGTGCTCGCATGAGCGCCGATTTGCGGCACATTTTCATGCCCACTCGCGTCCGCGCGTCCTCCCGTCCGTGTCACTGTCACAATGCAATCCGCCGTTGAAACATATCGTTCAATTATTCCTAAACTAATATTTATCACCGACAGTCGGCTAGCGGCGGCGTGTTTATTGTGGCATCGAGCGCGCATGTTCGCCTCCGCGCCTGAAACATGAATGAGTAACGTTACGACTCGGCGAGATTTTACGAGCCGCGGTAACTTTTCGTGAGTACGAGCGGGAGAGAGAGAGAGAGAGAGAGGGAGAAAATCGTTAGAGAATTATAAAACGTTTCCGCTTTCTTGAACGAGGCCGTCTCGAAGAAGGACCAAGGAGAATCGCGCGGGGGTGGCTCGATTTCGAGGGGGTTGGTGCTTTGACGTCGCGCGTACACCACTCGAGGGTAAATATCCCGTAGGATCGTAATCGAGCGACAGAAAGGCGCGTCTGAGGGGGGGGGGGGGCACAAGGGTGTATCCGTCTTAATTGTCCAACGTGGTCGGTAAATAAGCTCTCGTTGGCTCGGCCTTTATCGCTATCCCCACGCGCCTCGCTCGGATCGAGGCGCGTCTAACTGAATTATGGGAATTAGCGAGCTCGGTGATTTGGCAAGGGCGGCGGAGATTAATGACAGCATCCCGTAGACGATTCGGATCGCTCGTCTCTTGTCAACAAGTTGCTCCACGATGGTTTTCACTAGACTTCATTCGTCGCGACGCACAATGTGGTATTTGGACTGAAACTTCGGAAAAAGTCGATTACTAAATTTTGTGTAAGTTGTAAGATTTTAAAGTCATGAGATTTTATGACACGCTTTGCGTTCTTAAACCGTCTCTGAAACAACGTTCATTCAGAATTTGTGTAAATTCTTACATTGCAGAAGCTTTTCGAATCGTTATCCAGAGCAATTTCGCTCAGATTTCATTTCGTTATCATTTAAATTAGTACAGTTATTAATATCTGAACATAATCAATGATTCTGTAAGTTTTTTACGATTATAAAAATTCATTGGACGTTTCTCATCTGATACAATTACGATATTATTCGTTACAAAAGAGTTTCGTCGCAGGTTTGCACAGATTGCACATTTATAACTAATGCATATAGTAGACATTCAATAGTAGAAATGAATATTAACAGTCGCAGAGCGTGTGTTTCCTGATGAAAAATAATATTAAGGATTTAAAAATTTCTTAAACAATATATTTACTTATTAAAAAGTTTCATGATCTACATATTCAGTATTACAATAATAAATTACATCATTTAAACATAATTTACATGCAAAAAAATTTGTTTCCGACTTTTCGGGACAAATGCCCCACTTTGCAACGCCATTCCAAATTAACAGTACTGGTTCCGTAGTTTTATCTGCATATGTTGTATCATCCTGTTGATTTTCTTGCGCAAGATGGTACAGTTTACTGTCACTGATAATGGTTAAACGTTGACTGTGCCGTGTCACTCATATACGCAAAATAAAACTTGTGTCAGCATTAATTGCAATTAACAATTGCATAAATTAAGAACAATATTAACCCTTTGTACTCGGAGCTATTTTCAAACGTTTATCATCAAACGTTTCCTCTGTCCTGGAATATTTCCATTCTCTATGATTTTTTAAAATTTGTTAGATATGAAATTGATATAATATCTCATACAATACTTAAATATTTAGAAATTGGTTAGATACCGACATGTTTAGATATGTTAACGGTAATGTAAACAGTATTTAGATAATAGTACAGCAATTTTTAGTGATGTCTCAGAGGCGACTCCCAAGTGCTAGGGGTTAATATTGAAAGTCTGAAAAATGTTTTCAATATTGCTATTGGAGTGTACAACGAAATGCACGAAACACACGGAGGAGCAACTGGTCTTTCTTGACCTGAAGTTTATTGCATTTCGAGCGTTGCTGTACCCTTACGCAGAGCCAGCTACAGCTCACGCCTCCTCTCGTCACCACGTCATTTGGTGTAGTTCAAATTCAATGTAGCAATAATAAAGTATCACATTGTGTTATGTGCGAACAATTTTAATTCATGACTGATACACGTTGATTCCATGAGTGCAGTGGAGATTAAATAAACATTTAATAATCATAAGGTCCAGATTTGATCTCCCAATCTCGTTATCCCAACAATTTCCACTATTCTAAATCCACAAAATCCGCAGCATACTCACATATGAATTGCGAAACATGGTTTTCATACTATGGCTCTAATAATTTGATTACACCGCTTTAAGAAAAACATGATTATGGAACATTTGTATAACGAAACCGAACCTGCTCGATCCGAGTGCTCCATGATTCCTGTGAAGTGTCTCTTCAGTACTTGTACAGTAACAGCCTCGATACGTAACAGTCATTCATCCGGATAATCTCTCGCGTGATTAAACGGCGACGGATCGTCGTGGTTCGACCGATCGACCCTTCGAGACCATCACAGGATTTCGTAGCTCGTTGCGAGATCCTGTATCAGCTGAGCGATTTTTCTTAGCGTCTTAAGGCCCGGAGCGATAAAGAAACGCGTCGAGGATACAAGTTTTACAAACGACGCTGTCGTGCGTATTCCGCCAGGTTCGTGCATCGGCCGGCGATCCCGATCTCGAGATTAAGATCGAATTTCAGAGCTCGCCGTGGGAGCGGTGCGCGCTCGCGGCGCGATAATTAATAAACAAACTCATAGATATGCGATAGCACGCCGGAGGGCGAGCAGGTCGCGTGAGATTTACGACGGGGGTTGCCACTCTTATCGGCGATTAGAAACGCGAAAGCTTGCTGGGAACGATGCCCTTCGATCGTGATGCTCCCTTCCACACTCTCGTTCTCTATCTCTCTCTCTCTTTCTCACTCACCCTCTCTTCGGTCCGTTCTCCTTTCTGTTCTATTTCCGTTTCGATTCGAAAGAGCGACACCACTTAAGGGATGAAAAGGTTTTAACGGGAAAAGTAAGGAGAAGAGGGAAAATGGTTGGGAACGGGACGAAATTCGCGGTGAAAGTCTAGTTGTATCGGACAAAAACAAGGGTGAGTTACGATCGGAGGGTGCGTCGTCTCGCCACCCCTCTCTTCTTCTTCTTCTTCTTCTTCCTCTTTCTCCCGAACCTTTGTGCCCTTACGAACAGTGGATAATTCGAGCGATACATTTGAATTTCCCGCCATTACCCTTTCCTTCGTCGCTTCCTTTTACCCTTGGACCTCACCCTCGGCAACCCCCACCCTTTCACGGCCATCAGGAATTTCCATTAGCTAATTACCAACTCGACGGATAGGTAGCTCCGACATTTTTGCTCCTCTTAACCCTCTCCCGATGGCTTGCTGGATTAGATTTTTCCCGTGGCGGCCAATGAGAGACAGGATGCCTGAGGTCGGTTCAATTAACAGTCAATTAGCATACAATTAACACGCGCGTTATTCCGAACATTTTAAACGTGCCACACCGCCCCGAGAAACGTTAATACGACTTCGGGGCTCCTGTTTTGTGACCGTGGCCCCGCGAGCATTCAATTTCCACGATGTTTCTATGATTATCGCGACGCGGGGCTCGAATGGAGGGCAGCTTTTATCATTTACACCGTAATTAACGCCCGCGCAACAATTAGTCACGAGCGGGCACCAGTCGCGTGGAATAAATTAAGCCGCGGGCAGAACGCGTGCCTCGGATATAATTTATTGTCGAAATTCCTTGCGACGATTTGCGTTTACGGCTCCTCGTCCTAATTGGTGTTTTCTCATTTCTGTTTCAGGTAAACGACACGACAATGCGTCCAGAGTTCAGAATCGAAACGAACATGGTAATTATGGTAACATTTTGTCTGACTACCGGTCACTGGTTGCCGGTCCGTGGTCAGAACTACAACAATGAGCTTTTCGTTTCGAAGCAACAATATCTAATGAAAGTATAAGTATTTATTCGCGGCGCACAGGTTCGATCATTTACGACAAGAAAAGGAAAGAGGTGTTTCGTCCTGGACCCGCTAGAGGACTCATCAGTAAGGCTATCTAGCGGGCCTTGCCT
>CM052323.1:13987842-14232423 GCA_028455615.1 Lasioglossum zephyrum | reverse complement strand
AAGATAAATTGCGATCGTTAACTAATCAATTAATTACAACAATATCTAGTTCATAAAGGATCGTCGCACAGTGGAGTATTTGCCCCGAAAAGTTGGTCAAAATACGATTCATCAAATCTTGCGTCAGATGAAATATTTGGTTGTCTGCGCTATCGGAATGTATGAAAAACAATGCACCAGTTTCATTTTTTTTTATTTATGTACTTGATTCGCGTTGTTATGCATGTCAAGTAAAGATTTTTGTAGTACTCAGTTTTTTCGTACTCATTTTTTTGATTCTGAAATATCGCTCGGCTATTAGGATCGTTTATATGTGACGAAGATGTGTTAATTTTTTCTTTAAAGACACTTTTTAGACAAGTACACGTTATAGTTTTTAATAATTTTCACTTCCTTATTGTTTGTCTGTTTAAAATTATTCAGGTTTGAAGATGACCAATTACTTGCTGCGATGTTTCGCTTCTGTAGAATTTTCTAGAAAGAAATTTTTAGTCTTCCAAGTGAGTACTGATGTTGTGTTTTGCACCATTGAAAAGATTTCTGTTGACAAGACAAGACGAATTGGTTGCTAAGATGTGCCAATACGTCTTTTACATTACCTTTTATACTACGATGATATAGAGCAAACTGAAAAATGTGTCTGACAAAAGTCAATCGGTATTCAGTCATCTATAAATCCCAATATAAAAAGTTATAAAACATTTTTTTTTTAATAAAAGGTAGTGTACTTCATTTTTCTAATCGCACTATGTACGAGTCCAATGACTACACTGCGCATGTAAGTCTTAAAATAATGCTAAAAAAATGATGGACAACTTTTCGGGGTAAATACTTCACTGTGCATTGTTTAGAATCGTAAAAAGTCTTTCTCGACCACGTGGAGTTCAAAACTGAGAAACTGATTTCAACAGGCCGGAAAAACGCGCGGTCGAACGAGAGTGCAGTTAGCACAGTATTTCGGTAACAGGCGCGATCGGCGTCGAGATGGAGGAGGGAATGAAAATAAAGCGGAAAGAAGAATCGGTAGCAGCAAGGGGCTAAGTGGGTAACGTAATGGGTCTCGGTTAACGGGAAAGCGTTCGGTACCGACGGGGGAGGGTGTCGGCGACGGAATTTTCGCTATTTCCTAAGGATTGTCTCAGGGACGTATTTCTCGAAGGGTGACCGTCTCGGTGGAATGGGTGGGCGCAAAACCCACCGTTCTCAGTAATCTTATTTGCAATATATTTCTCCGACGGAAAAAAGAACTGCTACTTAATTCGTATAGGGGTGGCACGGGGTCAAACTCGTCCGCCGGTGTTCCATCGAAAAATTGATAGTACTTTTAACATGGTAACTCTAGCCGCGCGATCCCCACTGGCAGATTTATGATTTTACTGTTTATTTTCTGTTCGACCCCGACACGCTCCTGAAAAAATAATTGCGCAGAATATCTCTCGATAGAGTCGTCATTAATTTGACGTCACTTGATATTGTATTTTAAGCAAACACATCAAATTGTTCTTTTACATTTTTAATTCGACCAACTGAATTTTCTTCGTATTCTATTTGAAGCAAATAGGTACTTCAAATTATACTTTTAAACTTTAATTCGGCCAATTGCTGAAAATTGATGTATTTTCCTAGGTAGCATCGGACGTTCGGTAGACGTACGTTTATGTCCAATTTACGTCCAAACGTCCGATGTCCGTTACGGACGTCCCTGGGATGTCCGATGGACTTAAATTTCGGATGTCCTATGGAAATCCGTTTTTTTCGTCCCAAGTACTACCGTGAGATTTGGCTATCGGACATCCTACGGACAACCGTTTTTTTCGCCCTCAGTACTTCCGTGGGACTTGACTTTCGGACACCCTGTAGACAACCGTTTTTTTTTCATCCTCAGTACTTCCGTGGGACTTGAGTTTAGGACCTTCCAAGGAAATCGGATTTTTTCGGCCAAGAGAAGACGGTGGGAACTGATTTTCGGATGTGCCAAATACGTCTATGTTTTAAGTCTAATAGCTGTGGTCAGGACTTTTGTGTATGTAAGGATGATCACTATGCTACCTTTTGAACAGACGAGTATCTTGTATGAACATTTTTGTTTTTGCTAACAAGACGAAGTCAAGCTCATCTCCCTAGGGTTCGAAGTCTCGCTTACAAAGATTGCACTCGGACCCAGTTTGATTTATTTTTCGCTAAGTCGACCGTGTTTCACTCCGTACGCTCCGCACCGAAGTTTATGTCGCTCGCGATGGACAGCGGTACAATGAAACTTTCTCCGGTGGTGCGTGTATATGCGATCCGCGATCGTCCAGCAGGGTTGTAAACGTTCCGCTCATGTCCCCTCCGACGGGCGTGCGCTTGATAAATTATTTTTTTCCTTCTCTGTTTCGCGCTTATGACTCGCAGCCACCGCGCTGGCCCGACACGAGCCACCACCGATCCCCAATTGCATCGCAGCGCGGCGCGGCGCGACGTCTCTCTTAAAGTCGTGTATTTCACGCGGCCGCTGATCGTCGTCGCGCACAATGCGCCCCTCTTCTCCTCTAATAACTCGACGGGAACCGTTAGGCCCCCGACTGACTTACGGCGCAAAGTTTTCGGCCACCGGCAATACGAGCCGGCGCGAAAACAAAGTTTTTGGAGAGACTCACGGAAACACCTCCCTTGGCTCTCTCCATCCCCTCCCCGCCCTATTCCCGCCTGTACCAAGCCAGAAGCCGTTTATACCTAGTTCCTGCCTCGCCCCAGTTTACGGTGGTTTAATTATCGGCTGTAAATCAGGGGGTGCGCGAGCGGCGCAGGGCGAGGGAGGCTCGTCGATAAATCTCCGCGACTACTTTGCACCGAAATAACCAAGAGTGGCTGGCGAGACCCTGCGAAACCTCATCCAGGATTGACTCGTACTCTTCTTAATTAATTTTTGTTAATTCCGAAGTTCGATTGATTGCGTCCCGGATCGTCGCGACGAGGGAGAATTTCTGAGGGACAGGACGCGCCAGGATTTCGCGACCAAATGGCGCTATTAATATGCACCAAGAGCTGCGCGGATGAAACCGCTCTAATAACTTCCTAAGTAATGATCAGGATGTCGAGTTTTAGACAGATTCGCGTTCCATCGCTACGAAAGTAAAATGGAATTACAGGGCTCAGGAGCCAATTAACGTGAGTCCATGAATCTCGTATCAATTTAGATGAATTATAGCAGTTTAGTTTAGTTATACCTTCTTTGTACTTGAGCTTCTTGTTTCAGATGTTATACATTGCGTATCAAAAGTCTGAACGTACTCTATTTTTTAAACGGAAACATACTCTCTGAAGAATTGTTTATCTACGTTACGAAAAACTGCAGAGAAGTACAAATTGATGTCCTTTCTTAATCGATCCAGTGAGTTCAAAATAACTTGACAATTTTTTAAATTCCTCTAATGTGTTCACTATTTCGGTTTTCCTCCTCACAGTTTTATCGTAAATGCATAGAATTCGTGTTTCAACGATTACTAGACTGCGGATCTTTATGCATTTATAGCAACATTAAGTAGACGAATTTAAAAATCGTAAGAAAATTTTTTAAATTGTTAATGTCAATATATGATGTCTCATCTATTAAAATTACGAACGCAGACAAGTTTTATTTTCCCTAAAGATCCGCAGTCTAATGATAATTATAATCTCGTTTGAAGAATTTGATGAGCAACTGTTCAAACGGAGCGAAGCCCTGACACCCCCATACAATTATCGAAAGTGTCCGACCTCGGACGCTTAAAGCTCACGAAAAAAAAAACGATTTTACGCGTATCGCTAAACTTGTACACGCCTCGGTCGGTGAGACAAATGAAAAGAGCGCCGTAGAGTATCGTCTGGTACCGTTAAGTCGTGAATATCGGACAGGACCAAGGAATACATTTGACTGTCGTAAAATTTTCCTGCGGGAGCCGGAAAAACCACCGGGCCGGTGGTTGCCCCCGTTATTTTAAACCGTCCTCCACTTGTTCTGTCCTCTTCGCCGGGAAAGAATTGCGCCATTTAGAAACCCCGGCTGCTCGCTCGCGGAACTAAATATACGCGCGAGTCCCGATGTCAAGCTACGATCTCGTTTACGTTCCGAAAAACTAAATGGGTTGATTTACTGCTACGACTGTTCAACCAACAAAAAATGGATACGTGTGTTATTAGATGTATAATTAAGTTGCCTCGGTCAAGTTTAGACGGCTCTGACGGGAAGCATGGAATTAAAATACGGTTCAGACACAACATGAACTTGCAGCATTCCTTGGAATAACTCAGATCATCATTTTTGATCGGTAACTTGCATTACGAGATTTCCAAGACGGTTAAAAATATCTTTACATCGTGTTGTAAGTTTTATTTGGCAGATCGATCATACATCCAATTTACAACGAATTTGCGACACGCACGGACTACGTCTGCACGGTTTCATTCTCGTTCGATCTCTACAGCGACGCACCTGTCGCCGAATTCGCTTCGCGATTTGCTGTCACATTCTCTCTCATTCACTTACACATTCTCTCGCGATCTTTTCTCATTCGACCTCACTCTCATACAGGCACCACAATCGGTAACCAAAAGAATTGTACAGCTTGTTACAAACACGGTGACCTTCGCAGTTCTTTTTAGTGGGTATGGGCATGGGTATGGGTATGGGAATGTAGAAATTCCCAAGCAAAGGGGTGGAACCAAAGTGAGAACAACGACGACGCAATCAGAACGATTCCATCTGACGATCAATGTTCCGGTAGCGTCCCAGCGGAAGTGGCAATATAGCATCCTATCCGAAGGCGGTCTAAGATTTCCGTCGATTAGAATCTCGCAGTGAACGGGCGCGTCTTTGATAGCGTGTCCTCGAGAGTTCGCAACCGCATCGCGCGTCCGATGCGTTTCAGCCACAGCCGCGTTATCTACGGGCCAGCTATAACCCAACCAACAAGTGAGATAAGGGTAGAGTTCTGGCGAGTGTAACTTTGTTTTTACGAGCGAAACTTCAACCCCGTTGTCCGCGGGCAGAGTCGCCGCGATTATTTTTGGCGTAAGAGGCTACCGGCTTTGCGAAAACATCCTGCTTTCGCGGAAACACGGCGCGGCGCGCGAGTTTTTAGCGGCCACTTTAAACACGCGCCGACCCAAAGCGTTCCGCATCGACTCGATGCGGATCCTCAACGCGAATCTTAGGTCTGTGCAAAAGTTGTACAGTCTTTCCCTCAATTTTCCTTTATTTCAGCTGTTTAACCCTTTGCGGCCCAACCTGTTGGTAGCAGTATTAACCCTTCGCAGTCGCAGCTATTTGAACTCGAAAATTAAACATTTCTTCCTAGCTAGAATAATTCCATTCTACATGGTTTTTTTCGTTTCGTGGATATGAAAATGAATTAATACCTCTTACAATACTTAAATCTTTTAATTTAATAATGCATATGTAATAATAAGAATGCATAATAATAAGAAACAGAATACACTGGAATTTTACTTACGTTCCATGTAATTATGACATTATTGATGAATATAATGGGAATCGATAATATAAGGAAGTATTGGTGTAACAGTCGTTGCTAGTCATTCAATGATGAGGAATTAACTAAAACTTCTAGAACACACGATAATACCGAAGGATGTTTCAATTGTATTTCTTTTTATACCTTACATACGAATTATGTAATGATAATTTGTAGAACGCGAGATAATAGTAGAAGTCGCTTAGACAATATTTTAATACTAAAACTACCGAGCACTGAAAGCGACTACAATGTTCTAGCTGATAAAGATGACAAGGTTTAAAATTTAGAAATTTATCAAATCATTTTCCACATAAGCAACTTTATAATTTCAAATTAAAATTAAAATTAAAATTTCAAATTAAAACCAAACTGGACGCAGGTATTAACGCAAGAGTTACTGCGGAACAATAGTGAATAAGCCACATTAGCAGTAGAATAGCAGTATCTAGAGATCGCCCATATATCACTTTTTACAGCTCCGCATGCTCGACGAGGTTTTAATTAATTACGCTAAACATTACGAATGTGGGAGAAGTCAAAAACGTTTTTTTCTACGTACGCACGAACACGAAGAGGATTGTTAATCGACAAAGGAAAAGTTATTCTATTCAACGAAGCAGAAGATACGAAGCAGACAATATATATTCACAATGGCGCACTTCAACCGTTTGAGCGCGAAAATGAAGTTAATTCGATTACAGTATCGCTTCTGTATTAACAAGTTCGAGATAAAACACGAGTAAACAGATATGTGTATAAAAATGGATTTGTAATGCTTAATAAACAGAAATTATATTGATTTCAGATTGTATACCTGTTTACTCGTGTTTTATATCGAGCTTGTTAATACAGAAGCGATACTGCAATCAAATAATCTTCATTTTCGAGCTCAAATATTTTAAGTGCACCATTGTATATTGTCTGCTTTGTGTCTTCTGCTTCGTTGAGTAGGATAACTTCTCCTTTCCATTTTCAGTGTGTGCCTTTCTTAACATTTTGCATTCAGTTAGTTTCTTTCCTCGACCCATCCTTAATACTTTACTATGTTTTTGATCAAATAAGCACAAAGGAAGATAGTGCACACTTTATCAATTACCTAACATTTGTGCTATCATTTTGTCTCGCTTGTGGATTACAATATTAACGTTTTCATTCCTAGAATTCTGTTTCAGTAAATACTGTTAATGATATTCAGAATCAGTACGTTATACATATTAAAATATTTATTTTCTTCAATTTATTGTAAGAAATGTGAAAAAGTAGATGTGCTATGTTTTTCTTCCGGTATATATGATTTCACTTTCAAAAGATCATACAAAATTCCACAAGATTTATTCTCGCGATTTCTATAAGAAATCAGACGGGTTGGACGGTTCCCTGATCGCGGAAGATATTTCGCGAGTCTTAGACGAGAGAAGGATCGATTCAGAAAATCCGATAGCAGTCTCCATGCAATTTAGACGGCCGTGGGGTCGCACCTCGTGAAAATATAAAGCGGCGTTACGACCCAGGCATCGTCGCGGTAAACCGTCAGGAAATTATTCGAAGCGGCCTCAGACGCTCGCCGATCGATCCTCGTTCAGCGTGCTCCGGATAAAAAAAAGCGAAGAGAAACAAAAAAAGAGGAGGAAAAAAAAAGAAAGCGGAAGACGGAGAAACGAACGGGACGCGAACCCAGCTAATCCCGTGGGATAAGGCTCTCCCCATTGCATTAACATAGTCCCCGGGATGATCCCGCCTCGTTTGCAGGATACTCTAAAGAACGAGCTGATAAGGACCGACCGATCTCCGTGCCAAGGGCTGTGGACCGAAGCTCGATGCCAAAGAGGAGGGTAATTGTATTTGCATAGATTCGAGATCGGCTTTGCTTCGCGAATTAACGCGTCGTTTGACTGCAGTTAGTGATTAACAATAGTTACACCAGTGAGTTATAGCTCGATGGGGACTTATGGAACTCGTTACCCTGTCCAGCGCCGCCCCTGATCAGCTTTTAAGAAGAACCTCATGTACCGAACGTTTTCACGAGCACGGCGCGCCGTCCAGTATGTAATTTAGCAACGGTCCACCACCGTTTCGGCAATAAGCGGTCGAGAAGAGTGCTTGCCTTTTTTCAGAATCAGCATCGTACCCGCGCCGCTTTCGAAGGGATTTGCCTCGTCGGAAGGAGGGTAGAGAAGTCTCTACTTGCAGCTTCTTCCTTTTTTTATCTCCTTCGGTACCCTCGCGGCTCGGCAAGTGTGTCGAGCAAGAACTCAAGGAGGTACTTTCGCGAGCGGGGATTCGGCAAGTTTATAAAATAGCGCGCGGCAGGGAGGTACGGCGGTGGGGCTTGCGAAACAGGGAAAGATTTCACGACCCTTAATCTGCCTTGGATCTCCCGGAGTTCCGTGCACTGTCATTTCCTACTGGCACCCTATTGTCTTTAGGCTTATCTCCTCGAGATCGTACCCGGGAATGCTTCCACCCCTGGCCGGATCTATTGAGATTGCTGGACTACGTTCCGCGAGCGAAACGACAAAGATGCCGCTCCAAGTGCTTCGCTATTTGCGGCTTCGAGTTCGCGCAGCTGTTTGCTGCTTAGGCTTGTTCAACTTCTAACTTTCAATACTTGGGCCATTAGTACGCTTCGGCTTCTCCGCGGTTATGGCGGAAATGGATTGGTCGAGTGCAGAACTGTATAAACATTCGAAGAATTGAATCATGTTATTTTCGACTTTTGTTCGAATTGTTGAAAGGGAAAATGCGTTTTTCTTTGACTTCTGCTTCCTACAATTGACTTGGACAACTGTTATCTTGCACGAAGTACTTTCAATTCAGCTTTGACACCATGCCTTGAAATGATGTCTTTCTTTTTTTCTTTAAGGATACCGGGGAAATGAATTTTACGCACACTTCCTCTCCGATGATGGTCGAGGGGGTAGTGTGAGGCTTATCTATCCGAAATAAAAACTAAGGATAAGACATACCCACTAAAACCCCGCTGTACAGGAGCCGAAAGGAACCCTGTGCTTTTCTTTTCTCTAGCTGGAGATATTGTTGTTTTATGCATTTTTCAATCTACTTTTGCGAGATCAACGTTGATCTTATTGTTCTACGTGATACTAACTAGACTGAGGATATTCATGCAAAATAAAAATTGATTGATTTCTTCTCTTTTAATTCCAATAAATTAATTTTTTCAATTCTTTCTTACAATTTTATATTGCACTTACGCTTAAACTGGCTAGTAGAAAATTAGAATTTCGACGGAACGTTTGCAGATCCGTATCAAAATGAACCAGACATTCTAGGGTTAATCAGTATATAATATTTCCCTATTAAAACCCCGCTGTCCAGAAGCCGAAAGGATCCTTTTTTTTATAATTGCGGAAATCCATTTAGAATTAAACATCTCCCATCGCCGAAGATGGGGATGTTTAATGCCGGAGCCACTCCGACTAAAACCCCAATGGCCGTAAATACCTAGACATTGATGCGGGGACCCTGGATCACCACGATATTCAACTGGGCCCCCGCTGTCTTTTCTTAGACATCCCTTAAAAGCCGAAAGGACCCTGCGCTCTCCTTTTCTCTAAACGGACATATTGTCCGCTGATCCGCTATTCGCATTCTACGCGGACAATTCCTTCGGCTCTTAACCACACCTGTTCTTGGCTTTAAGCCTTGAAATCATGTTCGTACTTGACGAAGTACAAATGTTCATCAGAGTCCCTAATGTACGAATGATTCGTTCTACTCTGGACCACTGACATAATATTACTTAATGTCTCACGTATAAATCAGAGGCACAGAATATCGGAGATCGAGATACATGGGCAGGTGTTCGCGAGCTACCTCTACTATGAGCACAACCACTTATTTCAATTTATGCTGAAGTAGTTAAATAATAAGTTCGCGCGAACTGTCGACCAGAAAGTTGGTTCTGGTGTCAATCACTTCGCCAACAACGGTTTCACCGACACCGAGTTCGGCGATACTATTTATACACCGACAAGTTGAAATTGCCGACAATGTTTCCATGGACACTTACTTTATTGACGTAAAATTCTGTTTACGTAATTAATGTTTAGTTAACTTTCTATGTACAGTATGTACACGCTCTACGTATTGCAAGTTTTCTCTTTTGTCCACAAATAAATAAAAGACCGATTTTACACGGTACCTTCGATTACTGACCTATATTATATGATGATCACTAGACTACAGATTTTCTGCATTTATAATGAAGGTGAAATTGTGAAACACATAACTGAATACATTAGAAGAATTTCTGAGTATTGCTCCATTGTTTGCGACTTATTCAGATGATTAAAAGGAAAAATGTTGTTCTAGTGAATATCTGTATCCGATGTTTAAATTAGAAATTTTTATTTTGCATAGAAATCCACAGCCTAATTATCAAATTTTTACGTATTCAAAGAAACACTGATCAAACATAAACCACCAATCTCACACGAGAAGAAAGAATTAAAATAAATATTGTATGGCTGCTTTGCTCGCGTGTGGAGTTGACATTAGGTTGTGAAGCAACACGTACGAGGATTGTCGTCGGTGAAATTTGATATCCGTGGAGTCTGGTGTCGGTGAAACCGTGTTGATGAAGGGTTCCATGGAAATCACCGACACAAATTTCTCGGTACGGTTTTCACCGACAACATTTCATCGACTCCAGATTTGACCGACAACGATTTTAGTATTCGTTGTCGGTTAAAGGCGTTGCCGGCCAAAGTAGTCGTCGGACAAATCTGGTGTCGGTGAAATTTGTGTCGGTGATTTCCGTGTGACCCGTTGATAAAACTACTGTCGTTAGAATAATTATCAGTGAGATAAAGATGGACCCATGCAGGGACAATCGACACCGCTATTGGCCGACGAACGGCTCTGATCGTCGACTCTCGACGATCTCCCGACCTCGAGGAAAAAAATGGACATTCATGAGAACCACGCGCGGAAGTAATTTCCATGACGAAGAGGAGTTTCCAGTGTAAAGTGGAGCGAAACAAGGGTCACTGAAGAGACGAGGGAGTGGCTTCGTTAGCACAGGTTCCCCTTCTGTCCGTCTATCGGAGAGTCCTCGAGGAAAAGCCTTCACCGATGACGATCGAATTTCGCTGCGCGAAAGTCCGTCCGGAGATGTTCGAGGAATCGATTCGCGGGGGAATCTTTTTTCCTTGTCTTCCGAGAGCTGGAATCTCGAGGAGGCCACCTCGCAATCCTTCGTTACGAGGCCATCCGACGTGCTCGGAGGCCCGAAAATCTCTTCTGAGGTCGGCTCAAGAAAAACGGTCCCTCGGCGAAACACTCGGAAACCTGACCGTTCGATGGCCGGCTGTCCTGATGAAGCACCCTTGTGAGAAGGAACGAGCTTTTTCAGTGAACAAGAAATCCTGTCTTCTCTTTAAATACACCTCCGTCAATTGTTTCGGCGCAAACAAACCTTTCCTGCTGGCTGTCGCGAAGTGAGATATTTCACCCGAAAATTCGGAAAGAAATCGATTTCATAATTTGCGTAAGTCGTACAATTTTTATTGTCCGACGTAGTAAAAGATTTCAAGAATAAGGTATCATTATCATTCTTTTATTTGCCCATTTACTTTATATGTACACTTTTTATAAGTACTCTACTTAATCGAAAGTCAAGAGATTTTTAGCACGCTTTACGTTCTCAACCCTCCGATTGCTGTACCGACGTCATTTTTTTACCGGGAACATTCAAATTGTTAGTTCAATAATTCAAATTGTTCATTGAGCTTATCGGGAAGACTAATGTGTTTACACAAGATATCATCGAAACCATATTTTTTAAAATTATTAATTAGAGCTGTGAACGGTCTTAAACATTGCGAATTATGGGTTCCATATAGCTATTTTGTTGTGCGAAGGTTAAACAGTCTGTGAACCAGCGTTCATTCGTTCGCGATTTTCAAGTGTTTTAACAAAATTGTGTAAATTCTTCCATTGCAGAAGCTTTTTTTCAAGTAGGTATACAGAACACTTTCGCACAGATTTCATTTCGTTATCAGCTAAATTAGTACAGTTATTAGTATCTGAACATTATCAATAATTCTGTAAGTTTTTTTTACTGTGGTCTTTCTGGTATCAACACATTCGATAAAGGTTTGCGACCATAGTGCACAAGAAATTAGTCCCAGTTTTGAACATATTGGAGATTTATAACAAATTTAAGTAGAAATGAGCATCAAAAGCATAAAATATTTCATATAGGATGAACTAGAGACGTCAATAGGTGTTCCAGAATTTCTTTAGACTTGTTGAAAGCATAGAAAGGTAAAAAAAATTAATCGTGAACATAAATGTCTCAGGTTAGGGAGGGTTATACGATAACATTATAAGGGGAAAGCTAAACTGGGTGAGATATCCCGGGATCTTTTATGCAACTACTTTCGAGGAGCGTACGAAGGTTGAAAGGCATTCGATCGAAAAAGAGGGTAGGCGTTTGCGGGTGTCAGGAAACAAGGAGTCACACTAGGTAGCGTCTATTTCCATAATTCGATGCCGTTGTGCGCCACGCATAAAAGTGTCTTCGAGATGAAACGAGGCGTGTCGAAGCAAAGCGTTTGTTGAATGGACGCCGCGCGGATCCTGGAAACGTAGCCAAAAGAAGGAAATCGAGGGGAGGATGTCAGCTGAATTATGCACCCTGCAATAATCTTGGAGTGTAGCGCGTCGGTTCGCTAATATACGACGGTGTATCCGTTTTTACGGCGCGTCGCGACCGGGGATTGTCAAATCGTGTTAAACTCCCCTCTAATCGGTGATTATGCTCAACGAACCTTTCGCAGCAGCTCGCGCCCCGATCCAGTACTCTCGGTCCCCAGCGAGATTTAACGACTCGGCCGATCGAATCGTCTGTCAACGCCGGGAAAAGAATTTATCGTTAATGAGAGAGAGAAGAGAGAGAACCGAGTCTGTGTAGGTGGGAGCTGGCCGAGGGGTATTAAAATCGAGCTACCATCCCAGCCGACACGATTGTCCCCATTTTTTCGCGTTAATTGGTGGCGAATTTGGCCTTCGATTCTTCGACGCCGCGCGGCTAATTAACCACCGGCGAAATGTAATTATTAATAGTCGGTTTAGGGGAGCTTCCTCGAGGGGTGGTTTTCGAGCCGACGGCCCTTTATAGTTGGAATTTTCTACGTGTGTCAGATGAGTCGTGAGATGAGCCTCCAATGCCACTTCCGGGCCCGATATACAATGGGCTTTAATTGTCCGGAAGAAGCCTACGCAAGAGAACGTTCGGTTTGCCTTGTGGAACATTTGTTCAACCGTCTCCTCTCTTCCTTCTTTATTTGGATTAATCCAACCCCTATGCACGTCTATTGTTCGATTATGTTACGCTCGCTCGGACTGTGTGTTAACAAGTTTGCGGTTGAGAACTCGCAAGGAGGATTAGGAATCCCGGAAATCAAATAAATTGGAAATTCTGTGTACGAGGAAAGTATATCCTCCACACTACAACCCTTACCTTGAACTCCGATTAAAATTGCATTGTGCCTATTAAACTGCTTAAATAATTTCGTTGGAAAATCCATGGTTTTCGAGTAAATTTAAATTCTTTTAAGGGGTTGTGAAGACGGAAGCTCTGAATCCACTGAACTTTCAAAAAAATTTCTATAGTTACGTAGGCACGATTGAACGATATAATTATTGTTTAAATTCGTATTTCGAAGCGCACATTTTTCAAATAAAAATGTCACTTCGAATGATTTCAGAAACCGCACCCTTCGAAATTGGGCGACATTTTAATTAAAATTTAATTAAAAATACAATTTAATTAAAATTAGTCGTACTGGAAGGTACTGCTTATTTTGGGAATTCCTAAATAAAATATTTTTGGAGTTTCCAGATTTCAGAAATGGTTTCGCAGATTGACAGAAACATGGATAAGCGCTTGCTGTACTTGGTTAATCAAGATTGATTTCAAAGTCAAATATGACAAGAATTTATAAAATCTATTTAAAAATATATCATCTAGTATTTCTATGGAGAGAAGATAATCTTGTTAACCTTAAAGCAACAATTCTATGTGTAATAAATATTATTAAGTAATAAAAAACAAGAAATTGAAAAAATACGAATCATACTTAAATCGTAGAAATTCAGCACATTGTGCAAACATTGCAAACTTGCAATTTTGCAGTACATTGCACAAACAAATAATGTTGTCGTTCTGTTTTTTGTATGATTTAATAACCCATTTGCTTTTGAACAATTCATATTTATAACAAACTTGACTTTTAAATAGTCTAGTGATTTCTGGGCCAGCCTGTACTAACATAGGATGGAAAATGATGGGGAAAAGTGTAAGCAATCCTGTGGGAACCGCATAAAAGTGTCGTCTAACTGGGAAGTGTTGTGTTGTGTCTTTCGCGCGAAAGCGGCCGAGAATCGTGGGGGGATGCAGGTCGAATGCCGGGCGACGATTTGTGAATAACACCGCAGTCGATTAAAAGCCTCGGCGAGAGCTGGTCCATGCGAAGATCTCGCTTCCAATTTCGGTCCGCCACATTTTAATCACCGGTGATAACTCTTCCTATATATCGGCGGATTCCCTATAGTCGTGGCCGTGTTATCTGTCGTTTCCCTACTCCGCGTGCAGTTCGCCGTCGGTTTCCTCGAGCCGCAACGCAATCCCACAGAAGGAAGCAATTCGGCATTGAGTTGCCCCTCGATTGGGGAGTAGGGGGGCGGTCGGTCTTTCAATATTTCGGTCGGCCATTGTGCCGGCCGCAGGATCGGATGAATTGTTAATTTTTACGGAGCGGCGCACAAAGTGGGGCAGTGTGTACCCCGAGCTCTCTCTCTCTCTCTCTCTCTCTCGACGGTGTCCCGTCTGCGTCGATATTCCATCGTATATATTATTCCCGGAGCCCAGTCGTGTTCGTCTGCATTCGTCTATATCCTCCGGGCACGGACGCGCTTCGATCGATGCGCCCCGCGCGCGATGCTCGATGAAAGGTCTAATTTCCATACGCGCAAGGTGAATTTGTATCTCGTCGGAACTCCCGCCACTAGCCCACGCTGCACTATACGGGGTGAGTCACCTGGCGTTTTCATCTGCGACATCCCTGGCCCGGCGCACAATGTGCCCGATCGCCGATCTAGCTGTTCAAAATTCAGAAAACCAGGGCGACCAAGACTCTGTTTACGCGACAGAACAAGTACGATTTTTCACCCCACTTTATTTATTTTATTTATAAATGAAAATATAATTATGAAAAGAGAAAAACTAGACATCATACGGTCATTACTAGTTCTTTGACATAGAAACTGAAAAATTCCTCATTGTCGAATATGGACGTATATGGATATGAAATTGGTAAAATCTAATAAGGAAATAATCCACGTAGGATGAGCAGTCATGATTTTGACAGGTTCCTAGCAAGTTACACATCTCCAAAGTTTGAAAAGGACTGTAATTATCAAAGAAATTACTCCATTAAATAAAATAATAGAAAAGGGTATGGGTTAGGTTAATATCTCTCAGTGTAGCGTACAATGTTAAAGTTAATGACAGAAGTACTTATTATATTGCATGTACATTATATATATATATATATATATATATATAATTTTTTTAATTATATTTACTTTACATTCTTTACTTTACATTTATTTTTCTTTAATTTTTTTTCATTAATTTTCTTTACATTTACTTTACATTTACCTTTACTTTACATTACTACGTTACATACACAAAAATATATACTTTACACGTTGTTATAATACTACAGAAACACGCGTTCACTATGCGTGGAACAAAACCAGAAGAACGCCGCAAGAATCACCGTGACATCACACATACAGAAAGGCACAGAATTGCCAACATAAAACCTGGTGTGCGAATTAAATCCACTACAGAATTGGGAAAAAGTTTTATTTAAATAAAATTTATTTATTTAATTAAAATTTTATTTAAATGAACATTTTTGCCCAACTCTGACCCACTCCAATTAACATACAATTTAGATTAGGTATTACGATCAGTACGATAATTGCAAATTATGCGTAATTTTTTTTATAAACGCACCAACGACTTCTGTTTCACATGCATTAAAAATTTTAGAAAAATTGCGTTCAGTCTGAAGCAAATACATAGTAGAAGCTGTTTTTACAACTTTTTTATTTGAGTACGTAATGAAAATTTTTAAAATCTATTTTGCGTACGCACTTTCTCGTTCGATTAAAAACAACGAAGATGGTTTTCAGAGGAAAATGTTAGGCGACTCACCCCGTATGTATACATAGATATATGCGACAAGTTTTCTTGGTGTGTGTGTGTACCTGTGGCGAGACTGCCGCGGCGGATACATTACTTGGCTACCAGCAGCTTTTAATTGACAGCGCCTCGACGTTCACCGTGCCCACCGTTTACAACGGGATTTCGCAACCGTCTGGCTTTCTTTATTCAAATAACCGACCGAACGGCCGTAGCGTTTTTGACTTGTTGCGTGGATATAAAAACGTTTTATACCTCCGCGCTTGCTGAGCCACCTCCATTCTTTCTCGATAGTTACGATCAACGGGTGAATCGGACTTGACGAACATCGTATACCCGGAAATAGACGGAGATAGTCGGGCCGCAGACGAAAGTAAACGTACGGGAATGTGCAGCGATGAATAGTAGAAACTTATTAACCTAGAAACTTTTTCCGTGACCCTCGATCGTTACATTCGAAAATTTTATTATTGCTGGTAATGCAGCGAGCTATTATTATTAGAGGAAGATGCCAAATCACTTTCGAGACACTAAACGTGATGCATATTTTTGCAGTACGTCAGGTTTTAAATTTCATAGGAGCGCAATTAGAAATGTATGTTACTTTAATAGAACAAAGGAGTCAAGAAAGTCTCTGTTTCCAATCTTTTTCCAGTGGAAGAAGAGCATATTTCATTTTCAGCTGATTTTAATTACAGTAGAACTTCGATTATCCGTTCTAATCAGTGGTACATGATTGTTCGGATAATACAACAATTACGTAATTTCAGTGCAGATATTAATTCTTATTAAAGTGTGTGTATGACGATCGTGTAGCGCAGGGGTCAGCAAACTGTTTTTGGGAAGGGCCAGATCGTAAAATTTTTAGGCCTGGTGGGCCATAGAGCAACAAAAAACAAGGGTTGCAAATTTGTTTGAATAGGAAGCGTAATTTTTTTATTGCACGTAATTTGATTTATATGAAATCGTTTCATGTAAATAACAATATTAACCTCGCGGGTCGGATTGAAAACAGGCGGCGGGCCGTAGATTGCCGACCCCTCACCAGGGGGGTAGCGTATAGGCTGGTTTAACGCAAACTAATTCTTTGTGGAAGATGTTTAGATGACAAAGAATTCTAATATAAGAGGCCCGGATGATCGAGATTCTACTGTATTGCAATTCACGTCTGAGTTCAAAATTGTGCTCCTATAAAATTTGAAAAACCTGACATGGGCCAGAAAGATTTTCCAAAAATCAAAAGAGAATAATCCATCACGTTTAACACTCTCTGGATCAAATAGCGCACGATCCCAAAACGTAGGAACTGCCTCGAATTGAAACAGTGGATCGTCGCATAGTGGTCTGGTAGCCCGCTTTTTGTGACCAAAACTATTGTTGTTATTTCAAGGTTTACTGTTTTATTATTATAGGTCGTTGGATTCGTCTTAATACCATTTAAAATATTATGAAGTAAAAAGTATATGTCAATATTTAAAAAATTAAAGTGACCTTCATTTTTATAAAAAAAAGAAATTTTTCTTTAATTTTTTGTATTAAAGGTTGTGGACAAGTGAATATTGATCAACTTTCGTTGGAAATATTTTTTTGTTGGATCATCGGAAACATTTGAGAAATCGTGTTAACAATTCTCACAATGCATACTATTGTCTAGAAATCGCGGAAAAGTAACTAAGATTGAATTCTGCACAGGAATTATATGAACTCTAGTAAGGAGAAGTTTTTGGGACCTCTGACTGGCGCAGAGAAAACATATACACATATTGTAAATTCAAGCTGCTATGTAAGATTCAAGTGGAACTGCGTATCCAGGCGTCGAATAACCGCGGGCTCGTATGTGTTAAAATCCGTTTATAGTTCAAGATTGCGGAAGGTTGCAGTTAAAATTTACATGCTCTTCTTAGTAAATGTTCAAGCTTTCATATAAAACAAGTCCGATACTTGGCGCTCTTAAGCGTTTTTTTATAATTCTTTTCAAAGTTTGAAATGCTATTAATTTGCCCTATTCGTGTATGGACTAAACAATGCTTAAAACTGGATTAAATATTTCAAATGCGCTTACTAACATACATAAAACCATCATTAAAATCTGTTTTCAGATATTCGATGATTGAAATCTAAAATGTTTTATTTTAATTTAAATTTTCTGACTTTGTCTTTAGAACGCTGTATCTCATCACAGAATTATCTAAAATGAATAATATTTTGGATTTGGGAGCTTTAAAGTGTTGTTACTTCATATGAAAATTTTTTTTTTTAATACATTAAAGTTGAAAAATTGAATTTTGGTCACGAAAACGGGGTCTCCAGACCACTGTGCGGCGGCGGACACGATAATGTCCATTGTGACTCTCGGCTGTGGGAGGCTATAAAAATCGAATCGGAAGTTCTCCTATGATTTTAGTCTGATCATCAATCCACGCCGCTCTATCGCGGCCACTTGCTCATCGAGCCAATTTCACGGGACTTGGTGCGGGATCGTTTACGAGGCGCCTCGCCGCGTGTGTTATCGCAGTTTTACGCGGGTCGTTAGCTGATATTACGTGAAATCAGCGGCCACCGCGTCCTCGTAAATATCCGCGGAGCTCGTTTCTCCACGCGCGCGCGGACGCGGCCCGCCGAAATTTCGACGATGAAGTCGCACGAGGCAGTGCATCGGACGCGTCGCGCTCGGTTTTCCCGGGGAACCGTGCATAAATCTTGTGGCAGGGCCTGCTGGAACGGAGCCCGGTACAGATCGCGTTTCCGCGCGATGCAACTGCGTTTTGCGGGCTAGCGGTCCGGCTCGGCCCGACTCGAACCGACTCGACCCGGAAATGGCTCGGAACTGGGCAACACGTCGGCAAATTGATTCCTACGATTACGCCCGCTGCTTTATCGGCCCGGCGGGGATCCGGACGCTCGGAGATCGTTAACAAGGGAAGAAAAGCTCGGACACGCTCTCCGTTCCAGTTAAAGAGCACTTCGTCCGCCCCGCGAACAATCATACGCTTTCTCCCGGTAATGATCCGGGGATACTTAATAACCGGCGTCTTTTGTTGCCCGGGGAACGGTATCGCGGCGCAGGTGTCGCCTTTTGTTTCGTCACGCTAAATCCGAAAGCTGCTTGCTTGCCTCACGCCGCGACGGAGCCCTGCCGACGCGGCGTAAGTTTGATTCACGCGAGATTGATGTTCGTCAGGGAATTTTGTTTTCAATGGATAATGATAGCGCCGCTAGACGGAGGTTTGTAGCCGATGAAAAGTGTGCAACTGATTTTCTGGATGGCACAGTGTAGTGCGCCGCTGCTCGGTAATGTTCTTTTGATGGATCTTACGAGAGAGATTTCTTTCAACCAACCTGCCGTAATATTTGCTTGCACGCTTCAAGCGAGTAGAAGTTCTACGTTTTTAATTAGTCGTGCGTGTTGTTCAGCTTACAGTCAGTTGGGTACTGTCTTCTGTTTTTATCACGTTTTTATTACCTCGGTTTCTTGTCTGTCTGTTCGGTGGTAAATTTTGCAATTGATCTTAAACTAACTTCCCGATGAGCTAGAGACTTGAAATTAGAAACATAGCTCAGAACTGGATGACAATGCAATATTCAAAAAAAATTTTTTACGAAAGTCTATCAAATCACACAAAATTGCTTTGTTTTGAATTTTGGATTGAACCTGTGCGCCGATAACATAAATTAATTTCTATTCTCAGATTCCGTTGAATTAGCACGAAAAAGAGAGAGAGAGTGAGAGAGAGAAAGGGGGAGGGAGATAGCTAGTCGCGAGATTGATCAGGAAATTTCATTTTCAAAGGGTAACGACAGCGACGCAGAACGACGCGACGGTCCATAATTATTGGGAAACCGGGTAACCGGTTCGGTCCGCCACGAGAATCTCGCTGTAACGAGCATGTGACGCATGGCAGCGGCCGATTTAATTATCTTGGCCCCCGAAAGTCGATGAATTTAACCAGCCGGATGATTCGCGGGGAGACAGAAGGAAGTCCGATCCGACCGAGGAGATTACATCAGCTTTCGTTGGATGGACTCGTAAAATTCCGGAACGAAATTAAGCGACGATCGAGTCGGAACTTTCGTTACGGACTAATAACTTCATCCCTGTCGCTTGTATTTGTATAATGTTGTGGCGCCATCGTCCAAGTTAAATTGAAAGCCGTACCTCGCCGCTCTGGTTCACGTGCCGAGAACAGACGACGACGGTGGGAGCCAGCTCTAATTACCCGTGTTATTTTTCCGAAGAAGTTGATGTTGATCGAGATGAACATTTCCATTCCTAGCCAAGAATCTCGGCGACGGAAAGAGAGCGAACCCTCCAGCACAGTTAGTGAGGAGCCGTCCCATGGGAGCACGCGTTACCCGCCGAGGCGAGGGTGGGACGTGCGAGAGATTTGTGTATTTTGACGAGTTTCGGCCTCGTCAGGACCGGATGTCTCCACTCGGAAGGCTCGAGGCGCGACCAGCTGTCTCTTCAGTTTCTCCCGGTGTCCCTCCCGATCCTCTCCAGGACGCCCCGTCATTATAAATGCAAATAACCGTGCATACCTTTTTTACCCTGACACACAGTGATCCCAAATCGCCAAAACGTGACTGAAACCTTGAACATTAATTTTAAGTTCGGCATTATAGTATGATGACGTATCCATGGAGAAATCCAGGTACAAAGGACAACGCCTTTAACCGAAAACGAATTTGATAGACAACGAATCTAAAGTCGCTGCTGGATAAATTCGTTGGCGATCAAATTCGTTGTCGGTTCAAATCTTGGTCGATCAAAGTCGTTTTCGGTTAAAGACGTTGTCGGGCAAAGTTGTTGTCGATCAAAAATCTGGAGTCGGTGAAGGTGAAATGTTGTCGGTGATTTCCATAGAATCCGCATTATACAAGCGTAAGTTTTCCAAGTAGAAATTTTAGGCACCCCTAAAAATTGCAGGATCGCGAGTCGAGGGTATCCGTGGTCGGCGAGCACGTCTCGAAGCAATCGTCGTTGGTTCGTGCCTCTTGAAATGCGATTTCCATCGGAGCATCGGAGCATCGGCACAAAACACGGCAAATATTTGTCACGGTTGTTTTTCGATCTGTGTGAAGGCGGTTTCCGATCTTCTGTCGGAAAAGTGTCCACAAAACGGGTCGGTGGCGCGTGCGCGACAGACGCTCGGTGTACGGCGTGGCGGCGCGACGGCAGGCGTCGTCAGTAGCGCGGCGTGCGCCGTCACACTCGCACGTTCCTCTCTCAGACCCGGTGCATTTCCCATGTAGTGCGCGTCGACGCACGTTCTCCTTAGAAATCGTCGCCGATTAAAAACGAAGACGAGAGACGAGAAATTTTCACGAGGTCGAACAAATCCGTAGAACACGTCAAGAAGTGAAGGTGGTGCACGCGCGTGGATCTAGAAAAGCGCAGCGTTGATAGCACGGGCTAGCCGCTAGGAAGATTCATCGACAAACGGTGCGCGACCGCGGGGAGGCAAACAAAGGACGATAAACGTCGGCTACCTTTCCAGCGGGATTTTTGTCGGATTCTGCGGGATTGAATACGCGGGACACGCGTCGGAATAAATCGCGATAAATCGCCGGTCCGTGCGCTCTGTCCAACCGGCTTCCCCCGCACGTGTCCCGCGGAACGTGCTTCCCCGTTTTAATCGTCTCGGCTTATCACAAGTTTATCAACGCATCGATCGCTTCGAAACCGTGCGATGATCGCGGACAAGTCACCTAACCGGCTTCAATTGGACGGGTCGCTCCGATACGCGGTTTCGATCCCCGCTCACCTGCGTTGATGATCTTACTCGCGATTCGACGATATGATTCAATCTCCTGAGGGCTTCCATCGTCGCTTCCCGTTGTTCGATGGTTTATTACGTCGCTCGTGATCGATGCCTGTTGGACAGTCGATCTATAAGAGCTGTGAGGAAGTGTTGTGAGAGTATAGTGAAGTTTACCCCGTGTCCCCGGCTGCTGAGATCATCTAGCTCGGAGCGATATGGCGACTGGACAGCAGGAGGGCAAGGAATCTCCCAGGTATACCCGATACAATTTCATCGCCTCGCTGTTCTTTATTTTCGATCTTCGTGAGACGATATTGCGTTGTCCTTCGTGGAGATACAAAGCGGGCAAGATTTTTGAGGATCGCTGTGCTAGCTGATTTTCGGTCCTGAAACGTGACGGTTGTCTGAATTGAATTTTTATGTACCCCTTGCTAGCTCGAAGTATCGCTCTATCCTTCGATCTGAGAAATGGTATCGCTTATAAATTTCTGCTCCGATACTTGTCTCTTTACTTGTCAATTTGAATGGCACATTTCTCTTTTATGTATTGGATTGTTGTATATATGAAATGTCTGTTTGTTTCGATCGAGAAATACTATGTCTGCAGGTTTATTATGTGTTTGTTATCTTAATCCCTCGCCTTACAATTTATTTTACGGTTTTAGTGACTAGAACTTTTTTGTAGATCGTAATTTCCTTTAAAAAAACGGAGAATATTGATATAAATTGTATGCCTATATGTTGTTCTCCAATATCTGTATATTAACAAATCCAAAATGGAATTTTATTTCGATTTAAAGGAAATGCTAGCTCCAGTTTTTCTACGTAGATATTTTATTTTGAAAGAAAGTTTATTTGAATGTGCCGATGCATATGATTGTATTCTTTTTATCAGTGGAAACATAAACACGTTCACGATGGCAATTGTCTGATTTGTGGTTAAAGTATGATAGTAAATACACGCTTCATTCGCTGATAGTAAAAAACCTAACACCCGAAGAACTATCAAAACTGTCTAATTTTTTCCGTAATAGAATCAAGAAACTGATTCATTAATATAGCATGTTGATTGCAATGGTGCTTATGTCGACGACTGTTATGTTCAGGCTACATTTTAACGCGTCATTAATATTGAATTTGATTGTGCAGATTTAATATGACAAATACAATATCCTCGCTTGCCTAACGCTAATATGCGCACACAAAATTATACGATCTAGGCAACCGAGTTGCGTGACACAACGGTATACTCGTATCCCTATTATAAACCGCTAAATCGCGTAAAACATAAGAGAACTAGCTGAACGACCATCATCGCGTTTTTTAACCTAGAATTAATTTGTATGTTAACCATAACGACGTTCGACTACTGACAATAATAGTTTCTACCAGATCTACTATAAAAATTTATAAAACATGATTTTTTTTCAATGTATAACATCAAAAGAAATTTTGCAACTGTAAATCTCGGCAAAAAGGTAGAAATATCAAATAAATTCAGCACGTGGCAGCAGTTAATAAGGGAGAACTAATTGCAGAATGTTATGCGATGCGGCGATAAAACAATTCATACCGGTGTGCCATCAGCAGACCCTAATCGCTGAAATTCACATGACGCCACAGCGGTATTAGTAGTCGTTATAGCGTTAAACAATAGGCACTCGCAACTGCATCGCAAAATGCCTCTGCGATAGACGGTTTCGTTACGCAAGTTTTGATTACCAATAATAAATACCCGAACTGGTTACTGTCATCGCGTTCGTCATTATCTGATTGATACGTGCACAGAGTCAGACTTTATAAACCTGAACATTTTCTTGCTAATTAATTATCGTAAAATAACATTGGCTGGTAATTATGTCTGATTACTGTTTGGGCGAGATACAACGTTACTCAAAACACATTTTATTTAACGAAATTCTATTAATACGACTTTCAATGGCTGTACTGTATCAAACAGCAGCAGCATAAAAATCGCTTTTCAAATAACGAGCTCAAATGTAATTCGAGGTATTTCGTTAATTTGCGACTGAAATCGCTGCAGGTATTGAAATAATTTATTCGGAAATTCATAATTGAGAATCAAATATAAATAACGTAGCCGACTTACTTGCAAAGAAAGGTATAACATACGTATTTGGTCGATTTTATTTGAAATTTCGAGTCTCACTCGAGATTTCATAGATAGGGTGAAGAGTTAGCAGCAGTCCGCAACGCTGCACAGGTATTTGGCTCGAAAAGTCGGGAAAAATTATTTTAGCATTATTTATGGGCTCAAGATCATAATATGGTAACTCGCCGAATTCGTCTTAATGTCAGCTATAACATTATGTAGTAAAAATGCATTTTAACCTTCAAACATTCAAAATGATATTTACTTTGTGTCGAAACAATTTTTTATTGAAACTTTATATAGTTCTAGAAGTTTATAGATATTTAAATACTGTTCAACTCATTTTTTCTTAAAGTAATTATAAATCTTCAATCTATGCAAACCTAGAACTAATTCCATTTGCGCCATAGTCACAATTCTTTATCGAATGTAATGATACCAGAAAGAGTATAACAAAATCATCAGTGAAGTTTTATAATGGTAAAAAAAACTTACAAAATGGTTGATTACATTCAAATATTAACAACTGTACTAATTTAGATGTTAACAAAATGAGATCTGTGCGGAAAAAAGCTTCTGCAATTCCAGAATTTACACAATTTCCTTAAAACACTTGAAAATCGTTAATGAATGAACGCTGTTTCATAAATTGGTTAAGAACGCGAAGCGTGCTACGAAATCTCTCGTCTTTCGATGGAGTACAGTACTTTGTACAAATAAAAGATCGAAAGTGAAACCTTATTTTTCGAACCGTTAACTACGTCGGACCACAAAAATTGTATGACTTACGAAAATTATGAAATCAATTTCTATCCTACTTTTCGGGTCAAATGTCCCACTGCGCGGCACGGTGCGGTAATTTTCCGCAACCTAAGGATGAAATTCTGATCATTGGATTCCTGCACGCGTCCAATTGCCGAGACATCGAACGAATCCGTCGGATTATGCGGCATTTACACGGTCTTCGGCCAACGACCAAATTGCGAATTATTTTTCCCGAAATGCGTAAAAATTAAATGCCGGATCGGTACGCGGCATTAATAACAGACGCAGCACGTATGCAAACGCCACGGCATGGCTTGGCACGGTGCTCGAATACGGACGAGCGGAACGTGTGCGTTCGCCATCGACCGTGTGCAGTCGCAACTGCACATTGCACACGCAGTGTACCGGCCGGACCGGGTCGGGCCGTGAGGCGCGGGTCCCACCGGAAATTGCAAACAAAACTTGAAATGCGCGCCGTCCGCGTGTCTACCGGTCGACATAATAACTGATTAAAAATACGTAAATTGCCGCGGCGCGGCGCACGGCGCGTCCGTATCGGGAATCGGCGCGCGATAAATCGTTTGCGATTTCGACGCGGGAACACGCGGACGCTATCGACGTGCAACGAATTCGCGTTGGGTCGCCTGTGACCCGCTCACTCTCTCTTTCTTTCTCATTCTCCCGGAACACGAAGGCTAAATACGGTGGGGTGGAATTCGCGTGTAACCGAGGGTAACGTGAATGTTAAGCGCCACTGTATTATAGGAGGATTTAGGGTATCACGGTTCATTACTTTCTTTCGCGGAGAGATCCGCGACGGTTATGAAGCGATCGAATTTATGGGGAGAGTTTCGAGAAGGTTTCACAACGGATCTGTTGACCTGTCAAAGTAACTACGACGCTTAACCCCTTGCACTTCAATTTATTTTATGGTTGTTGTGATTTCTGTTCAAATTACCATAAATGCATGTGCAACAAACGTAATGCAAAAATTTATTGGTTCCGAAATATTCCTAAAAGTTATCCCTCATCTGTCCCTCGTTTCACAAAATGAATCGGTGTCATATTGACACAGCGATAAAAATAAAATCGATAAAATAACAAGTCGAACAGTTACTTTTCGATGTTTTCTTCATTCAAATTCATGAGTTAACATTTACATCTTACGTTTCCGCGGTTATATGTTTCGCATTAAAAAATAAATAACAGAACAGTATAACTTATTTCGGGAAAACTGTCTAATTGACACGAGGGACGGATGAAGGTTAATATAAAATGGCACTCAAAATCAGAAGGTTAAATTGCGGTGGCGTAAGCTGATACCAAATATTCGTAAAATGTGAAAAAATTGTTTTTCATTTCAAAACGTGGGAAAACAATTGAAAATTTCTTTTCTTATACGCACATTCTTGGCTTTTACCTATTCAGTACGATTCCCAATGCAAATGGCGCAGATTTTGAAACATTATTGATGTCTACGAAGTATTTTAGAACACAATGTGTATTTAAACATAATGCTATATTGTGCTTAAATGCCTGCAAAAATCTGATACACATCTCGTTCATGAATAGTAAATAATGAAGCCCCGGACCAGGGCGAAATTACGCAAAGCGCTTAACTAACACTGCGTAATAAACTCTAAAATTCATAGGTTAGGAAATAATACCTCGTCTGCGTCGCTCATGTTGCTATAGATGAATGATTTATGCATGATGCCGTGTATAGTACACAAACATCATCCATACTCTCATAAAATGAATCCTCGATGTTCGATAAATAAAATATAAATAGAACGATATTCGTTAATACAAGGATCCTAAGAATTAAGAAATAAATATGTAAACACGATAAAATCCATGTGAAACGAACATTTCTTTTAAGCATCTATGTATGTAGAAAATATTGTTCCTACCAGTCAAAATAAATTTGCGAGCGACCATAATTCAGCAAAAATAAAAAAAGGTTCTGTACTGGCCGTCAGTCGACAAATCCGCGAGAGCTTTTTTGTCGGCATCGACCCCGTTGGATAGGAGTTTTCTGTCGTAGAAAATATTGTTTGCAACAACATCGGCCAATTCCATTAGACTGGGGCCCGACAACGAGCGACAGTTCCAAGGATTTATGTCGTCTGCGCTTGGTGGCCGGAACTGTCGGATAGGGTAAATGTACCTATTACTGCGAGTGTATGTTTTACTGCAGTATCTTTTCCCAATGAGAGATTAAAATCCGTGAAAATAAATATTTTGCCCTGAATAAATTTGGACAATCCAATGAGACTGTATTCTCGTTGGCGAGGCAAACAAAATTGCCAATCATTCTCATAGGTTTATAATCTCAGGATTTGAGAAAAACATTCTGCATAAAAGCTAAAAATAAGACCATTTTTCTTCTATCTAGCAAAAATTAAATCGAAAAGTAATGCAAAAACAGTAAGAAAAATAAAAAACAAAGTAAAGTGAAGTGCACGGAAAGATCTGCTTGTGGAACTTTTTAGTTAAGAAATCAAGAAAGAATGGAGATTTTAAGAAATAAGAAGAAATTGAGAAAGACGAAGGAGTTTACATTTTAAATACAATTGTGAAATGTTGTAAGCTTCACGATGTTCTTAATTTAAAGCAGCTTCAAATGAAATATAACAAATATTACTCAATTGTACTACGGTGTTAGAATTAATAAAGGGTATATTCATTTAAAATGTAATATGACTAATTATTGCTTGCTCTGTACTAAGGATTTATTTAAATTAATGCCTAGCTCCTTAGTTTGTTTTAGTACGCTCGTATGTTGTTTTAGGTTTTGACCACCACCAATTTTTTGTAATATCCAAAACACATCATTCATCCATAAAATGTTTCCACGTATTATTCTTTCATGGTAAATTAGGAGTAATATCAAAATAAAGTATGATCGATTAGCGTGATACCACAGTAATCGGCAGTTACTCTAGGTGTAAAAAAAATGGTCCCGGCTCGGTCACACATCCGCCTTAATCCTCTTCTTCCACATAAATTTATCAAGGGGGATGGAATAATTGCGCGAACGCAAGACGTCGCTCATATACCGCGCGTACGCGTTCAAGTGCCCTAAACATAGCTCTGGAGATGTTAATTCGATTCCGTCGCGGCAGCTGGACTTGCAGTTTCAACGTCGCCGTGGTTTACACGGACTTAGCGGTAAATTAAAGGTGTTGCATCAAGTCCGCGAGCATGATCGCCACTTGCGAGGGTTTGCTTAATCGCGAGGGTTGTCGAATGAAGTGAACAATCACAATTTTCATAAAGGAAGTTTAATAGATTATATTTCGAAGTATTCGCCATCATTTCGTAGTACTTCTTCCCATCTAGTTGGTAGGTTATAGATGCTTTCCCAGAGACAAAGGGTGGTTTCCTGACTAGCATGGCTACCTGGGTATGAAAATGAGAGTGTTGAAAATAACCTTGTTCGACGACTGAACAAAAAAAGTAAAGTCCTTCGTTCCTGGGGAGTTTCCTGATTACAAAGTGATCGATGTGTATTTCGACCTCGTCAATGGAATTGTAATGTTCCCCGACCAAATCGTGTTAGAGGGACCTGGACACATGATACCCGGGCATGAAAATGAGTGACTTGAAAATAACGTTGTTCGGCGACTGAACAAAAGGGTAGAGTCCCGCATTCCTGCGGCTGAAGATCCAGGAAGGGGAAAAGGTCGGCGAATCGAGGCCGAACAATTCGGCGTGAAAACGAAAACGGTGACGGGAAGGAACATCACGAAAAATCTGCGGGTCCGCGCGATATTGTGAGTCGTTCCTCAGCGCGGAATGCTTGGCTGGGAACTATCTAAGCCGGCGCCGCTGTGGAATTTAATCTAAACACGAAGACGCGAGTAATCTCGGGTGTTCGCCGGATCGTGAAACACCGGGCAAACAAGTTTTCCTTTTCCATGAGGAGAGAGCGACATGCGAGGCACCAACGATCTTCGTCATTTTACCATCGACGACGGGGGTGACCTGTGACCCTCCATAACCCCCTGTCTTTTCGTCACAACTTATTACAATTCAGCGTCACCCCCCCCCCCCCCTCCCAGCCGCGTGCAAGAAGACTCCAATATTCCGGATATTGTACGAACCACGGCAACCGATTATTTTTTCTTCTCGACGTTCTTTTTTCCCTCCGCCCCCCACTCACTCTTTCTTCTCCTCTTCCTCTTCCACGTTCCCTCCTTCTCACTCTCACGCTCTCGCTTTCTCGCTCGCTCTGCCCTGCTGCTCGTCCGGTTATTACGAAACTCGCTTTCAACGGAGGCTGGTGGCACTACCTATACGTGCCACGAGAGAAAAATGTCGGATGTATGCCCGTAGGGCTTTGTCATTTTCGTCGTGGGCTCTCTCACAGCTTTTCCGCGCTTTTCTGCGCGCCGCTTTCGCTCTCGGACGCCGACGGCGAAAACCCTCTTCCTTCCTGGCACGCCACCGGCAATGAAAATACGCGCTTCTTTATTTTTAACGCACGGTATATATTGGCAAGCCCTTTGTGCGCCCTCGTGCCCTGCGCCGCGCCGTTGCAGCGTCTCGAGCTTTCGTATCGCGAGGACGTCGAACGCAATTCCCTGGATTCGATTTCCCGCTGCCTCGGGGAGATACGAACGCCTGATTAACGTTTAGACTGTACTTAACGTCGCGAGAGTCCGTAACCGTACGAGCATTCGGTCATTCCTGTTTCGCGCCGTCTCTAATTGGCTGTACTTACACACTACGTAAACCCTATCGAAGACGATACTCAAGAGAAATTCATATTATGCTCTCGCATAGGGTGATCTGTCCAATAAATGAGCACTTACAGGAAGAGGTCATAGAGGGGTCGTCGATTTTATTGAAACATTTCTGGTGAATCTAAAGCAAAAATAATCATACTTCATTTCTTAATCGTATCTTGACTTTTCCGGACTTTATCTGATTTCAGTATTCTTGGTACGCAACAAAATTGTTATCTGAAAGATCTATTTTTTCCAACATGAACCAGGTTTGCGACTCGGGATGACATCATAACAGCAGAGTGCATTAGTATTCAGAAAATGTTCATACTGGTTCCAAATGTTTCTATGAAGCATATTCCACCCTCTACTGTCAATTTTCTGCATAAACTATATACCTAGTTACACTATTGATCACCCCACCAATAAATAAATAATAAGATTATAAAGAAAGGAGAAGAAAACATTTTTAAAGAAAAGAGAACCTAAAACTCCAAATAAAATTATTAATCGTAAGAGGGATTTGAACACGTAACTTCTATCACCCTCGTTACCATAGCTATTGAGATATGATGAAGAAATTAAATATATCAATGAAGTTTTTGGATATCATGAAATTAAATGTTAATTATCTTGATAAATAATGAGTATTGTCAGAAACGCTTGAACATGAGTCAACTTATTTTTGCTCAAGATTCATCAGAAAAAGTCTCATTATTATCGATGTTTGGGATTGGCTGAGCGTGTCGGCAGCGTGTACGCGCCGATTTACTGCGCCGCCGCGCTATTAGCGGACCCACACGTAATCGCGAGATCGAGAGTCGATAAGCAGCTCGCAGTAGCTTAGACCAACACCGTCAGACTTCTATTGGTATCGATTATCGAATCCAAAAAGGGTATTACTATTGGCTGATCGCTCTATCGATCTGCCGATCACTAGTTTGACGTTGACGGTCAACTGCCAGCTGCTCGACTCCGATTTTAACGTTCATCAATCGTTCTCGCTCTTTCTCGTGGTAAACGTCTCTCGCGTCTTTTGACCGGTTTCCGCGAGCAATAAAGTTCGATTCGTATCTGGATTCACGGACGCTAATCGTGAATATCTCTCTCGACTACTCATCTGGCATCTGGTTATCATCTCAGTCGCTTTATTAATCGTTTCTGACCAAAACGAGCTTGTGTTTTGGTCTGTTACATATCTCTTGTACATAGTTCGTTGACATTTTTGAACGAACCCCTAGACGGGGAAATAAAGTGTGTTTTCTACGTGAAGTGACGCTTTCTACCCCTTCTAATCCGTAACAATCGAGGACGCCACCCACTGCGAGCTCTCCTTGTGAGAAGAATATTCTGGTTTTCCATTTTAAAAAAGAGGTTTTTTGAAAATGTTTTCTTGATATATAGGTGTTGTAGAAATGATTAATTTTAACTTTTTTCTACAAAGTTACGGGATAGGGATGGATCACTTATTTTTGAAAAAGTAGGTCCTGTGCTTGACGAAGTGTTACGGTTTTGTTCCATAAGATCTGATGTACCGGAACAGGATATCACACAGATATGGATCGTCAGATCCAACTGTATCAAATCCGGGTGCGTATACATATTCATAGGCGTTGATAAATAATATTGTGAAACATGTTTCATATACCTTCCGACCTTTTAACTATGCTTTTAATAATTGAAACCCATTCGTTACGACATTCGCTTTTCAGTTGCTAACGCATGGTTTCAATTTGGAATAACTAAAACAAAAAGTCGTCGAAACAACTCGCGATATTAATTTCAGTAATGTAACTTCAATAATATTGTATGTTTAATGCTGCGTCGGTGCATTGAAATTGTTAATTTATTGTGCTGAATAAAATGTGCTTCACGTACATAGGGGAGAGTTGTTAAATTTCGACTGGCTCCTAGATTGAAACGCATGTTGTATCTCGGAAAGGAGAAATATTTTCGGTGCTATCCACGGTATTAATTAACTAATGAATTATAAATGCGTTTCGCTGTAGCCATCTGTTTTGAAAAAGAGAAATTTTCGCAGTGTTGGGCGTGGTATAAATTAACTATGAATTATGAATTCGGAGCCACATTGTGCGCCGTTTTATTATTTCTGAATGCTACAGAATAAAAATTTTCTGCGTCAATTTTAAGAAACAGGAATCGAGAGGAAAGTTCTTCTTTAATAATTTTAATGGATTGAAAATAATACATTGGCGTGTTTCTAATATCTCTTAACCTGTAAACTTTTTTAAATTCGCAGTCTAGTTATAATGTACTAAAACATCAGTACATACAATAATACATACAGGGTGGGGCAATAACTATGCCCACCTTGAATACCTCCGTTATTTGCAATAATATGGAAAAATGTTATGAACAAAACTTGTGAAACTTATAGTTTCGAAGATATCCGCTGACCAGAAATATTTGCTGAAATAAAATTACACACTACGAAGGGGTCCATCCGGTGGCGATAATAGTTTTTTTGCAGGTGGAGGTACTTCGAACGTTTGAAGGTCACCTCCATTTTTTCAAAATGGAATGTCCTATTGTATATACTATAGATCGATGGAGTATCAAATTTTGAGTATAAAAGTGTTGGCCTTCATATGTCCTAAATCTAATAAGTAACGAGATATTATCGTCGATAATCTATCGACTCATGATACAGAAAGTAGATATTTGCATTTAAAAAAGTCAAGGCCACCTTGAAACGTCCTCTACGCCTCCACTCTCGCAAAAAAAAAATGTTTCTGTCACATGTCCCCCTCTGCACCGTGCAAATTTTCTTCATAACATTTTTTCCATATTATTACAAATAACGGAGATATTCAAGGTGGACATAGTTATTGCTCCACCCTGTACAATCAAATCGCATGAATAATAAGAAAATAATACTTCTTGTATCCACTGTATATCTTCACATCTGCTCGCTCTGAATACAGCACGTATTTTGGCGTCGTCATTGGGACCAGAAAAAGTCACGTGTAACGATTACTAGCAGCAATCGCGTAACAGGTTTCTCCTCGGTTCGAAAATCAATTCTTCACGGCAGTTTCCGGGACTTGTGTTCGACGTGGGTGAGGAAGGTTCTGTGGAAAGAAAAGGAGAAGAAGAAGTAGAAGAAGAGGAAGAAGAAGGAGAAGGGGAAGGGTGGTTAGGCCGAAGTGGACGGGGTAGAAAGGAGTACATGACGCTCGCGGACCAAGAGGATTTCGGTAACGAGTAAAGGGAACGGCGAATTTCATTGGTGAAACTCGTCATACGTGCGGTTTCACGCGTGTACCCGTGGTGTCGCCGAGGGCTTTGTACCCTTTGTCCGCTATTTATTTATCCCGGTCTAGCTGGCGGGGCTCGTTGCGAAGTTTTCCTTGCGGATGCGTCTTGTGTTTGTTCTACGCGCGCCGTCACTCCCTCCTTAAAGGATCCCGTTCTTCCGTACGTACGGGCAAGTTTGCACAGCCCTCGATACATTTTCCCTCCCTTTCCTCCGGGAGAAGCGGGCCGCCGCTCCCGACGACGCGGCGAAAGGAAAATAATAAATCTAATATTAATCCTATATTCCTGGCTGGCCCGTCCTTTGATGCTCGCACACAGGAGCTTCTTTGCCTCGTAGAAGGAGCCTCGATTTTTCTGCGAACGATGCTCCGAGGGCCGCCCTCCGCCAAATAGGGATAGAAAACGCTGAATCTCATTTCGGGGTAGGAGGGAGGTGGTCTGGTTGCTTCTTTTTCCCTTTTTCCGCCACGTTCGTTTCTCCTTTTTTGTTCCAAATTCCGGCGGACCACAGCTCCTGCCGCGCTCGGCCCGAATGAATTCTCGTTTCCTTTCTTTTTTTTTTACCGTGCCGCCGCGAAGATCCGTCCGGTAACGTGTCACAGAATACGTATTTCGACGAGTCTTTTACCGAGCGGTTTGTGACTAACGAACGATTCTTCGGCGGCAGAAAGGAAACTGTCTCGTCAGCGTCAGCCTGAAAGGACGAGGAAAAGCTCGTCGGAGGGCCCCGCCGCGAAAATTGTGCTTCGCTCGCACGCGCGAAGAAACGAGACGAGGCCGGTGTAATTTGTTTTCAGCCGCTGCCTCCTTTGCCTATTCCTTCTGCTTTCGCCGTTCCCCTCGTTCACTCGGCCGGGACTCGTGTCTCGTGCCTATTTTCGAGTGCCAGCGAGCTAACGAAGCCCGTCCGAACTGCCGCAGTGGCCTTCATCGGCGACTATTTTCTTCACTGTAGTCGGTCCCGTCCGATTTCTAGATTTCTCCTTTCAGACTGAACTCGGCTGCTTGCTGGGTCTCTCCTCGCGTTGTTATAATTCCAATTTTCTGTCGTTCCCCGCCGTTTTACCTTTTTTCTTTTTTGTTAAAAATGATGGAAAAAATGCATTTGCGCACAACCCTGAAGGGGGTAGTGTGGGGCTCAGGGGATCGGATGGTCGGATCCCCCCCTGCCCACTAAAAAATCATCACCCAGGACTTATGCCCTTTCCTCTCACAACTCAAGCTCGTATCTAGAGCGGCCGGAGGCCCGCTCTTAGCATTTCTCGCGGTCGTTTGATTTACTTGCTAAGTCCACGCCTGTTTTTGTCTATCATCCGTCGTTTTTCCTGCGTCAAGCTCACCAATAATGGTGGAACTAATAAAATTCCTTAAATTTACATAGCTTTCATTGTATGGTTCACAGTTTCGCTATTTTCTGCAGGGTAAAATAAAAGTTTCGAAAATATCATTACGAAACTTCAACTCAGACTTGTAGAACTAGCAGATGGTGGTTGGCCGTCTGCGGTTCTTATGCGTGTTTAGCTCGACTTACCAAAACTTGTTCCAGTAACACATTTAACCCCTTTCTTCGGAAAGAACGAGTCAGACTGGCGATGAAGTTTTCAAACAGAGTGTAATTTTGAATAGTATTCATTTATTTTAAATGGAAGTCAGATTTTATTCTTCTGTTATTAGTAGATGTAGATAGTGAATCTTTACAGAAAATATGTTGAAAATAATATAATAATATTTTTAAATTCTTATAACATTTTTGCTGTTTTAAATTACGCCTACTCATTTTTCTTTTTTCTCATAAACGCATAAAATCCGCTGTGCAGTTGTGAACATTGAAGCGATAAAGTAATTGTAATCAATGAATACAGATTCTTTTTTCTATTAGGAAATTGTTACAGGCAAAAAATGCTGCAAGAGATTAACAGGAAATCTTGCATATTTTCATTTCACTATTTTCCAAGTTACATTCGTCGGAGTCAGTACGGTGAACAGATACTATCCTTGAAGGGTTAAAATCCTGGAATAAGAACCGTGCAAAGTCGAAATAAATTAAATTTTGTCATTTCGTTAAAGCAACATGTAGCGCTCGGTAGATTCGGTCTCGAGAAACACTAACAAGATCTCTATCCACTTTGACCGCAATAAAATCCCACATTTTATTCCGCACGCGTGATCTACGTGTATCCGCGGCGTTCAGTGGCCGAGTACTACTATAAAGCGGCTAGCGAGATCTAGCCCAAACGGCGCGTGGATTAGGGGAATCGTTGAATCGCATACTTGCAGAGCAAAACTCCGCTCGCGTTATCGCCGCGCAGGTTGCAGCACGCGAGGGTTAATCAGAAGTCCTGCGAAGTGCAAGTCCAAGGGAAACAACCGAAAGAATTCAAGGTCCTGGCAATTGGCTCCACAAATCGTCCATGCAGCGGCAGGTGTTCGCGGCTGCAAATCGCGAGTGCAGACGGTCGAATCGTGCGTCAGGTTCATATGAATTAATTAATGGCTTTTCATTTCCGCGGCAGCGAAAGTTTCCTTCCGGGAAAACCAGCTGCCGGGACTCTTGGCGGTGCGCGACTCCATCGCTCGTCTCTTTGAAAATTAGTTTGAGCATCGCGGGCAAACGAGGGCGCAGTTCGTCGCGGCGAACGAAACCTCGTGCATAATGACGCCAGATTGAAAAAGTTTGTCGGTTCGAGCTGAAACGGGCCGCGCCACGTCGGCCCGGCGAAGAGACTTTATTCTTCTGCGGCGAACACCGCGTCGCGCAGTTCAGCCGGCTTAAATAGAGGTTACGCGCGATTATCCTCTTTCGCCGCGTGCCGCAGCTTCTCCAAGTGCTCCGACAACCGCCTCGGAATTCGACATTGCCACAATTCCGTGGTGCACTTTGCGAAATCGCGAGAGATCCTCGTTTTATAGTCCCTAGCCAGAAAAATTAGGGCCAGTCACAAATGTTTGGATGTTTTTCTGCTTTGTTAGTAAACTTGAAAGGCCTCAACGGAATTACTAGACTTCGAATTTTATGCATTTATGATAAAAATTGGTACGTGCAATTTAAAGCAGCGGTTGTATGAAAACATTTAAGGACATCAGTGTGTTAGTTTCAGTTTAACACGATAATTAAGTCAAGAAAAAATGTTTTTTTTGGGTTCTGTGTCTTGCAATGAATGCAAAGATTTTTTATTTCGCATACTAACTCTTAACACATTACCTACCGGCGTTTATCTCGTAATTTTTCAGTCCATGGTTGAAGACTTTTCAATGTTGTTCAACAGCAACAGCAGTTTCACTTGTGAACAAACAAGTTACCTCCATCACGAATAAATTATTCTTAACCAGTCGTACAGAACAGATTCTAATTTCTATGTACTTTCCACCAAACAGACGTATACTTAACCAAACGAAGCCATTCGATTCCATAGATAAACCAGCTTTGTCGATTCAGACCACCTAACTCCGCCAGCCACGATTACTCGCAATTGGAAGAACGAAAATGACGCACAATAGCTAGAAACAGTCTGCCAGCTCAATAGCAAACGCAACGGAACGAAATTGTTCCGTATTTCCAACTCATCTGAATTCACATAGTACACGGACGCTCATCTTAGGAAAAAAGCAGTTATCATTAAGAATACATTCAAGCGCCGCAGGAAGCGATAGCCACTTGTTCCGAGAACGGTGCCTTGACGTTGTTCCTCTGGCGTAGAATCAGCCAGCGGCTGCAATTTCCGTAACTACTTTGCCGTTTCGTACGAGAAATTAGCTTCGACTGTGAGAGCGTCTTTGATAAAGAAGGCGAATCGCGTGACTCCCCGTGTTCCTTCTTTTTCTCGCGGGGTCGAGTCGACTTTAATAACGGAAAACGTGGGCATAGAAGCCGTAGAGGTCGTAAAATATAAATGCAGAGAGCGGCGTTAATTACAGTCGCTTCTTTTATTTGGAAGGAGGACAGTCCCTTTCATACAGTGCGTATTTTGGAGCAGTTTCGAGAGGTTAGGATAACAGCCGGCCAATGAACGAAGGGTGGGCGAAGCGCGCGGTAAGAAGACGTCGGTGAAAAAGCCAAGGAATGGTGGAGCCCTTTTCGGGCCGAGGTGTGTCGGCGATAGAGCTTAAGGGAAGAGCTTTTCTTGGCCGAGACGCAGACCTCGAGACCCTCGTCGAATCACCTTTGGGAGTCGATCGAGCCCATTCTCGGGTTAAACCCGAACGCGGACTACCGATTACGGACTTATTTATCGGTCCTATTGTCCTCTCCTCTCCTCTCCCCTTCTCTCCCGCCCCCTCTTTCGATCCCTGGCTAGCCTGCGAAGCACGCGTCAAACTCTCGAGAGCTTTTCTTTTCTGTCGCGACATATTACCTTTCACCTTCGGTCGAATCGTTCGCCGCTTTTATATCCGCGTCGGTTTTCGAGTCCCCGGCAATTTGTCAATCCCCCTTGGCCGAAGTGCTGCCTTAAATCTACGTTATCTTTTGCCGCCGACCGAAAAAAGTCTGTCCGCATTACCGTCAGGATTCGAGCTTATCAGTGATTTCCCGGCCGCGGGGAAAAATAGTTTTCAGGTTCGACTAATTGCCCATGGTGGTCAGATCGTAGGCTCGAACGATGGGTTCGACGTGAAACGGGATTAGAACTTGGTCATGGGGTCTTACGAAAAACATTGGGTGAACGTGGCTCACCGATCTCGATGAATATGAAAAGAATGTCAATTAGCTTAAAAGATTTGATAGGCAGCGGATAAAACTACCTCTCTCGAAGTGGAGCTTAAAATACTAGGGGTGAAATTATCAAAGTGAGGGTAGAGAAGGAAGCATCGTTTCGAAATTGGGGGAAAAATGTATACCTATTTGGTGGGTGTTAACTCGAAAATTAAACATTTCTTCTCTTCTATTGTTTTCATTTTATGGATATGCAATGTTTAGTCATTGATTAGATACCCACGTATTTAGTAATCTAAACAAAATTGTGAATAATTTTTACCGCAATTTGTAGTGGTGACTCTGAGTCAGCCCTCGACTTTTAAGGGATATTAACAGCTTTCTCTTGAACAAACTGTAGCGCGTACAAAGTATGAATAAAAAATAACGTCCCTGATTATTGTGACGTTTACTCGAGAGCAAAGTGCAGCCGCATAGGTACCCTCATCTGTAATACGTCGAAAGAGCCATTTTCCCATTTTTGAAATAGCCGTATACGCAGTTAAATTTTATTGTTCTCCCATCGAGCCCTGCTCTCGTCGTAAAATTTCCACTTTGTATCATTCAACTATGTTCGTTATTGTGAATTTAATAGATCTTAACCCTTCACTGCATGATTCCTTTAATTCGGCTGAAAAAAAATTGAGAGAAGGTCAGTTTTCGTGTTTTATTTAAGAGAAAAATATTTGAAGCAATTAAAACAACATTTTCAGAAAAATAAACATAGATAAACATAGTAAGAAAACACATTCTTAGTGAATTGTATACCAGATTTGTTAACTGTATCTGTTTGGCAAGGAAAAACGATAATTCGAGCGATCAGCTATCGATGCAAAAAGCGTCACGCATGGTGCATGCGAACAACGTGAGACGCGTGCCAATGTCTCTACAAATGTATCAATGGTGGAGACTCCCCTTAACCACTGTTAATTTCGTAGTAACGGGAGTCGCGATTTTCAGTACAATTCGAACGATCGTGAATATCTCGAAGCGAGCGAACTACCTCTGTTGTAATTGTAATGGAACGCGATTCAATGTCCGGACCTAATCCACATTATTTGTAAAAGAATTGTTTGAGTCTGTAATTTTCTAAAATTTTAGATGTCAAAACTGATCAGTGCTGCCACAAACAGTATCAGATATGATACACTATGCAGCTAAGGGTTAAGAAAATCTCACATCCAACATATATCAAAATTAAATTGCTCAGCCAACCATTTGTGGCCCACTCGGCCCACTCGAGAACAAAGTGACGACGCATGGGTACCCCCGTTCGCAATACGTCGAAAGTCGTTCCGAGTCATCGATTTATAGAGAAGGAAGACCATAATGCAGTTTTTTCACGGGAATAGTTCGGTGGAAGCTTCGGAGAGCCTTCTTTTGGACAGAAATTACATCTCCGGCTTATGCACAGCGGCTAGATGAAAGTCAAATCGAAACGTAGATGGGAGAAGAGGATAAGTCCGCCGAAACGGCCAATGGCCTTTCAGCCCACGTATACCCTTCAACCCCCTGGAAAACCGATATCTGACGAGAAAGGTGTCTGCGGAACGTTTCTTCGCCTCCCGGTGTATCTAGACGACGCGACGCGACGCAAAGTGCACAAAAGCGACGAAATGCCGATGGAAATAGCGTTTTACAAGCCGCTCTCGATGTACGTCCATTTGTATACGTTTCCCAGGTGTCCCCCGCACGTCTGGACGATGCGTGCAGGACCGTAGTGTGCCAATCGATGGGGGAAATATAAAGTGTGCGGACCGAAACCGTAAGATAGAAGAATATTGGAAACGATACAGGGGAGAGCGTCTTATAGAAAAGGATCTTCGGGTTAAACTCGAGCCGACACAAATCACGTTTTCTTCCTGGCTCCTCTGATTTATCGAAATCCTTGGTCTGGACGTGCCGCGGATCGACTGACCGAGACAAATCGGATCAGACCAATGTGCACATCGAGTATTTCGTTGGGGTTTGTTTATTATGTGATTGAATGCGATCGATAGTCGACAAATCATTGGAAAAATTGGATAACAATCTGTTTAATAAGAGAATGAAAACTTTCAATTGGATAACAATCAAGCAATAGTTTCTATGACAATACGGTAGCATTATGTGCTAGACACATAAGGGCTGTTTCAAAACCCGAAGTTAGAAACGAACTTCCAGAAATCTTTCCATATCGAAAAATTCAACTTGTACACAATGTTCCAGCAGTCCTTAATTCATGCAAAGGTAAATATATCTAGAGAAGGTAGTCGGATGCGGGTAACGATGGCACGGTGGGGGAAGATCAAATTGCAAAATTCCTCCGGTAGTTCGTTCCTCTTTCGTGTCCCGCGCGATGAACACTGAATCACTTTCTCCGTGATTCGAAAGCGGCCATGAATCTTCCTTGGGAATTCATTTTCGCTCCGGCTCCGGGGCAGCTTAATCGGGTTGCCGGTACGGGACGAATGGGATAGAAGAAAAGACGCGGAAGTTTCTTAATTATGCTAGTGCGTGGCCCTCGGGGTAAGACCTTCTCGGACTGCATGCAGTTCACGACTACCAAGACGACTACGACGACGACGACTATTAGGAGGACGTCTCTGTTTCGGCTCCTCCGTCTCACCTCGCCGAGACTCTCCTCTACGTGACGTGCACACTGAACGTCCGATATTCGTCGCTCGATATATTCCTTCGAGGTTTTTGGTCTGGCATCCCTGTTCCCCCAGGACAGAAGCCCGAGCTGCTTCTTCTTCGTCATTCGCCCCATGAAGCACAGCCGGCTACGGGGAGAGTGGACCGATATGGAAATAAGATCAATACCATTGTTTCGCGGTTTGCACCGCGAAATTGGGTCGTATTTTATTTGCCGGGAACCCATCAAGACGCACGACATCCTTGTTCGTTTTTCTCGACGCTGGGGACACCCTCAAACACACCCCTGATTTATTGATCGTCAATCGCTCCGCTCCTCCTTGATATTCATGATACGATTGCTTCCAGCCTATTTTCCGCGGAGCAGCAGATCGTTTCATTTCTAGGGACCGGTCGTATAAAACCCGTTCTGATTACTACCCCTGCGCGCAAAACGGCTCAACTGCAGTCGGCTTTGTCGGAGAGTCCACGGTGTAACACATTTTTCAGGATTCCACATGTAACACACGTTCTCGGCATTAGATGTCGTCGGGGTAGAAGCGGGAAGATATGTAGCGCGATTGTAGGATAAAGTAGAATCGCGAATGGGGTGGAATCTGGCTGGATAGTTTCGAACGTCTACTCTAAGCCAAGTGGATTCGAAATCTTTACGAGCTGGTACTTTCGGAAATGCGTGTAAGCGATCTTTTCAAGTACGATCTCCGACGGGTAGATCTACTCGCGATCTTTCCGTTTCGTGCAATTGGGATCTGTTTTTGAATGAAAATAGTGCGTTAGTCTAATTATATTCATCTTACTGTACACGGTGCTTCAGCGTGGTCAGTACAAGCGAGCACGAGGTGATTATACGTGGATAAATAATCATAAGTAACGCGAATAACATATTTCAAACACTCATTTTGAAAATTCGTACGTACTGAATTACGCGTACTGATGAATAGGAATCGGCTGGCGCGTCTGATCATGGCCAACCACTACTACTTCTCGTGGCCGCCAGGACCGTGGAAAATGACAAGATGAGCTCCGTGACGGCACAGAGGCAAGAGGGGTCTATCGTTTTGCACAGTACAGTATTTTATCCATAAATGTCGCAAAAGTCTGACCTGTAAATGTCGCAGATCTATCCCCACTACTGCGGGGTGTGCCCCTTTGAGGGGCTGTGAACTTCGAGAGGCCTCGGTCGCCGAGAAATATGACACCATATGCGGCTCGGATATATCGGTGAGCCCGCCTAATCAGAATATTCAACTTCTCTATTTTCCATTATTTTTTTATGGGACTTCGATGATCATGTTTGTGGCATTTTTCTAATAAAAATCATACCAAATATGATATAATTCCGATGATATTCACTTATGTAATAGACAATTAAAGCTTCGGGCGCAAGGAAGGAGAGTCGCCAGTGAGCATTTGAAATGTGCCGGCGACTGCGACTCTCTGCGTCCCTTTCTTTCCCATACGCTTTCCTATCCTTCCTCGCGCTCAAAACTTTAATTGTCTCTTAGACAAGTAAATATCATCGGAATTTTACCATATTTGGTATCATTTTGCAATAGAAAATGTCACGAATATGGTCCCATAAATTGAAGTCCCATAAAAAATAATGAAAAATAAAAAAGTTATAAATTTGGATTAGCTATGTTTACATTTCTCAGCGACCGAGGCCTCTCGAGCTCGGCTGTCCTTCTCTATCTTCGGCAAAAATCAAAGAATACTGTTCCTGGCGCATAAATGTACCTCGGCAGACGCGTGCTGGGGACTTATATGGATAAAATACTATAGTAGTACTACAGGGTGTATCCGCTTCGGCCAATAGAAGACGCGCTTCTTCCAAACTAACCAATTGGTTTCGCGAAATTTTACTTAAGCCTCTTAAGCATATTTGATTAACAATTAGACGTAAGGGACGCCAGCGGCCCGATCTGATTGCGACGATAACAGCGGCAACGACGACGTCACACGCTGGATCATCGAATTACCGGGAAACCAGCTTCTCGCGAGATACCTCGTAAAATCTAGATGAAAATTACGGGGAAACGAGGCGCGTTACGTGCTTGGCATATTATTTCGTGGCTGGGGTGGAAAGAGTGACAAGAATGCACGGAAGGTAGGCGGACGAATAAAAAAGATGAACGAAGAGGAGGTGGAGAAAGGGAAGGAAGAGAAGAGAGACAGAGGGTGACTATCGTGTCTATGCGTATTACGTTATGTCAAAGCCGACGCATCCATCACACAGTCGCTGACACACGGACTCTTTTTCCTGTAGCGACGTGCACGTGGAAACACGAAACGAAGACCCTCCTCGGCTCGGCTAGCTTCATGTCCCTGGGGATGGTCGCGGTGTCAGACGCAACACTGACGTGACCTCCAAGATGACGCGTTGCTCCACGACACTTTCAGAAATATACGTGGAAACGTGATTTTCCAGCCGCAGTCATTTCTTTCGTGTCGTCGGCCTATTTATTCACACGCACTACACTCATTTTAAGGCAATCCTCTAAACAATTTTTCGTTGTACGTGTTAGTCAGATCAAGTAGGTAAGAAAGGTTCATGTAAACTACTGTCCGAAAATGCTCTATCGAGGTGTTGTAAGCAGACAATTCAGTAGCGATTGTGGGCAGGAGGAGTTTAGTAAAACTTCATTTCACCCCCGAATATATTTTTACATTCGAGAACGACATAACACTTTTTCTTGATTTTTCGAATTTTTCACTCGTATAAGCGTTCAAAGAAAATGTCGCAACGAGTGGTAGAGATGCCCAAGCTGTGAGTTAAGTCATGTAAACAACAACTGTCTTGCAGTTAGGTTAATGTAGTTATGCGAGTGCAGCGTGGTCAGTCCTCAATATCCTTGCATTTGCATTTAAACAGAACCTTTTTTTAGGTAAACTGGTACACAACATTCGACTATTTAAAACTCTCTTTTTGTAACTTGAAACAGAACGGTAGTAACGAGTTTTTGTCGACGTGTCACCCATGCTTACTTCTGGGAATGTAAAAATACAACGGAAACTGGACAGGCTGGCGTGAGCTAACGAATATGACAGCCGTGGCTTTCGAAATTTCATTCTTCTTTGTGACAGTGTTTATTAGCACATTATACAATATTTATGCAAATCATGTAATTCGCATGGAAACCATAAAATCATGAAAATGATGATGGCGAATATTCACACAAAAATTTGTTTCTATTTAAAACAAATGGTAGGTATTTCATCCTCTTAGAGGTTCTTTGTATGAAAGTATGAAGTACAGTTCTGCATCGTATTAAGCATGACAATACCATTTTCCCATGCTTAGTCTCATCACTCACAATCAAGCACCCTTTAATCTTCCCTCACCGATTCATTCGCTCGTCGTTCACTCTATTATATTTCATCGCGACGTCATTACACCGTAATCGTAATTTCGTACTGGGAACATCAAACGGAATCCTGCGGGAATTAACAGGATGATTCGAAGCGGTCGTGATCATCGTTGAAACAATGATAAGCGAAGGATTCGACAGACGAGCGTGGAATTTCGCGTGTGTTGCACGACGCAAAGGTTAAAACTCGCGTCGAAACGGCTTCGATTAACGAAGCCACGGCGGCGGCGCGGTTCGGTCCCTTTGAAAAATGAATTACGAGCAAGGGCAGACGCGACGCGCGAAACGTCGCCCGACGATTTTAATTTGAAGACCACGGAAGGCTTCGTCGCCCGTGGGCTATAATTCACGCAGTCCGCGACGCACGCGACGCCTCGAAAGATATTTTAACTGTTCGAAGTTCGCCGCACGTTTTCTCTTTCGTTTCGCCGCGCTACGAAACTATGAAAATAAAACCCTAGTGCGGTGCTCTTATCCTGGAACCCTGGCTTGACACTGCCAAATCACCGCTGCCAAACGATCGCCCGGAAAAGTAATGCTCCCTCTTCAAACAATCCGTTCGAGGGGACAAGCACGCGACCGACGTCAGCTACCCGAACACCCCGCGTTTCAAACATGCTGGACAAAATCCAAAATTCACTTTTCGAAAGGGTTAATTGACTTTCTTCTGTGCAGTAAAAGAGAAATTTCAGAGGTACGCCGGAACAACCTGTATATTACGAAATGCATACGATATTAAAATTCAATCATCATTTAAGAAAAAGATTTTACGGAAATCTTGTCAACGGATCCTACACTAAGACAGTATGCTCAATTCTATAAAGACATTGTTCGATTAACCCTTGTGTAGCCAACCCGGTACCCGGGCACCCATTTACTGCATTTTTTTCAACGACTTGTTAATATTCCTCTAAAAATATTACAAAATATCTCTAAATGTCCATTTTTTCCTTGATAATATACTAATTTATAGTCTCAAAATGAGAATTTGTGCAAATATGTTAAATAAGTTGCCAAATGTTTACTTTCTACCTCAGTGTCTCGATAACAGACATTTGATATTTGTCAATGACATATGTTACAAGGAACTTCATCAAGTATTTTGAAAATTGTATAGTATTTTTACAGACGCAATTCTAATTAATCTTGAAAATGATCTAAACAAAGATCGAAACGTCGAGTATTTAACTCGGTTATTTGCAAAATTGCTTTATAGAATAAAGTAACAAACGATCGAACCTTGCGCTGAAAACATTAAACATTCTATATTAACAACAAACACGATCGATAGAAGGATATATTTATGTTAATCACTAATGATTTTAAATAATCTGTACAAATTGGTTAGCTACATAAAGGTTAAGCTCCACTTATTCCACGCGAAATATTTATACATAGATATATTGCATTAGCTCAGACAATCAAAATTTTCCATCTTACGCAGGATTTGAAAATCGTATTTAGTCGAAATTTTCGTGGCGAATACTCTATTGTGTGAAAGTTGGTTTGCCAATATCGTGCCAAAAGGATCGAAACTTGTTCTCCGGAGTTAGCTTCTGTGTCCGTCGTTAGCATTCGTCGTGATCCAAGTTTCGTGTTTCGCGGACCAACATAACGTATCGTTGCCAAACGATCGAGTCGAGAAAAGTAACGGTCCGCAGCTAATCGTCTTTTCAGCGGGCCGGATCCGACGCGGTGATTTTTGGCAGAGATTCACAGGTAGAGATTGGCCAGACGAAAGAATTCACCTTTGTCAGGGCCTGTTAACAGGCTGATCGATGGCGACTCGGATTATTCCCAATTATTTCGTGTCCGTCGCACAGCTCGGCGACAAATTGCGCGGGCGAGTACCCGAACGCGGCCGGCGACAATGAGTCGCGGGTATTACGCAAACGAGTCGAAAGGGGTGCCGGTTGCGGGGGTTGTTACTTTGCAACGGGCCGCGCAAAAAGAGCCCTCGAGAATCGCGTCCCTTTGAAGCCTCGCCTCGCCATTATCGGCGGCTACTCGGAGGTAGGCCGATCAAAAATAAACGCCGCAATGAGACAGACTCGCACACTATGATTCTTCGGGATCCCCTCGCGAAAGAGGAGATGGTCCTGCGTCCTTCTTCTTTCGTCCTTTTTATTTAACCGCCTAGATCAGCTAGCGAGTCTCGTTCCAGATTTGCACGCGTATAAAAGTTTATAAAGGGTCATGAAGTAAGAGCTATACAAGTTTCAATTGAGTTAGATTTTAAAATTAATTTTATTTCAATGAACGTCTCTGGAATTATTTGAAACATCAATCTGCGAATATTCATTTTTAATTCATAATACGATTAATGATTATAATCAGTTGAAACTAGCACGTTGACATTTTTAATTTATGATACGATTAATTATTTTAATCAGTTGAAACTAGCACGTTGATATTTTTAATTCCTAACACATCATAATCAACTAGCACGTTGATATTATTAAATTCTTCTTACCTGTTGGTTGCTGTAAAATGCTTTTAATTATAGGTCATACAACTGGTTTCGCTGTCTTATCGCAGTTCGGATAGTAATAATAAGAGCATACTTTTTTGAGTCCATGTATATGGCAATTTACGGTAAGCTTTACGGTACACATAAGTGTGCTACAAATCAATGCATACAACTGTATACATTTATTACGGAAGTTAAAATAGCATAATGAACGAAAAGAAGAAGGTGAAGACGCGTCCATGAAATCAATTATTCATATCTTTGGATATATAGAATTTTAAAAATGGCCAAAAATTTGGATAGAAACCTAGCGTTAACCAACTCGCTCCACATAAATGAGCCTCTATAAATCAACGAATCGTCGTATCGCGTAAAGTATTAGGAAAGCAGTCCCGCCGCGCCGATGCGATGAATATTTCAAATTTCATTATCGTATGCAGGTAGGCGGTTCTTCCCGCGTTCCGAACGAACTCGTCGGAAAAAGTAAATGGTCGTGCATCAAACAGGAAGTCGGGGAATGACGGCCAGGCTCGTCGGTAATAAACGTTCTCGTCTCACGCCACGTCGGGACGCGGCACGTCCCGACGCTACACAGGGCACGCATCGCGACTAATCGAGCACGGATGCCGCGTGGTCGTGTGCCCCTTGCAAAACCAACGCAAGGAACGGGAAGAAGCAAAAAGGGTTTGAGGATTAGAACTATTGCTCTGTTCTTCGGGAGCAAGGTAACCGGCTGAACGAGCCGTTGGTATAATTACCGATGCGAACGCAAAGGGAGGCCACGCAATCCTCTTAGCGCGCGTGCCATGTTGAACGCTCTCTTCTCCGCGTCGCGTCGCCCCGCAAGATTACTCGGAGCAACAAGCGAGGAAAATCTTTGTTGTCCGGTAGAGAAACGCGCGCGCGTGCTTGCGCGTGTATGTACGTGTATCTGCGTTAGGTAGACGGGTTCCGGAAGGAGATGCCGGATTGGGAGAGCGGGGCGGAAGAGCGAAAGCTAGTACGTAAGCCTTCTCGAAACTTGGCGAATACTTGGCTGGAACACGAAACTTCTTGCACCAAGTGAATGTCGGATGAAAGACGGAAGGGATAAGACGGGAGGGAGGCAGAGGAAGCCAGAGGGGATCTTCCGCAAGAAGTCGAGGCTCGTTGCTTGCTGGGATTGGTTTCCGTTCCGACGTTCCGGGCTGCGTATGGACAGCTCGAAGTCTGTCTGTACTCGCGCGCTTCTCCTCGCCACAATTTTCGCTATTGCACCATCTACAACCCTCGGCGCAGCGGGGAGCAGGGTTGCACTCTCTCTCTCTCTCTTTCATGCCTCTATATAGACGTCGCGCGGCTGTCTATTTGCGTGTCTGCACCACACTCGGACGTTCTTCGATCTTCTGCCGCGTGCGTTTCCCGAAGTCGATAGAACTTCGCGCTTAGACGGGCTTGTTCGGGCTCGCTTTTGCTCTCGCGATGGGATCGGAATCGGAGGAAGTTAGTCCAGATGCACGGTTTGCCCAAGGAGAATTTCGTGGCAGCGCAAACACCTCAGTCGGCTCGTGCCTTGGGAACGTTTCCTATAAACAAGCTTTTCCTTGGGGACGGTCCTCTTATCAGAAGTATTCTAGTGAGGGTATTCTGGTCGAGACGTTCGAAAAATACATCCTCTCTCTTAAATGTGTTTTCTTTGCTTTAGAAAGTTAAGTTACCACGCGCTAAGTAATGGTATAGATATAGTGGAGCGGTGAAGATCGAGGATAGCAATGAGGTGAACATCGCGGTGAAATCAAACATATACAGGGCGATTCTGGGATCTAGATCAAGTTACTGCTCTGTTTTAAGTGAAAGTAGAAAAAAATGATAAAAAAAGTCATAACAATACAAATTGCCCACTTTTCTTTATGATGTTCCGTTGCGGCAAAGATTAAAATTCAAATATTATCGGCAAGATGGTGTACCAGTTCATAACGCTCGAAATGCCACAAGATAATAGCACAACATCTACCAAGGAAAATGATTTGGTACTCGCCACGTCTTGACCACCTCGATTATTGATATAATAATAAATAATTTCATAAGAAATGATTGTGTAGATATCTTTCATCACAAAGTCTAAATAAAAGCAATCTTATAATTTTTATAATGGAACGTGTACTTTTAAGGCTCGGTACGTTTAGTGTTGAAAGACCGTATTAAAATGCGTTGAGTGCAATGATGAAACATTCAAGCACTATTTGCAATACAGTACTTTTCTGACACAAAATGTCAAATATCTCGTGAACTATCAACATTTCGATGACTTTGGGTTAATACGAATATAATAAAAGAGATCGATTGGTTTAACAACAAAAATTGGGTTGCATTAAAGAATAAAGTGCATTGCCCCTGGCGGGTGCATCGGTGCATCCACATAAAAGATAAGGTCTTAAGGTATAATTTACTTTAGAAAGGAGTAACTTGTCCCAGTTCTCAGAATCACCCTGTATGGTGGAGCTATGGGGAGAGAATAACGGTGCACATGGAAACAAAAATCACCGCACTACTCTTCTCTCCACGTCTCTACGCTCACCTCGCCGCTCCACTATATTCGATGGTAGAAAATTCTACTATGAGAGAAAATTATGATTAGCGGGAACAGGAAGGTGGGAGCAAGGAAGCTAGCCGATGGTAGCAGAGGCGCTTACCTCGCGTGTATTAACCCGAATGGAAACGGTCTGACGGCTGATGGTCGAAGGGGTTTCAACCGTAGCTTTTGAAGTCGCATAGTTCTCAGTGCTGGCACGCAGACGTTGCGTGTTCAGGTGGACTCGGCCGGCCTCGGGAAGGGTTCGAGGGCCGTGAGGGGTTGGATGCGTGCAACTGCGACCGGTTGTCGTCACGTACGGCATCGAGTACGCGAATAGTTTGTAAATTAAGACCACGTTGGCGTACCCGACCAACGGACGGGTCTCGTGGCGACCCGGTCAATTGGCAGTCATGTTGCGGCACTCCAGCCATTGATTCGACAGTTTCTCGCTGCCGGCAAGTGGTCTATCGAGTGGGTTCTAGATAGACTCGAAAAAGTGGGACGAAAATCAGTGTGGCTTGAAAACTTATTCGCGGATAATAATATTGAATGTTACCTGTTCATGTTCCTAGATAAATGTATCATTCCCGTCAAGTAATCACTTCGCATTATCATTCATCACGGTAAGTTCTTGTAAAAACACTAAAGACTCTAAAGAACTCTAACGAAAGTAACCATACTTGAATACATTTCAAAGAAGTTTCATAGAAGTCGTTTATTCACAAGAGAAACACGTGACAGTTAATCCAGTATCTAAACAAAAAGAAATTATTTACATCTCCAAGTTGATGATGTACAATAAAATAATTGGCAATTTTAAGTAATTTTCAAGTGGCTCTCCTGTCAAATTTACTTTTTATTTGTGTTTGTGTTATGGGCTGTATTAAGAATTGCGTACAACAATTTTCAACTTTTGTCATATCCATTATTGTCCCATTTTTCACACTTCTCGACCACTCTGCGGCGCTCTCTGAAAAGCCCTTTGTTTCGTCGAGGCAAGAAGCCGCATCGGAAGAAGGCGGCATCATACCGTCGACATCAAAGACGCTAATCGATCGATTCGATTTTGCACGGGAGGGCGATATTATTTTGAAACAGTCCTCGCGATCGGGGAAATTGTATTATACCGGGGATAATCGACAAAGGCATATTAAGCTCTGTCGGTATATCGTTTATCTCTCTTTTCTCTCTTCCCCGGTTATCCTTCATTCGATCCAACAAAAGGAGAGGCCACGACGACCGCAATCTGCGGACGAGGGTGGTCCTCTGTGTGTTCTCCGCAGACCGATCGGAAGAGCCCCGGCTACGAGGCTACGAGTAACGAGACGGACGCGATGAAATAAAGGAACGCGCGTTCACGGTCTGCCGAAGATCTAACTTTGATTATGCTCGGGTTCCACGCACAATTATTGCCAGCCCGGCAACGATGTGTTCGAAATGCATGCCGAATCTCGGACGGATAAGGAAGTACCCCTCTTTGCGGTTCAAGGAACCGCGAGGAGCCCCGTGGTTCGAAACTGGTGTACGATCGCGGTTGTGTCAATATTTTTATGACGACAGAAGAAGGTGTCCATGTTTTAATGGAATATGATGTTTGAATTATTTAAATCACTGCTCATTTTTCCGCGCTTATATTCCCGTATGACTATACACTGATTCTGTAAAAATACAAATAATGTCACTCTGAATGTTCAACGCGAAATCAGCATTCTTCCGAATTAAATGTAGTATATGCAGGATGAGTCGCCTAATGTTTGCACCACTAATATCTGTGTTGTTTTCAAAGTTGAACAGTAAAATGGGGCTGACACGTTACGAAAAAATTTTTGTCTTTATGTGATTTTTTTAGAGATATCAAGGTCACGTTCGTTTTTTTTTTTAAATAATCCTTTTCATTGCAAATTCCATGATTATAATTATTCAAGATCATTGAAGGTCCCGGACAGAGAAAACGTATAAGATTTACAATATGAAAGTAGAATACGTTTATCACGAGTGAGACTTGTAAGCAACATATTAAGTTCCTTCAACGTTATTAAATCCTCTAAACGATTATATTTCCAAACGCGATTCCGCTGTTCCATATTCAATGATTGAAAGGTGTGATATACGATAACTGTTTACTGTGAATGTGGACAAAGTACAGTGCATACCCGATTGCTTTATAAATTAAGGTGTTCTGAGCGAACCACTCCTTTTCTTGGCAGACTTTTATTTATGAATATTATTATTATATTATTCTTCTTTGAACAAGACCAAAGGGTTGTTGGACTACCTTATCTATACCGTTTCGTGGATTCGTCTGGTGTTCAAAGACTACGTTGACTATCAGGAGTTAAGGAATAAGACGAACAAAGGACGGCAGGGCAGGTGGCAGCAAAGGAAGCAATTCTATTACGGAGTCAATTCCATCTGGATTGATCCTGGCTGAAGAGTTATAGGGTTGGATGCGTCGGTGTGTCCAGCGTCAAAGAAACCAATAGTTCCCGGCCGTTGATTCGAGCGATAGCCAGTCGGAACCGGTTCAGCTCCGCGTAGCAGTCTCCGCGGTGTCCGTTCGTGAAGTGAGCACCTGTCGGCTCCCATTTGGCCTCAACTACTCAGAAGCCGGCCGCGGCTGACCGCAACAACATCTATACTACTGCCGGTTGCGGCGTCGTGTTACGTTGTAGGTGCGGCGCGCCGACCGAGTGGAGTAGATCCCGGTAAAGTCTGTCCGACCGACTCCTTAGTCAGGATCTCCTGGGAGATGGACGGCGTCTCGGCAGGTAATTGCACGAAAGCCGGCGAGCAAAGAGAACGAACGCCGCGCCTGGAGGTGGGAGCGGAGCGGAAAAGTGTATTATCGGGGACGTCCCGGTACCAGTCTGCCCCGGCCGAGCATTAGAGATATTACACGGGGTCCTGCGTAGCATTAAGGGTCATGTTATATTTCGCGGGCCGAGACGGGGGCAAATCTTACCATCCGGAATTTCCGCAGCTGCCGACGGAATGCCGCGGCGAGACGGAGATATCCCAGTACGGATGACGGCCGACGGGATTGGGTAGGGGAGATCGGGGCTAGTCGACTAACTTTTAACATATTTCATTTTTACCAATGAACCATTAGTATTTTCCTGACTTGTTATTATTCCACGTTCATTTAGGTATACAGATTTAATTTTGAAAATTGCTTTGATTGAACGTAAATATAGTTTTAATTATATTTAGATTAGTGAGAGCAAGTAGTTGACATATCAAATGGGATTAGCTGTGACTTAAATTAACAGTTACTTAAATTTTTATTTACTAGTGAATCAGTATTGGAAATGGGTATTCGAAATAACTGCAACCTTGGCAAAATCACTTTAAAATAATGCTTTATTAAAGACACGCAGAAGGACGACTTTACTGTTCGGCTAGCGGACTCGAAGTGAAGAAGAAATAAAGAAAGTTGTAGGGACGGAAGAGAAACTCAGTCGCCCCCTTGACTTTTAGGAAAAAACCCGGGCAACAGAGTTTACGGCCCAGGCACTTGGGTACGAGGAATACCAGGCCTATGGGTCCGATGACATCTGGCTGGTCTATTGCTTTACGTTAGAGAAACTGCAGTGTTTCTTATGGACAACGAAATTCGTTTTTGCACTTTGTTGCATTATTATTGCTAACAATCCAACAATCAGATGTTGATTTGTAGGCAAAATTAAGCCCACACATAAAATGTTACATTATGTTGCATACCCATTTGCTGCAACGTGTTCGCTGCACTCAGTTTTCACTAGAAACGTTATCAGTGTAAGATTCATTGTAGATCAAGCATTCTGAATCATCTTCTGACTCTGAGGACAATCCTTGTCATTGTTAAGGGTCACACGTGCATTACCTCGATGCACCGGATAAAATAGAATACCTCAAATTATAGTCAATGTATCATAGTTCCATAAACTAATCATGAAAAAATATCAAGCAGTACTTAATGTACAAAAATTGATAAATAGTCGATAATAGTCGAAAGAAAAATATTTACTTACCACCGATGTTTTTAGATTTATTATTCTTATTGGTATAACACGCAAGTTTCGGTCACGACACACCTGTGGTGAGCTAGTCATTCTTATGTTTCAATATCGCGGAAACTAGCATCATCTACTCTATAGTAGTACAATTAGAATTGATTAGTCGATTAACCTCATTAGTCAACTAGCCCCGGTCTCCCCTACAGGGTGTGCCAAAAATGTTGGACGATACATGAGTATGCTATCTACGTATGAGGAACATCCTTTACTATTTTGTACATCGAAGCTTTTCGAGATATTGACCCTTCTTCACGGGCAAAGGGTAGAGCCGGATAAAGGGGTCAAATGTGCCCTCAAATCAAATTGCCCTTCCTTCGTATCATTCGACAGAGTCCCTAAAGAAAACCCGCTGTAGTACATTTCTTGTTGGTACCCGTATCGCAAAATAAAATCAGTAATTGATTAAAAATGGAATGTGCAGTCAAAAATTCATAAAAATTAACAGATGAGTATGCTATCAAATAGAATGTTCGTGAATTTCTTCGTAATTTTTTGTTAAGCAGTGCAGAAGGACTAGAACACGATTCATTAAATTGTGCTCAACCTATAACTACTACCCCTGTGGTAGGGGCAGCAATTTGGAACTTGCCACATAGGGTTTTCTTTGTGGGTCGTACCGGATGGTGCGACGTACGATAGAATTGAAGATATTGATAGTTTCCAATCGTCGCTTTATATATAACGAAAAGTTTGACGTATCTACTGTTGGATTCCTTTATGATAAATAGTGACTAAGATGTTTTCGACAGTGAACCTCAACCGATCACTACCCTTAGTCACACAAAAATCAGCACTACAACACATCGTTATAGTCATCTTCCTCTCCCTTTAAGGGATAGCTATTTAAGTTCGTGCAAAAGTCTGATCCGAGTTTTTTAGTAGATATCCAACGCAGCTAAAACGTCACTCTTTCGAATTTCTGTCTATCTTGAGTTGTCAGACTTTCGACGAATCATACCTTGTCAGGCACTTCTCGTACGCTGTGACCAGAGTTATAGTTGAGGAGTTTGATTAATAAACTTGTGTTTTAATTATCATAAATCTACATCCGAAATACGACACTATAATTAATACATATAATGATATTATTCTATTCTGTGTTAATGATTAAACAACAGATTAAATTTTTATTTTAATTGTGTTAATTATTTGTATTGTGTTAATGATTAAACAACTCATTAATTTACACTTTTTACAACTATTTACAAACTCACCTGTAAATAAAGAAACGACAGTTAGAGTCTATTGCTCACTCTGATTATTTACTATAACTTTATATCACTAACTTATACTGTTAATCAACTACCTCTATCTTTATTTAATTTTTATGCACATGTGCTCTCTATATTCTTTCACTATTTCTCCTCTTTCTATCTCTCTCTATCTATTTCAAATGTAGGAACAGTACAAAGAGTGCGCTTAGCATGCGAATCGCGCTCGATTTAAATTAAAGAGAATATATTTTTTTTAATAGATATTTAGAAATTTAACTGTGGTTGTCCATTCGGGAAAGGGAATTCTCGCATGGTGGCCCAATGTTCGCGGCACCGTGCACTTCCCAATAAAGGCGATGGAACTGTAAATATTAGTCGCGGAGCACGATGATGGGCAACGACACGAAATTTTCCAAGCTTTATGCCGCGCGGGTAAGGCCCGCGGGAGTGGAGGACGGCTCGGATGTGCTGGAAAGTATCTTTTATGGATAATACGTTTTAGTTCGCGTTCAATAACGCCGGGACGATATGAGGAACGATAAAGTTGCTGGGCGCGCGGAAAGTGGGCGTGTTCCTCTCGCCGCGGCGAGGAAAAAATGGCAGTGTCGTCTCGTCCTCGTGACGTTTTATCGAGTTTGCCGGCTGAAGATTAAGCTGATGGAACGGCGAGGGAAAAGTAGCTGTGCGCGGGACCGAGAACGGGGAAGCAGCACTCGCACAGATACTCGCGGTCTTGGATAAAACGGGAGAGAATAACGGGACGCGCGAGGAGAGTTTATTGCGAGGAGATAAAGCTGGACGTCTGAAGGTTCTTCTTCGTCGTATTCGTAACTTTCTGCAGGTACGTTTCGCGGGCCAGTAGGCGAACGTTTAGGTACGACGGGAGCGACCGGCCGTAAACTCGAACGTCGCAATCGGCCAAATATCTCGAGCCCGAGTTTAGTACGCCATGTCACATGCCACTGGGACGTTCCGTCATATTTAACGGTCCCGTCAGCGACCGGTGACGAGATCCCGACATTCCCGACGTTAACGTTCCCCGTTGGCCCACGGACGATTGCGCTTCCGAGACGGAGCAGAACCACCGCCGCACAGAAGACAAATGAAAGTCGTTCCTCTGGGAACCGAGTGGGCTTCCTTCTCCGCGTATCGGTACAAACTTCTTTTCGGATGGCTGACGCGAAGGTCTACCTCCGCTCGGCAAAGAGACCTGTTAACAATTTCATCAGACCACCTCCCTGGCCAACGAGCCGTTTGCGCACCGATCTATGAAATGGAATTTTGAGTTCTTACGCGGGTCTCGAAACGGAAGGGTTCGCGGGAATGGATGATCCGGGGATAGCGTTGTACGCAGAACTGGCGAGGGAAAGATGCTCAGTGGAAATTAACCCTTTTCACTTGGAGACATCTCGTGGAACGCCCACCAGCAGTACCATCGTTTCTTTCATTCCACTTTGTCTTCCATTTTCTTCTCAACTTATTGCTTTAACAAGAGATCGTGATTTTCAACGTGTATTAATTCCTTGTCCTACAACATCGTGTCAGATTCGTGACGAAGATTCTGAACAGAGTCTAATAAATATGTATGTTATTGTTATCTCCTTTAAACAGAGATGAAATTCTATTTTGGTTTTGTTAATGTATAGTTGTATAGTATTGGTGAACATGTAGCTATACAATAGATATAAAAATTTTTCCATTTTTAGGAAATTACGAACTACAAAGAAAGTTCTAATCGCTGTAATCGTAAAATAAATCGTAGTAAAATCACATACATACTTAAGTATGTGTAATTTTAAGTGCACGGGTTTACGAATACTATTTCACGTGTATTTAAGTACATGTGCATTAATGGTTCCTCATTTTAATTTGTATAACTTTTAGAACATTGATATTAATATGTGCATCGAGACTATGGTTTCACAAATTCCCCGATTGTTGGTACAACAATGAATTTAAACATGATTTGTAATAATCGAATTGACTGATATCGTCGAATCTTTAAGCAGACTTTTGCGATCTAATTACAATTCGAAACATTTGAGAATTGTAGAATTGGCAAGAATGGTGTTTTCCAACAGCTAAGAATATTATTATCCCAAAATAAGTTGTTTATCTTCAGAAGTGATCCATGTACCTTTCCATGTACCTTAGCTGTAATCGATCTGTTTATTTACTTGTCCGTGCAATGCGAATGAGAAAATTCAAATGACTATGAATTTTTGGAAAATTCGGGGATGCATAAAAGTTCGTTCCTTTTAATCGCCAGCAATCTATCTGTGTCCCCTGAGAACGGACATCCGAGTGGTTTGTTATGTCCCCTCGTACGGAGAGAACATCGGAGTGCAAAGGGTTAAATTGCTGATGGAATTTAGAGGGTTTCAAATGCGATAAAAGTTTCTGTAAGGTCGAATTTATTGTAGCGCTGTTTTATCACCGTTGATCTGCGATGTTTCGACGATTGTCGGGTCTGAACTGTGCCCTTTTCGGTAAATGTTCCGACATTTTGCCACCGTTGCAACCGCCTTCATTAGACCGGCGGCGCGGCGCAGTGTTGCAGCACCGCGACCGCAGATGAAGGTGACTTGCACTGCCGCGGCGGAACATAACATGGTAACCTCGAACTGTGTAAACTTGTAAGTGGAATTTGACGCTAGGTCCTGTCCTGTATACGAGGTTCTAACGCGCTTGATGCTCTACTCAATTCGTGTGATCTTATACTCGCGCACCGATGCCATTAGCACGTTCATTATGCAGCTTTACAAGATGCCTTATTATATTTAACCCTTTGCACTCGGAACTATTTTAACTCGAAAATCTGTAGAAAGTCGAGCCTAGAGATTCGAACGACGACGGTTGAACCAAGTAAAAACAGGTTTTTTTTCGATCAAACTGGTCAGCGGTTAACCACCGACAGTTAGAATCCGAAAAGATAAACGCGCGATGGGTCAACGACTGAGCAAGCGAGTGAGTGAGAATAATAAATAAGAAAGGGAGCGGAATGACTTATATATTTTGCGAGGTAGGTCAGTCAGGGCAGTCTTCGTAGAAATTTACAAGTAGAGACAATTTTTAAGAAAAGAAGACGAGCACACGAGACGAGAAGACTTCCGATTAAAGAGTTAAAGAGTATTTTAGAATAAGAGAACACGAGTACACGAAACTGGAAGTGAGACTGAACAGAGTAAGTTGCCCATTTAAATGTATTCCTTCAATATTTAATAAAGAATTCTCAATCAAATCCACATTGAACCTTCCTGAGTCTACAAATCAAACGTTTCTTCTGACCCAGAATATTTCCATTCTTCATGATTTTTAAATTTGGTAGACATGCAGTTGATATAATTCCTCATAAAATACTTAAATGTTTAGAAATTCGTTAGATACCGACATATCTAATAATGTAAACAATATTTTGTGGCGCCACTCGACTGTTAAGGATTAATCTTGAAGATGAGTTACACTATAATATAAATCTCGAGTATTTTGCAGAGTGTGTATCTAATTGAGGAAACGTTAAAAAATTATTGAAATATGTGTCTGGAATGTTACATAGTAAATTTTCTTACATAGTTTCCATTGATTGGCTTTAAAAATTTTTTCTAAAGCAAGTCCAATGAAGTAATTCGAAGAATTGACGAGGCTATAATTTTTTTAATACGGCAATCCGGATAGTTTGGTTATTACAGAAAAACTTGACACCACGTTCTTTCCAGATTGCTTTTCTTTTTACGATCATCCTAAAACCACGGATTCCTAAGAAGATTTTCCATCTGCCAGCGGAGTTCTTATTTAATCCGACTTACCATTGCTCAATTTATGAAAAATCCAATCTCCGAAGAAAGTAATGATAATAAAACGTGATGTTATTGGAGCCTTTCATTTTTCGAGCGAATACTTTGCTACCGGTAGAATGTATAAAATAGAACTTTTGTAAATATACTTAGAATTCTCTTATACATTGTGCTACTGCACAAATATAGTTAAAAATGAGCTATGTCTATCGAGTCACGTCGCCGTAAGACAAAATCAGGAAGCTGCGCTCATTTTTCAAAAGCATGAACTGTTGCGCTTCCTCAAGTGAAAGGATTATCCACGGATGTTTTAATTCGCCGCCGAGGATCGTGGCTTATCGAAATCGTGGGAGTCGCAGACCCCTCTGCTAGACAATTTGCATGACATTTCTCGGCAGCGATAGCCCGCGAAACTTTTCGCAACGACGCGACACGGCGCGTTCTACCCGCGGGAATATTTCCGTGCTCGCATCCGCAGCGATCGCTCCGCCAGACTGTCGATAACGTGAAATATTATGACGCCTTCTACAGAATGCGGGACTTCTCTCCCCCGCGAGTACGTCGGCGGAGTCCTGTGTGACATTTTTTAAGAAATTCCCCCCGTATTACCTGGCCGCCCCTCCCTGTGCTTTCCCCCCCTTAGCGGCGTTTTCTTGCCGCGTCGCTCCCGGCTGACATTATGCTAACCAGACTCCGACCCTCGATATTTCGAGGCTTCGGCGCTTTCCTTGATCTACGAGGCCGGTTTTCCCTCCCTCGCTTGTTAACGTGTTCGCGGTAGACGAAAGTCATGCGTCTGTGGATCAGCCCTTCGTCCTCGTGAGCATACTCCCGCCGGGAGTATTCGTAAAATCGAGTTGGAAGCGGCTTTGCCGTTTTCGATTTGTTATTTCGGACCCGGGACCCACTGTTTTACTTTGCTCGGCCATTGCATAAACACACTGCGACACATATAAGACTCTACAAGACAGCCGAACATCGTATATTTTTCTTGGAAACTTCACGTCGAAGTGTCTCGAGTAATATCTTTTATCATACACAATTTATATATTTTAACAGAAAAAATATTTATCTTCCATTCGTTAGGCGTCTTTAACCCTTTGCGCTCCGAATTATTTTTCAATTTTATTGCCAACAACTCTATACTATTCTAAGTGTTTCATTTGAAATTAACTTCAAAGAACAGTTCCTTGAGTGCTACTTATTTCAAACGATTTTGTTTACTAATAAAATTAAATCTATCTCTCAAACTTTGATATAATTTATATTTAAATAAATGAATAAATGAAGGAAGAATCAAATACAACATATAAAAACCCGTCTCATTTATATCTTTCTTTCTCCGATGTCGAGTTACACTCGACAAATGACTGCAAAGGGTTAAGTTATTTGAAGGTCAACTTACGTTTTCCAAATAAGAAGATATACATTTTCGTATAGATTCGTGTGCTACGAGGAAAATAATGAAACTTTTATACAAAACATTTTCTTATCAGGCTTCTATACAAATAAAAATTAAATGCTGTTCGTTGGTAAGCGCATCACTTGAGAACGGCTGAACCGATTTGGCTATTTTTTTTTTAATGTTAGTAATAGTCCGCATAAGGTTATTACGGGGAAAAAATTGGAAAATGTAAGCTAAGTTACCGGAAAATGTCGAGCGATGTCGATTTACTCGTAGTCGTGCAACAACTAACTCTGTGGTCTTAGAGACCCGCTTTTATAGCTGAAAACATCTAAAACGATGCCGGTCATCGCGACAACGTTGCTTTAGGCTGCCATGCCGCAAAGAACGCGGCGGCATTGGTATCATGCCGCAAAGATCGCAGCGGCATCGGTAACACGCCGAAACTAGCGCAACGGCTCGAGCAGTCGTCGCGGCAATGTCAGCGGCAACCTCTTACAACAAGTTGCCCGGAGAAATGGAAAATTCGGGAAAAAATGAAAGTTCTTTTTTCTATGGGATTTTTGTATGAACTCAAGACTATAACTCACGATTCGAACGATACATATGAGTAATTAAAACGATCACAAACAAATTTATTGAAATTTGGATAGGATAACGTTTGTCGGGTCAGCTAGTATTTAATTAAATAAAGATTAATTTCAGTTTTGCTACTCCCAAACTGAAGACTAGAAAATTCGGTGATAAAAACGAAACTTTTTCAATTCTTCTGGTCACATTAAATGATATGGTAAAAACAACAATTTTACTTTCCCACACCACTTCTATTACACATAGAATTACGAAATCAGTGTAATTCTGTCATTTGTCTTTAACGTAAAATATGCAGAACATTTGCGATATGAAACGTGTGTATATTTCCATAGATATTAGAGATCCCTATTTCACGTGTATTTCACGTACATGGAGTTAAAATGACACGCACTAAATTACGTGTACGTAAAGACACGTGTGTTGATAACACACGTTGAAAACCACAATCTCTAATAGATATCTGCAGTCTATCAATATATTTTTATTCAAATGAAACTGTTAGAAATATATCCGATGGATGGCGTTGCGAGCGGTGTGGGTATGGACCATTTGATGTTGTCGCGTGACGACCAGTTTTGTATGTGTGTTTGCGGTTCTTTTATCGATCGATGTTCTTTCGATCTGCGTAGTAACAGTGGATTACCGTTACAGTTGAAATTCAAGCGTTCGCCTTCAAAGATTAACCGTCGTAAAGCATAAGCGTATATAGTAATACTCAAAGTTTGTTATAGCTATTGTTCTTCGAACAAGTGCCACTCTGTGTTATAACTGTTGATTCGGTTCATACTCATTTATTGTTCAAATAACAACGTTCATAAAGTTTTTCTTCTCCAAAATTCGCATTCTAATAGTAACGAATTTCTCACTCGATAGCCTTAGGTATCAGTAAACCTACCAATTGCATTTTAAAGTCGTAGCTGAAGGTAACCGATTAGATGGAAGTAATGCGATCGTAAACGATGGAACAGCGAAAGCATTTCCGGTTACGGCAACGATTCAGCTTTCATTTCCGTTGGAGTGGATAAAGAAATAACTCGGAGAGATTTATCTGCGACGTAACGAGCAGCGGAACGCGAAACACGCGAGTCTCGCGACTAGCATTTCGCGAAGACAGTGGGGAAGTTCGTTTAAACGAAGCTGGCAAACGGAACGCGAGTCTTCCTAGTCGGAAAGCTGTTTCTGCAAGCCCATGCGACCCTCTGCTAGTCCATATTTCTCCCCGCATGGCTACGGGACCGTGCGCGCAAATAATTCTTCCGGCAAGTTTCCGCGAACTTGCGACCGCCTGTTCGCTCCTAGGGGTATTTACATAGTCGTCCTGGATGCGCACTCGTGCGACGAGTTCGTCGAATCGTCGATCTTGCAGCAAACATTAATTCGTTGCGAACTAGACGAAGTTGGCCGGATCGTAAATTAAGTGTCTGCGGATTTAACGAGCGGAGCGACGATCGAGGAAAAATCTACGAGACGCCACGGTTCGGTGGTCCGGCGAGGAACGTAAATCAAAAACGTTATACTAATTTTACGGCGGCTCTTCAAAATGTCTGTGTCTTTCAACCTCAAGTTTAGCGTTTCAAGCACATTTCAGCAAAATTCTGATTACGATCGAACAATTAATTTCACGATATACAGATTATTTTATCCACATAAGTCCTCAGCACGGATCTGCCGAGGCACATTTATGCGCCAGGGACAGTATTCTTTGACTTTTGCCGAACGTGGAGAAGGACAGCTGGGCGAGAGGCTTCGATTGCCGAGAAATGGAAACATAACTAATCCAAATTTCCAACTTCTTTATTTTTCATTATTTTTTTATGAGACTTCGATGATGTTGGTACGACATTGGCAACCAATCATCGTACCGCGATTTTAGGTTGGTAGCGAGCTGATGCGTGCACCCGCGCGCTCATAGCGTCTGCGACACTTCGCGTTGTACCTCGCGCACGCTTTACCGCGTTTTGTATTCCAACATATATTTCTATATTAAATTCAGTTCCTTGCTATCCTCGTGTTGTCGATCTGCGTCTCACTGCCTTCCCTTAATCCTAACAGATGACCATATTTGTGGCATTTTTCTAATTAAGATCATATCAAATATGATATTGTGGAAGCTCGAAATAAAGGATGAAGTGAGAAAGGAGCTCGGGTTAAAATGTGTGTGTGTGTGTGTGTGTGTGTGTGTGTGTGTGTGTGTGTGTGTGTGTGTGAGAGAGAGAGAGAGAGAGAGAGAGAGAGAGAGAGAGAGAGAGAGAGAGAGAGAGAGAGTGAAAGAGAGAGAGGAAGGAAAAGGACAGGAGCGTTTCGTCCTAGACCCGCTAAAGGACCTATCAGTAAGGCTATCTAGCGGACCCTGTCTTAGACGTTGCGATGTCGGAAGGCGGTTGAGGACTGTATATAGTGATCGGTGACGGATCAGGTACTAGCGAGCAAGGCTGTGACTTGTCCATCTTGTGGCGAAGATAGGAAAGTCGGACACCACAATATAATTTCGATGATATTTACTTGTGTAATAGACAATTAAAGTTTCGAGTGCGAAGAAGGATAGCATACGGGAAAGAAAGAGACGCAGAAAGTCGCAGTCGCCGGCACATTTCAAATGCTCGCTCTTCTTCCTCGCACCCGAAACTTTAATTGTCTATTACACAAGTAAATATCATCGGAATTATATCATATTTGATATGCTTTTTTAACCGACTTCGAAAAAGAAGGAGGTTACTCATTATTAGAAAAATGCCACAAATATGGTCATCGAAGTCCCATAAAAAAATAAATGGAAAATAGAAAAGTTGAAAATTCCAATTGGGCGGGCTCACCGATATATCCGAGCCACATGGTGTCATATTTCTCAACGACCGAGGCCTCTCGAGCATCACGGCCCCTCAAGGGGGTACACCTCGCAGTAGTGGGGATAGGTCTGGGACATTTACAGGTCAGACTTATGGGACATTTATCGATAAAATACTGTACAGTCGATTTAGTAATCGGGGAAATGTTTTAACAAAACTGGGTTACTTGCAATTGTTTCAGAATGACATCATGAGATTCTCTCAGAACGCATCATACATATAACCGAATATTCCCGACAAACGACGATTAAATGAAATGACGTAAATTATTGTGCTTAAAAATATTTGCACAAACAATTCACGGGTTATATTCCTTCGTTTTTGTTTGACATTTTCATTTAACCAATTACTATTTCATTTATAATCTCGTATTTTGAATAAACGCGTTTAATCGCAATGGAATTATGAGGAAATGAATTCATCCGACATTGTGTTTGATGTTCGCAGAATTAATTCTAAAAAATTAATAGCATAAACTGAAGGTACGATTACCATAAATATTGTATTCCTTAAATAAACCGTTGAGTTTATGCATTTATGTTAACATTGAATCGGTATAAAAGAATTTATGAATGCTGCTACATTATTTTCAATTTCCTAAAATTATTTAACTCTTTGCCGTACAATTTTTTTCTCTGTTACAAAGATTAAAATTGTCTCAAGTGTTACAGTGTTCACTCAGATTAGAAAGTATCATACCAGGCACTTTCGAAACGTGTGTATACATTTTATCAAAAGTCTTTAAGTATTATAATTTACAATTAAATACTCCATATATTCAAAAGAAGTTTGATAAACTTGATATTTGCAATAATCGTGCAATGTAGTAGTGAAAGTCAGTGTAGAGAAATTGTTTTGGAGATACCAGAGACCCTAGTGTACTTGGGAATTTACTGCTCGATCCTAGACATTTTCGAAGGCTACGGATCCATCGATTGCTAGGTATGAATATATAGCAGTGTACTAATCATCTAATACAGTTATCTGTACTTCGCTTCTAATCGTAGTCCGCACTGCTGCAGTAGAAGTCCGACGTTGCGCTGAATCTCTCTGAACCAGTCTTCATTTCTATCTAAATGTGTAAGAATATAAGTCATACATATACATGTAAAATACAAACATTTATGTAAAATACAAACATGTTATGTATAAATCTACAATGCATGAATAGAGACCATGCAATAAAAACGAACCACATTATTGAACCACCACTTTTTCCCGAACCTCCGATTTGTCGTTGATTTATACTACTAATTTTTCAAGAAATTTCGGTCGCCTGGCTTGCCGTGGAATTGTACTACTGAATTTTTGTGCCACCTACTTCGATATCATATTCTCCTAATAAAAACTCAATTTTCGATATTTCCGAAAATCTTCCACCGTCTGCCCTGTCGTTGAATTGTTCTGAATTTTCGAGCGACTGGCTCGTCGTTTGCTTGTACTACTGATTTTCGTACTACCATCTCTCCAGTATCATATTCTCCAATAATGCATGACTCAAATTCAAGAAATTTTTGTTAGAAATATTACACAGGTTTGACAGGGTTTACAAAAGAAACTTAGTAATTTGTTCGATCAAAAATCCTATTTACAAAATGTTTATTTGTAAATGCTTGTTCTAATTGGAATTTTTATTACATTTAAACATTTAGAAAGTAAGTAGAAATGCATTAAACACCGATATAACTCTGTTCATTTTTTATCAAATGAACTTATAGGACGTTCGGAAAGGTGTCATAAAAAAGGAGAAAGCAGAAAGGCCCACTAGGGCCTGATAGTAGATTTTGAACAGGCCCAAACAGGACCTGGGAAAACATAAAAGAGTTACGGTCAGAACTAACCAGACTCGCGCGAAGTGGAAATACGGAACAATGGAAAGAAATATCAAGAGGAATGAATGCGTTCTGAAATTGACAATGGCGTAAGGGTAGCGTCGAAGACGTCATAGTGGCCCGAGAACTAAGTCAAGATGGCGTAGCCTTTGAAACTGCCTCGTATCGAGCAGTTAATTCCCAATGCTGGGTTAAAGCGAGCGAACACGACAGCAGTCCGAAAAGAGAAAATGGCGGCGATCCTCATTCCTTCGCGATCAGATCGACGGTCGAGGCATTTATTGCGTGGATAGAATTTTATTGAAGCAATATCGAGTAACTTTCATTTGTCAGCAGTGACGATGTCCGTTGGCTGTCGGTTCCCATCAAAGCGAGCCAGTCACATGTCGGCGGGACGAATAAATTTTCGATAAACCGACGTCGACGGTCGACGATCGTTCCGATTCCGCTGTCCCGACGACGCTTCGGCGCGTATCGAGTTTCCGTCGCCCAAATAACGCTGAAATATGCCAGCCGGGTGACAGGCACGCGTCTGAGCACGGAATGCTTCAAAATAAATCATATACCTGCCGGAAGTTTCCGTCGATATCCAGGTGTTATCCTGGTGATTATCTGCTCCTAGTAGAATAGGACGAAGGAAGAAGTGACCAGCGCTATCGATCTCGCGGGACAATGACCGGGGTCGTCCAAAAATTCATGGATGTATTAACATTGGTTCGCCGTGCAACGTTCATGTGAACTTACACTTCTTCGAATTGAATGTACTGACGAAAGCGGCGCACAGTGGGACCGATCGCCGATCTAGCTGTTCAAAATTCAGAAATCTAGCGCGACCAAGACACTGTTTGCCACCCACTCTTAACTTTATTTAACAACAAAACCTTAATAACTTTATTATTATAAAAGAAAATAGAATTATAAAAAGAGAAAAAAACCAGACAACACGGTCAGTACATGTTTTTTGACATAGAAATTTAAAAATTCCTCATTGTCAAATTACGCACGTATATGCATATGAACCTGATAAAATCTAATAACGAAATAATCCACAAAGGATCAGCAACCATGTTTTTGAGGTTATGATAGGTTCGAATTAAGTTACATATATCTAAATATTGGAAATGACTGTAATTATGAAAGAAATTACTCTATTAAATAAAATAATGAATGGTCTAGCGCGCGACCCTTACACTACTCCGTGCGCCCACCAGAGCAGCGCTCCCGTCGCACCCCCACTACCTTCAACGTATCGGGACCTACCCCGAGCGGTCTACCCTAGCGTAGGAAAAAAAGACACTGAACCGTGAAGTCAGCGTGTAATTCAGAGTTTTCTTTGGACGATAGCTTGACGGAAAGACTCTGCTTCAAGGCGCTCTCGTCAGGACCAATTGGACAGAGAGCAAGTCGCGATACTTCCCGTCGCGCTATATCCCGTTGCCTTGATTACCACGTTAAGTCACAGTTTTCTCGACATTCGCGACCTTAAACTAACATTATTTTCCATGTTTCTGAATGTATACATGTTCTTATAAATAAACTATATTTAAACCAAACGAACATCGGTTATAATGGTAATATAATATAATATAATATAATACTTATGTTCTTGTTCTGTACTTCATAATTGGTGAGAAAGGTTTTATTACTCAACGTTTAAGAGAACACTACTAAAAGTAAAGATTTCGTTAGGAAATGGATTGAAAAATTACTGAAATGCTGGAGAGAATTAACTTTAAAATACTGTTTTATTAAACAGCGTGGAAGGACGACGTAACTGTTCGGCTAGCGGACTCGAAGTGAAGAAAGAATAAAGAATGTTGTAGGGGCGGAAGAGAAAATCAGTGCATAGTTTACGGCCCAGGCACTTGAGTACGCCTGAAATCCAACAGATTTCACTAATAATCTGATATTGACCGGAAAGATTAGCTGGTGCTTCGTTGTTTATTTAAAACCAGTTCAAAGTCCCTTTAGCCATCAAGGCCAAGAAACAGGTGTGGCAATGAGTCAACCACCCTCTCCAGCTGAATGCGGATAGCGGGTCGCGGAGGGCGGGGATTGACATGACAATTGTGCCAAAAAGGGGCCGGAAAGGGCCCTGGGCGGTGGGGGTTTACTGCGTATAGGCGGTAGAATGCATTGGGCAATGATAATCCCCCCAATTCCATCTGAGGGGAGAGCCGAGTCTCACATACACTACCCTCTCCAACCAACATCGGAGGAGAGGGTGTGCATTCCCCTTCCGCCCTTAAACAATAAAGGTCCCTTTTGCCAACTATTTGTTATGTTTCGAGCTCTCAAACATATAATTAAACGCCACACAAGCGTCGAGTGACGAAGTGGAATTTTCATTTTGAGACTTTTGAACAGCTAGATCGGCGATCGGCCTCCCAGTGTGGCGTTCGCGTGGCTTCAAGTTCCGACGACCTTGACACGAAGAAGATTCGACAGGCCGTTACGGTGCGAAGATCGTCTGGCATCGGTTGGTTGTCGCCGGTGATTTGGCAGGGCGCGTTCGCCTATAAATTCGCCACACGAGAGATTCGCAGCAGCAGCAGCAGCGCGAGCTCGGCTCGGCGGGCGTTGAAGAAAAATGAAGCGAAAAACGCGGGGGCGTAGACGCGCGACGGGACACCGGCAAAGGCGGAAATTGCGGGCTACAGATGGACCGAACCCCTTGACGGTCCTTCACCGAACCGTCTCTTTGTGATCCTGCGGAACGCAATGCGTTTCATCCTGCAGACACATTACGCTTGAATTGATAAGAACGAAACAGAAAGGACTGTGCACCGGCTGAGGGAACACGAAATGGCGGGGGGATAAGGGGTGAAGACGGGTGACGAGAGAGAGAGAGAGGGGTAGATGGCGAGCATCACCCCTTCCGATATACGTATATACACGCGAACTCGCCAAATTGATGCATGGAAAGGGGATGGCGAGGCAGCTCCTCGTCCATCAACGGCAGGATGCGTCCGGGGGTGAGTGGGGCTGGTTGCATCTAGCGGGGAGGGTGGCCAGAGACGATGGCGTGGTTCGCGGCAAGTGCAATGAAAACCCCCCCGTGTATTTATCGGCCATGCCGAAAGGAATGGCGGGACGGGAAAAAATAGCGAGCGCCGCGTCGAGCCGCGTCAGGGCCAGAGAGTCACGAAATGAAACAAGACGGGGGTGGAGAGCACGGCGGGGCGAGAAAGGAAAGGGGTGGAAAAACCAGAAGGGATTCGCGAAAAAAGTAATCCCGCCGGGGGAGGGCCGTGAAATATAGTTACGCGTCCGCGTCGGTCGGTGGAAACACGGGGCCACGGCCCTCTCTCCGCGGAGAAACAGCGTGACGGCCGATCGGTTCATTTCACGGCACGTTACACGCGTAATTTTCGAATATTGTCCTGATTTATTCGCCGTATTAACGTCGGCTCCTGGAGGAACCAGCTCACGTAGACGATCTCTGACTCGACCCCGGAACTCCCTTCCGACGAACCACCATAAATATTCAAGGAGGAGGCGGCGACAACGAGAACGATCGGGAAAAGGTGAAGCCGGGGGCGCGACGCCCGAGATGATCCGACCGCTCGCGCTCGAAACCGTGGAAATCTGATTTGTGTTACGGAAAAGTTTGATTGCCGTTACCATCGCGGAGGGTCGCCGTTTCGACGTTGGTTGTCGCCGTCGAAATACTCAACGCGGAATACTCGATGCTCCCGCGAAACGTTATCGCGTTACTCGAGCCGTCTCATCGACTCTTGTCGCGGTTAAATCTAATTTTCAGGCTCGTAAACCCGCGGCTATTCAGATCCCCGGGTGATTGGTGGTTTACGAGATAGCCCCTCAAAGGGAATTCCAACTGCTAAGCTGTTGTACATCGAATTCTCTCGACCTCCGTTCCACTATTAACAATTGATGCGCCGAATAAAAGTCATTCGACCCCGTTTAGCAAACAAGACCTATCGAGAAAGGATCATCCATTGATCGACTTGGATCTCTACGAGTTTTGATAGACAGGTTCCTGACGATATACAGGACATCTTTTAGGTTAATAGACCGGCAAACCCGGTCTTCCATTTTCGGGCTTGATTTTTTATTCTTATGATACAACATGTATAGTTTCAAAAATCTGAAAAATGTTAAAGTTAACGTGCAAACGGTATTTTTAGCTAAACTCGATTTCCGGTAAGAGTAACCTCGAGCTTCGACCAATTTCAGCATCCCTCTGAACTTTCCCTACTGATCTCCTACCGAGTCCACCCTACCATTCTATGCACAACACGAGGTTACTCTTATGGTAGACGGGTTTTTGATATTTAAACTTGTTAGCAATAATAAGAACAATTAATTTTGGCAAAGGCAATATAAGGCAAAGGCCCGCTAGATAGCCTTACCGATGATTCCTCTAGCGGGTCTAGGACGAAACACCTCCTTCCTTTTCTTTTCTATTGTCTTAAATGATCGAACCTTGCGCCACGAAAAAACACTTATACTTTCATTGGAAGAACAGTTACGAAAAACTGGGAATTGGTCTGGACCTCGACTGGACCTAATTAAGTTAGAATTTTATAGTATTTTCGTTAAAAATATAATTGACTTTTTTTGGTGTACGTACGTAATGGAATAAAAAAGTGGTCCTTCAATATTAAACTGAAACACTTCATCGCTTATAGAAGACGACTACGATCCATCTCTTGCCAGTGCGAAAAGAATTGTTTCGAGAGCATCGAGGCAGAAAGGAAATTATAGCAGATTCTGTAAGCAGTTCGACTATTTCATCGGAGCAGCGGATTCGACACACGTGAATGGGAGTTTGCGAGGGTCCGCAAGAGGACGGCGTGTATCGTCCTCCGTTTGTTATACGCGAGAAAACCGGCGGAAGCAATTCAATCAGAGCTGGTAGCGGCGAACAGCTGAGACACTCAGCCTCGTTCCATCCTTGGCTCTCTCCAACGAGCTTGTTCCACGATCGTTTCGCCCGTTTCTCTGCGTTTCCCGGTATGATTTACGACGCGGGAACCGCGCACGTACAACGATGTAAGTTAAACGGTCCACTCACGCACGCCGTTTCCTCGGCCCTTCGCGGATTTACCGCGTGGCGTGCTGCCCGACACGGAAAAACTGCATCTGCACGATGCACGTACACCGTGTTCTTCCCACCGGAAGTCTAAGATGAGTTTTCCTTCGGCGCAACGTGCCCCGACATACTCGAATTAGACGTACAACCTTCTCGTGACCATGGATTTCTACCGGGTGTTCTCCAGAATCCAAATCAAAACCGAAATATTAAAATGTTACTTCCTAAAGTCTTATGTTACTGTTTCAGGCACATATAAAGCCCCTCACATAGTAAATTCAGACAGTGGTTCCGGAAGCAATGAAATCTACATACAGTTCATTGTCTGACAGTCTTATCCTCTACATATTTATTATAGTTCTTCCAAGATTCTCCACAAAGTCAACTTTCTGTATATCTTTCAGTGTGATGTAGTACATTACTTCTATCAAGTATTGTTCTATAATTTCTTGTCATTAGTTCTTTCGTTGCATTTATTTCTACCCTATATATGTGCAATATACAAATGCGAAGTGTGCAGCGAAATGTAAAAATTTACAAAAATGTAGAATCATTTAAATAGATTTTGAAATTAGATATGTTGTGCCTTTGTATGGATCGGTGTTGTGTCGATCTTGGAGAACACATTTCTTTATGTGAATTTTTATGGAAATTTTTTATTTCTTTATAAAAATAGCTACATACGTAGTTTGCATGCTCCCGAATAATGCAAATTATGCCTCGTAAACGAAGAAATCGAACTTTTGGTCGATAGCGTCCTAGATCTACCATCCCCATTTTTGTATTATCGAAAAACGAGAACGCGAATGCCGCACCTCTGTAATCCTGGATCAAGGAGTCCCTTAAGAAACCATCGCAGGTGGTCGCGTTTCCTTCGGGTTATATGAATATTCTAAGTATGCTAGATTCGCTAGAAATTCCCCAGTAGGTAGTCTAGCCTGACCTTCGCAAAGGTTTTAACCTTTTTGCTGCTACGTCCGTAAATATACGTTTCTCAAAATTTTTCTGTTTTTATGTGCTACTCCCGAAAAAAAAAGTTTTTATTTTTATTGTGTCTGTTCATCGGCGAAAGAGTTAAAAGAATCAACATTCAGCAGCGGGAGAGATTAAGAGAAATTCGTGGAGGCCTCGTAGAACATTTCGTGCTTCGGGAACCACAAACGCAAAAATCACCATGAGAAGCGTCGTCGGTGAAAAGCGCAAAAGGCGCGTTGAGTGTCGAAAGGTTTGACGCGTATAATTGTGACGTCCGCGGAAAATTGTCGATCGGGAAAGCAGATTGATGGTGGACGAGCGATTTTAGAGAAAGAGAGGGTTGCTGTTGATTACCTTGGACCGTCGAACTGCGGACGTAGACTGGACAAGGGGAAATTCGAGTGGCACATAGCATGAGAGAAGTGTGGGAGTGGGAGACAGAGAGCGGGTGAGTGAGGTAGAGAAGGAGAGAGAGAGGAGCTCGAGGTAATGCTGGAGGCAGGTGAATACGTGGCCGGGATTTTTCGCGAATCGATTATGGCAATTCAATCAAGGACGTGAACGCGAGGGACAGGGATTTGTCGTTACGACGCGGTGGACGTTGGGATGCGGTTTATCCGGACTTTCATCAGCGCCCTTTCGGATGTTCTCCATCCATCCCATCGGAATCATCGGTGTTTTCTTTCCGTTTCCGGGCAACTGGATGGCGGAGAGTCTGAAAGTGACTTTCGCACAACAAGAGAACGAAAACGAGAGAGCTAAAGAGGAAACGGTTACCGACAGGATTGCCGAGTTTTTCGGGACACCTTGCGGCTTCAGTGGAGATTACAGCTACCGGAAATTGAAGAAATTGACAAATTTTGTTGCGGAACTAGTGGCCATTCAAACGCCGGACTAGATGTTCCACGTCACTGTGCGGTTAAGGAAGTAGACGCATTTTTCCAGGATTGCAAGGGTGCGAGATACGCATTCTCATTTCTCGATAATAGGAAAATGGGACTTTTCAGTAGTAAAAAACGCTAGACAAAAGATCGATCTAGGATGAAATTGCCCTCAAAAGTCCTATTCTTTCGTTTACGAGACGTAATTTGAATTATTCGTAAACATAAAACTGCGCTTGTAGCCATGAAATAAGCTACATGCTGCCGAATAATGAAAATTACGCGTCATAAAAGTAAAAATAAGACTCGAGGGCGATTTCGGCCTAAATAGATCTTTTATCTAACGTTTTTGACTACTGAAAAATTCCATCTTTGTATTATCGAGAAATGAGAAATATGTTACTGCTTAAAGAGTGTGCAACATTAACACTAACCCTATTCCGAAGACTATTAAATCCACGCCCAAGTTTCTTAAAAATTTTTATCGTGTCAGACTCTGTTAACATAAAAATTCTTAATAACGCAATGGCTTGTGATATTATAAAATCTAGATTCTTTTATATCTTTAGCATAAAGTGGTTTTATTCTTCTAAATTATATTTAAACTTCACTCGTGTAATTCGAATTAAATGACGATTATATCCCGAAAGTTTCTAAACGCGAACGAGTTAATCGATTATACACCCATCCTCTAACGTTGCTTATTATCGAATCCAAACACACAATAGTGAGTCGATTCATTGTCCGTTCGTCATTCACCGGTCTGATTAATTTTGACCTATCACTACTACAGTTTGTCAGGCACAACTGTCTATTTCACATTAGCTACCAGCTAATCTATAGCTACATAATTCAAAACAATGGTATCCGTGCGCATTCAATCAGAGTGTAAATAAATGATCACTTCAATCACAATAGAAACTATAACTATATTTAACGTGCCGCGTTGGCTGGCTCCGTCATCGCGAGTGCGAGCCGGTGTCATAACTTGCGGAGCTAATTAATTTTAATTGATTCGGTCATTGAATCTCCTCGCGTTCTCTGAGTGCTTGCCTCGCACGTGCTTTCCATAAGTCTATCGGAATCTTTTCCGCGGACGTGTCCACGTTGAAAGCACGGCGGACGATAAGGAGTCGCGAAGTCGACGACGGCCCCCTTAATTTCTGAAATCAAAGCAGTTCGCAATTATTTTAATCAGTTCCCATCGGTGGGCCGAGAAGCTCGTCGTTGACCGTTGCGTCGTCTGACTCGATCCGACACGCTCTGAAAAAGGTTCCTCGAAAGAGACGAGAGAAAACAGTCCATGGGAAGTGGCTGTGGCTCTAAAGAAAAACGCAGCATGTCACAGGTTCAAAAGAATTGTGTTTATGCATTACTTAAATTGTAGAATACGGAATATACAGTGATCTGCATATAATGTTCGAACACTCTTACAAGGACGATACCTTCTTTAATATTGGATCATACGACTTGGATTTTTTTTACAAGATCGAACAAACAATTTAAATATGGAAAATTTACAGAATACGTTTTGTGATCTGTGTCTAATTATACTTTTCGAAAATTTCATTGAAATTTGTTAACGTTGCAATGAACCACAACACACTTGAACATTGTATGTATTTGTAAAAGTTATGTTACGCTGTTTTTGAAGAGAATACCTCCTTCGAAGGTAGTTTAAAGGTCGACATTGTGCGCGGTTGAATTTGCTTCTTTATTAGTTATAATCAAAATGTGCTATCCCATCTGAAAAGAAACATTACCTTAAAATTTCAGAAAATATGACTAAACATTTTCTTGTATCACCAAAAACAAGAGGGATACTTGGCATTACAAGGAAAGGCGAGATCAAATTGAAAAATCGCGACGTTTAGCGTTTATAAAATTCCCTTGATTTTAACAGTATCTTTCGAGTTAATTTCTGGAATATGAATGAAATTCACACGATTACAATAGAGACCTTCGAATTGATTTTAGGATGTGATGCCACTCCTGTGGACGTCCTTGACATTAACGGATCAAGAGGGCTTAGACTAAGATCAGAGGAACATCTCTAAAGTGAAAGCACGTGAGATGCAGCATTTTTTCCGAGAGGCGGAGATATATATTGTTGGTTGCGGTGGAAGCGCTCGCGTGCTCGCATCCTTCCCGAAGTTTTTAATTCCTGCCGGGCGCGGTATCAGACGCGTCGGAGTAGGAGATATGCGACCTTAGTAACGGCGGCCGACGTTTAAAGCGCTTCGCACCATAATTTCCTTGATTAAGCCGAGATACGTGGCGAGTTGCCAAGCAATGATGGGGGTGAGTGTGCGGGCGATGGGGTGGACGACGGGGGCAGAGGGTTCGAGGCCGAGGGCGCGAGTGTCCGCTCGGCTCGTAAATAACATCGCGAATTAAGCGTGTAATTTCCGTGCGAATTACGAGCGCGCGAGAACGTGCCGCCATCGTGTCGGGACGACCCCCCTGCGTGCTCTCGATACCTTTGGTCGCTAAATAAAAAATAAAACGGCGGACGAAGGAACGGGGGTGGCCGATCGGGAAATTTATGATCGCAGCGACGACACCGGCCCTGACGAAGTCCGTCAACGTCGAGACACGGTCAGCGGGCTGGTGATCGATGCCGTACCAAATCCGATTACACGAGAACATTTTTGCAACGGCTGCGCCGTCGTTTTAATGCCTTGTAACTCATTCGCTTTGTCGGCCCCGCTCGGAATCGATGCCCGGCCACGTCACAGCTCACCGGCCTCCGTTTAAGCAACGTGATTCGATGCCCGATGACAACTATTGTTTCGGAATACTTTCCCGCTCTGTCCCGATCGAGAGGGATTCGTCTGATCGGACGATTCGACAAGCGATGCAAACGATCGACATGCGAGCTATTAATTGCGGTGTCGAGACCGGCGTCCGTGGATTAACGGTTGACACCTACTCTGATTGTCTACTAACTATTTTACCCTTAGAAACTATCCGATTGATCTCTCTCTCTCTCTTTTTTTTTGCAAATGCGCTACGTGTTCGCACAGATTTTCGCAACTGTTATTACTATTTGTTTAATAATTAGAATCAATTAGGAATTTATTGCACTTTCAATTTGCCTTGACACATAGTTTCGCATGATATAAAAAATTGAAGGTCTTTTTTATTTCTAACAAAATAGTACAAATACAAAAAAATTACATGCGCAATTACGTTGCTTGCAAAACACAGTATTATAGTTTCCTCTTTCATTTTTTTCCCTATATTTAGGTTAGACTTTATTATTGCAGTGGAATATGTGTGTGTGTGTGTGTGTGTGTGATTCAATTCTGCGTGTACAGTGTTGAAGATATAAATAGATGTGTACAATAACTGTATGACTAAAAACTGATAATATGATAACATGTTTTTCCTTAATGGAATGGCGGACTCGATTTGAACGCTTCTTAGCGGCTGACTTCAGTCTTCGCTTTTCCTTTCCATAAAAGCCCCTTATATCTAAGGAATGTGCACTGCCTCTAAAGCCTACAGTTTTGAAAATGGAAATCGTTGCACACCAACAATTTATTATCTGCAAGTAAAACTCTGGCTAGTAATAGCGTGAACAGCGTAGCCTGTAGAAAATATTTGTACATTTATAACGAAACTGTTACAAAATAAAGTAATTTGTTTCAAAATAAAGTTACAAAATATCTTTATACAAAATAAAAATGTTTGCATTGATTGTGGGAAGCAGGAGTAACATAAAAACTGATTTCATCCCTTAACGACTTTGTTACATGAAAAGCAACATTCGAACATTCTTGAATGTTTAATATTATTTACAATTTATTTATAATTTATTTATATCATTATTGTTTACTTTATAGCTACTATTTCATTCAAGCATTGTTTGCTGTTGTAATTATGGAATATTTGTAATTTTTTGGTTAGGATATACACTAATATACTAAATCTGCTTATTTTTTGAGTAATTATATTTTGACGATTAGTAAGATGAGTTTTGTTAACGACAATTTTCCAAACTGAAGCTTATTCTTGAAATCGTTTGCATCGTTTCCAAGGTAAACTTAATTATTCCTTTCGAGTATCTTAAAACATGCAATCAGCTCTAAAATAGACCTTTTTCTACTATTGTTTTTTTCTTTTTATGTAGGGTATCGCCGGTGATTATCGATCATAGGCACCTAGGAAAATGACCTTTCGCCGAAGATTGAGAACACGCGAGACCCAGTACGCATCTGCTCCTAGTGATTGATGCGTAGATTGCGTTTGCGCGACGCGCACCTGGGTCTCTCGAATCCGCCACTTCGTTTTCGGATTGCCAAAGCATTGCGCGAGATGAAAGAACCGACTTATTTTTTTCTCGAAACAAACTACTATTCTCAGCGCAGCACGCCATTCGCCGAGTATTACATTTCTCCTCCTGGAAAATGTACCGAAGTGTCGTTCAATCGAATCGACAATACAAGATCGTCGAATCGTTGTTAATTCCGCGTTGAAGTTTACTCCGTATCAGTTGAGAGCTCGAGTTAACGATCTACCTGACACGAACAACGAGTACATCGAATAAAGCGTTCTACGTGTTTTCAATAAATATTCTTCTGTGTTACGGGCGAACAATATCCTTGCCGGGCTCGTTCCATCTCAAGCACTCAATTGGCACTCTTCTACCGGTCCTTACGAGGTTATTCTCGATTACAAGTATTACTTTCCCATAGGCGAATCGATTCGATGTGGTTCTTCAACGAAATTACTTCGTCGAGGGAAACGTATCGAGTTGACAAAGATGTAATGTATCCAGCCAGCTACTTCGTTACGGGAATTTTTCACAGCTCTTTTTGTCCCTTTTTCTCTCTCCATCTCTCTCTCTCTCTCTCTCTCTCTCTCTCTCTCTCTCTCTCTCTTCTTTTTCACGAAACGGGATAAATATTAAGAGAATTGGTTAAGTAGACTCGCCAACCGGAGAAGAAAAGTGTCGCACGAGCGTACGTACTTTCCGCCAAACTACATTTTCTCGATCGCGCTGTTGACTCTGGCGTCTGGCTATCGCAAAGTATCCGAAGTTTCCCTCCAGCTGGAACTTACTTTCGCCGTTTAAATATTTGACCGAGCAAAATAAGTTTCTCGCATTCGCTCGGCTCCCTCGGGGACCGATCGATTGGTCATCCAAGAACTGCTGCCAATTATACTGCTCGGGACGATTTTCGTAGTTGTCTTATCGGCGACGCGATTTCGAAAAAGGCACTCACCGACGAATATCAAGCACGCGACATACTGGTCTGGGCGGAACTGGGTACAAAATATTTCAACTAACATATACTAACATTTGCAAATACTATTTCTCACAATTGTTACATGTTTCATTTGAAAGTATCACTGTTTCACAAGGACGTATGAAGGTTAAGCTAAGGATTTCGCCAATTTTCGCTACTATTCGGCGTCCTATGGAACTAAAAACCTATGCCGCTCAACAAGAACGGTACACGTGTTCGTCGACCATTCGCGAATCCGTTCAATGATTCGTGCGTTGATGTTTCGGTTCGTGCAATCGCGGCGCGCTGCCGAAACGGTGTTCAAATAATTATAGCGGACATAAAAGTCAGGATCTCAACAAACTGGAGGCTATCGGATAGCGTGACGATCCTGTGGTCCGTACTGAGTGCGACAGAATGGGGGACGGCGATTTGCTATTTACGAAACGAGCTATTTTCGGTACCAACGCCATCACTTTGTCAATTCTCGTTGATGGAAGACTGTCAACAAATTAGTGTCAATCATTTTTACTACAATCAGGCTGGAGCAAATGCAATTCTGGATTTCAGAATGGAAACGTACTGAGTAGACCGAGGATTTTATGAATTTGATAAATTATGATACTGGAAAGAACTCAAAAATGGAGATGACTGTCTTATAATTAGACAGCGTATTTTATGCATTTACAACAAACATGGATAGGTGTAATTTGAAACAGTAAAAGCATTAGAAGAATTTAAAAATACTGCTATATTATTTTTAAGCTATCAACCATATTAATAAAGAAAATACATTTCTATTTCACTCCAGTTTGTTGCAATTCAGTTAGAAAATGTTTGTTTAGCAAAGAGATCCGCTGTCTACTTATAAATGATGAATGTAATCGACCAAGACATTTCATTTCCACCATAATACAATCAAGAAACTGCAGTTCGACGCACTCGCGTCCAGCCCTCACGAGAAGGGTTCCATGGAAATCACCGGCACAAATTTCCCCGTCACGGTTTTCACCGACTCCAGATTTGACCGACAACGCCTTCAAACTGACAACGATTTTAGATTAGTTGTCGGCCATAGTAGTCGTCGGTCATATCTGGCGTCGGTGAAAACCGTGTCGGGGAAAGTGTCGGTGATTTCCATGGGACCCCACGAGAAGTAGAATTGGCCAGCCATGATCAGACGCGTCAGCCGCTTGATAACGAAGCATGAATCGAAAAAATGTTATTCGTTTATTCAAATTATTTTGCACACATAGTCACCTCGCGGCCGCGTATATCCGTGTCCAGAAACAACCTGCATACGTAACAGTCTGAACCAACCGATTCGCTTCAGCGAATGTTTTATCCAGCACGATTCTCCCACCGAGATCCTCGTTAAAAAAGAGAAAAAAGTGTCACGCAGCTCCCGGACCTGGCAGGCGAGTATCTGCTCGCATAGCGGTCGTCGCGAGACTATTAGCCGAGACCCATGGTTGCTCGCTGGGAACGACGCGGATTATTCGGGCGTAATGCGGCCGGAAGTCGTGTGGACGATGCAGGCGCCGGGGAACGTTGATAACCGGACCGTGTCCCCCTGTCCTCGGCCCTTTCTATTTTTTATGACGCCCCGCCACGGTGGTCGCAAAAGCTTGCACGCGCACGCCGCAAAACGAGAGGGCTGGCTCGCGCCGCAACAGAGCGAAAAGAGGTGCTGAGAGTCTAGAGAGAAAGAGAGAGAGAGAGAGAGAGAGAGAGAGAGAGAGACAGAGAGGGAATAGATAGAGGGAGAGAGAGAGAGAGGCCAGGCTCTCTCGCGCGACCTCAGCCGGCTCGCTCTCTCGTTGGTATTTCCAATTTCACAGAGCGTGGGTTAACGAGGCCCGAGGGCTGGAGAAGTTAGGGCGACCGAGCCCCTGGAACGTCCTCTGTCCCCGCCAAAAGTGAGCCTCGATGGTCCCACTGTTCCACCTCTTCACCCTCTCTCTATCCCTATCCCCATCCCCCCAGGTCCCTCGTTGCGTCCCACACCCTCGACCAGCACCCATTTAAACGCGGTACCCTGTCGCGTACGGGGTTCCGGCACATTACCTTCGCTGATTACCGGCCTGCCTCGCGGAGTATGTCACCCAGTCACCCCCGAGACACATACCTTCCCGAATCCTGCGACCCTTTCCTACCGTTGGTCCCGTATCTGCGAAGATAGGCATCGCAGGAAGCGTTTGAGACGAAGGAACCAACGAACGAACGGTCGTCTATGCTCTCCGTTCTCCTGAGATTTAAACGCTGTTCCTCGTTCTTGTTCCGCCTCGCCTCCCGTCGCCTTGTCTCCCGACTGATATTGGATTCCACGCTATAAAAAGTTTATTATACACGCGAGGTTGCATGCGCGCCGGTGTCTCTTAACTTCGAGCCACGGATTCTGCCGGATATTGAAGAATTTCGGTGGCTCTGGTACCCCGCCACTCCTCACCACCCACGCGATCGTTTAATTAGATTTTTCGAATGTGTCTGCGGTCTTAACCCCTTAAGCTATGACCAGTCTGACTGGTGAAGAAGATTTCGAACGTCTGTAGAATCTTAAAGTTGGATATTTTATGCTGTGATTGCACGTATTTTTAAAGAAGAATATGGAAAGTTAGAGAAGTTCCAGGGTTCTCATTCATCGAGGACATTACCCTGCAGAAGAAATGACAGATTCTACAGTGAGAATATTTTTGGTTTACAGAGCAGCACAGAAGTTGAACCTTTCGTCGAGCCCGCACCGTCGACGTCGCTCCGGGGACGAGAACATCGTCTCGGACGATTTGCCGATCTTCCCGAATGGATACGCGGCTTTGCTTCTCAAGTCGCCGCCGCCCGCCCCACCGGCTCTACTGCGGAGGATAGGCGTGAAAGAGCTGACCGGAGTCGGCAAGGTATGTTCATTACCCCTCGCTATCCGTTTCCCGTATCGCAAGCTCTTCTTCCGCTAGCTCTGCTAATTAACGTCATGTATTCGCCGGCTAGCAGAGCGCGGCCATTTGTCTGTCCCTTGATAGAATTTCCACGCGGTTTAATCGGCGGACAGGAAAGCGTAATCCGGTCTGCCGACCGGCACAGTGTGGCGAGGATGCGTATACGCGTCCGTACGAAATTCACAACTTCTAAACGATTTCGTGTTTCACCTCTTATGCACTCTTTCAACACATACAAATTCGGTATGATTGAAGCAATTTATTTGATGAAACTAGAATTAAGCGGATGAAATTTCTGATGGTAATTAATTCTTTGTTTCTTGTATAGAACAAATATTATTTATCACCAGACTACGGACCTTTATGCAAAATAAAAACGTTCTGAATTTATTGTGGGAAACAGGAATAAAATTAAAATTCATTGCATCCCTTAATGACTTTATTACATTACATTAATCGTAAATTTTTCTAATTGTTTACTGTTTTATATTTCACGCAACCAACTTCTTCGTAAATGCATAAAGATCTGCGAAAGATCTGAGGAAATTGAAGAAAAATAATGGAACACATGCTATAGTCAGAGTGGCGTCACGAAGTTATAGTGTAATCTAAAACAGATAGCGATAGTGTTCGTGCTTAGGACCCTAAAGTATGGATCGTGACGTCACTGGTTATTCCCACTATTGGTAGTATATTAGGGGACAGTGCTCGAAACGCGACGTCATGTATTTCCTCAGAGGGAATTTTCGGGAGACTTTACAGAACGCGGAGAATTGAATGTTGTAAATTAGATAATGGATTTATCATCAGTTATGCTTAGAACATTTGAAGCCGGTTCTTCAAAATATGAAATCGATTTCCAAATTTTAGGTGTTTAGCTAACTAAATGGATTTCCGATTCGCACTATAGTGCGGACAAGTCAAGAAACAGTTCGACTTCCGGACGGCTGGTTTGTCCTCCGCTTATCGTAAATTCACGCGCGTTCGATTCCGCTGCGCGGAAGAACGTCGCAAGGTAAAGTGTCGGTCTCGGATCCATCGTATCGCATTCCTTTCCGGCGCTTGTATACAGGGTGGACCACCTCAATCATTTTCGTCCTTGACGCAACGATCAAACATTATTTTACCACCTAAGATACAGTTTCGAAGGATCTTCAGGGTGACGACACAGCCACCTATGTTTTTACACGGTAAATATGTTCTAGAACACACCGTGTAAAAACATTATGACAAAGAAATAACAAAACTCAACAGTATAAGTCCTGAGATATTCACAGGGAATCCAAAAAGTATTTCAACATAAAGTTTTTCTGATCCGCGAGAAATTGGCGACAATCGACCTGTTGTAATTTCGTAAAAAACAATCGCAGAGCAATAAACTTCGACTCACTTTGAAGCTTGAGGATCCTACATTCACACGTCCTTATTCATTTTGCTCTGAGATATTTTTACCTGATGTAGCAGATAAGAAACTAAAGACCCATTTTTCCTAAAAAGAAGACTTGAAACCTGTGTAAAAACATTAACAAATTTTTTTTTGCGAATGAATCTTCTACGGATTTAAAGATTCGAGTTTCCTCGACCATATACAACGACATCTTAAAAATTGCTGTACGATTTTTTTTACTGTTTTATGGAAGAGAAATGAGGACGAAGTTCGGTGGTGTGAGGTCCTCGTGGTGTAGTTTACGTTTCTGTAAAGTTGGCTGTACATCTTTCATTTAAATATAAATAAAACGGCAAAGAAATTGTGCATCAAATTGTAAGGCATAGCCGTCTTTATTATAACCAATCATTGACAGACGTGTTTATCACGAGCACGTTCGTTTCGGTCCGTCTATTTTTTCCAAATTCCGTTGTTATTTTCGATTTTCTTTTGAAAAGTCGCTCAATGTTTTCAGAGTCACTTCTTCAGCTGATAATTGCTAGCGAAAATAATGAAATTGATCACGTCAGGTGGTCCACCCTGTATATACCCTGTATATAGTATATACACCCTGCGTGTGTGCTCCCTGGCTCTGTGGAGCGGCTTGGCGCGCGCGGAAATCTTGGTGGGCCGATTTGAAATGCAGATGAGCGTCTCGCGCCGCTATAAGCTGCGGCTGCTCCTTCTCCTCGGTCTTCCTCTTCCTCTTCCCGTTCCCGCTCGGATTTGCCTCTCGCGCGACGTATCCTTCTGCCCGCGATCCTACACTTGAATATTCCTTTCGTACCGGATTCTCGGATTCGCTGGTCGCCCGTCGAACACGGTTTACCCGGAGATCGATCGTCATCCTCGCGACTATGTCTGAATCGCGGTTACTCGAATGCCACCGCCAGCTACTACCGGTGAGAACTCTCCGAGTGGAAGTGTCCTCGAATGGGCAAGATTAATGATCCTTGTGTTAATACGACACCCTTACTCTGCTGATTTCTTAGACACGTCGACGAAATTCCATCCGTTTGCCACTTTTGGGATCGCATGTTGCTCGACCTAGTCACGTTCTGCTTCTCCAAACATTTCGTCAAGTGTATTAGAGTGCAGTCCAGTCGTCAGGTACTTTTACATGGAAAGTATTCCGAAATTAATGAAATTTTTACACATCATTATTCAAAAACTATGGGTCCTAAGAACTTTTGTTTTCCCTTTTTTGGAAAGAATGTTTAAACATGTTTAAACAATCACAACGTATTACTATTGCACATCGCTGGATTCGGGAAAATCTAGACAATCTTTTGCAGTAGAAAACAATACAATATCTTATACAATAACATCACAACATTTCTTCAAAGTCGAAAAACAAGTTTTTTTTTTTAACTCAAATTTCTCAAAAACTGTGCGTGTAGGAGAAAAATTAATACTTTATTTCTCGTATAGGATTTACGTGTTTACCAGAGAAAAAGTCATTAAAAGAAATTCGAAAGGCTCGCAAAGATCATGCGATTTTACCGATGTCCTGTGTGAAGAAATAGTGATCAAAACTTTTAAAAGGATGATAACAGTTTTATGTCAGATCATAGGATTATGAATTTTTTTTGAGAAGTAGGAACAATTAATTTACTGGATGACGTAATAAGGAATTTTGAAAAATATTTAAATTGATCGGTATGACAAAGAAAACAATAAAAATGGTTGCTTAAAATCTTTTTTTATGGAGGCCAATATTGAAATTATAGGAATACATTCTGTAAATCTGTTTCAATTATACATATTCTGAAAATTTCATCATAATCGGTCCATGCTTTATAGGCTGAAAATCGTGAAAAACTGCACCAACCAACCAATTAGGACACGGGGATTCTTACTGCCCAGCCACAGCGAGGGTAGCTGCAAACAGATTCGAGCTAAAAGAGTCAGTCAAGCAACTAGACTCATACAATTTACAAGATACATATTTTTACATCGACTCCGTTAGCGTCAGAGTCGATAGTGTAACCGGCGCGCACAAGAGTGTCCTTGCACATGCTGCACAAGTTCGGACAAGTGCGCGACTAAACAGTAGCTAATATCTTGTTCGCCTAATCGGATGCCCGTTTCCGCGTCACAAGCAGCTGAACGAAAGCGTTCGAGTCTTTGAGATTCCAGCGAGTCACGAGCGTAAGTATTACGCGATACTCGTTGCGATGCGAGACGCGAAACCCCATGCGGAATGAAACCGTTACGCGGTCCCGCAACCAGTCGGTGGGATTGTTGGAATCTAATTCATCCAAACTAAGGGCTTATTGTTTACCGGTCGGTAAAGCTAATTAAAACGGGGCGATGATGCGGAGGAGGAGAAGCTCCCCGACCCGCTGGAACGGTGTGGTTCAGGTCTGTTCCCTTTAAAAGTCGGGCCTCATTGTTTTGCAAACGGCTTTATAAGCAACCGAGTGCCGGCTTTCGTTTGTCTTTGCTTTCCGTGTTCCTTTCGTTTTCTCCGCTCGAGGATTCTGTTCAGAACGAAAAATTTTCTCGGATCAAGGTCTCTTTGTCGCTGGCACCGCGACGCAGAAAATTCAAGAAGATTGTTGGCATATTGGAACAGCGTTAAACATAATCTTTGTAAAGTTCTGTCTTAAAAAACTCGTTTAACTTGTGGGTTTTATACTCGTCAGTCAACTGCGCAGGTTCTGGTGATTAATTCGAATTAATTGTTGTCTCATTCATAAAAGTAGAAAAACTAATGAACGCCTGTCCAGAAGAATATTTTTAACAATTTCATAAACAGGCGGTGGATCTTTATGCAAATTGCCTCGATTCGATTACCAGTGTTCATCAGTTTAATACCCTAATTGATGAGTGAGCCACAAGAGACAAACAGAATTGTCCTAGGGATTGAAAAATTAACTTCTGTGCCAATTGAGTTTGCCAATTTCGGCGAATCTCAATTATTCAACTTTTGATTCGATGAGTAAATTACTCCTACGTCGCGTTGCTCTGATCGTTATCGACTCGGTAATCAACGATTTCAATGGTTGAAGCATGTTAAAAAATTACTTTCCTCAAAGATCACGACTTGAAACGTATTTGCGAGTTTGCAATTTAACCGATATAGAATCCGGCGCTTCTCATAAAAACTCCATCCACTTCATGCATCCTATGACATTTTTACGGTTTAAAATCGATCGTGCTCGTTAAATTACGGATTAATGCTCGTGCATAGGGAATAGAATGGCAGAAAAAGTGGGCTGAATTTTTAACGCGAGTTTACCAGTCAAGTCGTGATTAATCTGTCGCGAGCGAGGCTCAAACGCAATTGAGCGAAAGTCGATCAACCTCGGAATTAGACTGGCAACATTACGGTTATAAAAGCACCGATAGAAGCCAGAGCTTTGCGACCGTAATTATCGTCTCTGTGACAGACGGAGCGCACGCGCTCTACAGTCGAGTCCGTTTCGCTGGCCACCTCACAGACAGTCGAATGTTTAGTGTCTCTATGAAGAGAGTAATTAAACCCGTAACGGTAGCGCCTCGAATACTAGCCAAACGCGGCTTTCCTTTGGCTTTCTGCTCGTTTAGTCGCGAACGGTCTATGTTCTGGCGGACGTTACACCGTGCCCCATCCCCTGAGTTCTCGCATGTGCGCGTTTTACCGGACGCAAGAGATTTTAGAGCTTCTAGCCCCGTGTGTCTGACCGTCTGCACGCTTGTCCGTTGCCGTTCCTAGTTTTCGGGCCACGCTGCTGCCTGCCTCGGCTTCCAATTTGGCTTCCAGTCGCTGTGACTGCACCCGCTCGCCGCGCCGTTTCCATGCATCGAGCCGATGCAACACGACGCGATGCGGCTTTGGTTTCATCATTTAAGCGCAAACTTTTGTCCCGACCGGGCAAAGTGCTTCTCCTTCAAACACGCGATCCTACGGTGTCCCCTCTCTCGTTCGATTTTGATTCCATTTCAACATGCATTCGACGAGAATATTGATACACACTTGTCAACTTCAGGAATTGAGTGCGATCAAAGTTTACGCGGTCTGCTTGATCTTCGTCCATCCCTTAATTTCGCAACCTAACAAGGAGAGGTCACAGTGGTGGTCGATTTTAATTAAACTCTTTCCGATGAATCTAGAACGATAATAAACAAACTAATGTCCGAGCGGTTTTGACAATATTCATTATTTATAAATTTATCTTTTAATTGTATATCTTAGTATATCTTAATTTTTCTGGGCTTTGCCTGATTTTAGTTATCTTGATACGCAACAATATTTATATCAGACAAATCTATTTTTTCCAAGCTGAACCAAAATTGCTTTTCGAATTATATCAGAACAGCAAAATGCCTATGTAATTCATTAGCATCCATAAAATGTTTATACTGCCGAAAATATTAGTTTCAACTGTTTTTACAAAGCCTACCATCCTACGCACTGTCCGTTTCCTGCACAAAATACGATTAGTTGCACTATTGACAACTGTACCTATAAAGAAATAGGAATATTAGAAAGAATGAGAAAAGACAAAAGAAACGAAGAAACATTGACTTCAAATTAAACCTTGAAAGTAGAGAACAAACATAAAAACACCCATGAAAATAGAAAATTATTAATCATAAGAAGGATTTCAACTCGTAACTTCTACCACCCTCGCTATCATACATATTTCGGTATGATTAAGAAATTAAGTATATCAATCAAGATTTTCTGGATATTATAAAATTAAATGTTCATTATCTTCATAAATAATGAGATTCGCCAGAAAAAGTTTCATTGAAATCGAAGACACCCATTGTGACCTTTTCGTGTAACACTCAATGGTAAAACAAATCAAACGAATTGGTAAATGATTAACTTTTGCAAATTTTTTTGATCGAGTGTAAAGTAATAATTCTTCGTGGATGCATTTTACAATCTCCATAATCGTACATTAAAAACACTAGAACGCGTCATTTTGACTGATGTTTTTAAAAAAATATTCGACGTGCAGAATTCAGCAAAAATTCGTTATTTCAAGTCACAATTTTAACTTCACTGTTTCAGGTACTTTTAAAACCACTCGTACATTCATCGCACTGTAACCAACTTCATTTTTAAATTCTGGCACGGACAATGGTTCCGAAAGCAATGGAAGCTACATTCAGTTCATTGTCTGGCAGTCTTTGCCTCCACATCTTCATTGTAGCTCTTCCAACATTCTCCACAAAGCGAATTTTCTGTATATTTTTCAGTGTGATGTAACACGCAGTCTTAAATACAGAAGATTGAGATCCATTTATATGAAGAATTATTTTATAATTTCTTATCTTTAATTTCAATATTGAATTTATTTTTACACTATACAATACAACATATGAATACAAATTTGTGACGAAATGTAAAAATTTACAAAAATCTAGGAACATTTAGATAGATTTTGAAATTAAATCTGTTCTGCCTTTGTGTATGAATCGATATGGTGTCGTGCCAATCTTGGAGAACAGTGTTCTTTATTATACAAGGCATAAGACTTGGCTTACTGTCTCCAACTCAGACTCGTCTGTGCTTGGAATTGGTAGTAACTCGGTAGTCGAAACAGTACTGATGTTTTTGGCGCACCGGGTCGGTCACTTTAATTGAAAGCAATTTTGCAATATATTATATTTTCACGTTTCGGTCTTTGTTTAGACCCTTTTCAAGAAAATAATGATTGCGTCTATGAATTATTAAAACAGACGTAATCATTATTTTCTTGAAAAGGGTCTAAACAAAGACCGAAACGTCAAAATATAATATATTGCAAAATTGCTTTCAAGTAAAGTGATCGAAGCGGTGCGCCAAAAACATCAACTTCGTTTGAACATACGATCGACAAATAATAAGAAAAGTTAGTACTGATGTTGTTGTAATCAGAGTTGGGCAAAAATTTCAGATGAATTGGATTTTTAAGCCACTTTTTCGTAACTTCTATTTAAATAAACTTTTTTCCCAACTCTGGTTGCGATCGCATAGAAATTAGAAAAGTTCGAAGATAGGTGTGGTCTTGGAAAATTGTACCTGATTCGTTGGAGGGTGTGTTTCGAAAGGGTGGAGTACGGGACCAGTGAAAATAGAATTGACCAAAATTGTTTTCTCTACACCACAGAAAGATCAATCATAACTAGAAATTAACTATATATATAATGAAATCATACAGTATTACTCATATGTAGCTTCGAGATAATCCGGTTGGCGGATGCGATGAAGACATCCGAGTCGATTCGTGTATCGAAAGTTCCGATTTTCGGCGAATCTCTGGCCAATCCACGACCCGTGTGGCCCCAATCTGCGTAAGAAAAACCACGATAGATTGAGAGAGGGTGGTCTCTCGCGACAGATAGGAAGATCCCAGCTGCGACTTCGTCTCCGACAAACGCAAAGTCAATAATCCATCGCGGGTGGTAGGGAGAAAGGAAAGGGAAAGGAGAGCGTGATTTTTATGTGCTCGTACGACCGTGTACCGGTTATTTCCTCTTTTATCTCGGAGAAGATGGCTAGCTGAACGGCTGAGCAGAACAGCGAATGAGGGAAAAAGAGAGACAGAGAGGGGCAGAGAGAGAGAGAGAGAGAAAGAGAGGGGAAAACACTCGGAGTCCTGAGCCACAGGATCGTGGGAGCAGGACGAAATGAACCGTGATCGCCGGTGGTCGTGGTTCCCATCCGGGAAACAACCGGGAACTCTCTTACGGACCCGATCGGGTCTAAGATAAAGAGACGGGGGACGCTGGCTCCTCTCGCAGACGTATTCCCGCTACTCGATCTCGGCCAGGAACAACGGCCGAGGAAACGAATGCCGGGAAATGAAGTTTTAAAGCCGAGCCGAGTGGAACACGGACGCGATTGAGGCGGAACTTGTGCCACGCCGAAGACAAATAACGGCAATATTTTTTGGGGTTTGTTTCGCTGAGTACGGGGAACGCCGACCCCCGAAGAAACAGTTTCAAGTGTTCTTTTACATCGATTGGTCGTCCTACGCGCCCCCTAATTGGCCCTGCAGTCGCTCCCAGGCCAAATCCATTAACCATCTTTCGAGTTTTTGGATATTTTCCCGACAAAACGCTTCATTGTTAAACAGGTTTTCTCATTTGAAGTCTTGTTGGCGTGTCTGGCTATATCAGGACTTATCTACTTTATACATCCATTCGAGAAAATATTCTATGAACAAAGCTTGTTTGACAGCTAGACTAGTTCTTTTGCGTTTATAACAATTTAGGATTCTAACGTATTAAACGTCGTTTTAAGTGGCAAAGGATACAGTGATGTATATTGTGTTTCGTGTTATCTCTTATGTTTATCGCGATTCTTATTTTACGTTCATTTCCCTCGCTATTTGGGAGCAGAAATTGCAACGCGGGAAGAAGAAAAGCTGCAAAATATCATTTTGCATACAAAGTTTCATGATACGGGGAATTTACTGGAGCTACGCATTTAGCTGATGAAAACAGTATCCAGAATATAGAAGTTCATCAGCAAATTAACCTTCTGCACGCGAAGCCATTTTAACACTAGAACCCGAGGAATTTCATCCAACCTGGAATCTCTTTCATAGCGAACACTTTCCTCCGTTTCATGCGTGTCTTTCAAACATTACTGTCAAGCGCCGCTCGTTCAGTCATGCTAATGACGTTTTCTATTAGACGTATGCGTAACGAGCTATTTTGTAGTATGCGCGTGCAAAATTAAATTACAATATGCGATAGCAATTTAACTATAGCAAACAATCTAAATCAATTCACGGACAAGAAAAATAGAAATTAAATGTACCATACATCGCGTTTCCGACTGAAAATTTAGCTATATATATAGTATATTGAAATAACAGCTTCATTAAAAATATCCGGGAAAGTAATATGAAATATGATTTCAAATTTTTTACTTTACGATAAATTCAAATTTATCATTCCATAAATTTTCTTCTTAAAGCTCATATTATATGAAAAATTTTACAACGCCTAGAACAAGTTGAAACTATTATTCTATTACTTCTTGACACATCCGATTCCTTTAGACTTCGTTATTTTCAGTAAAATGCATAGGTAAAGCACAAACCAATTTGGTAACCCAGAAATTGTCTCCAGTTGCAAAGTGACTTCAAACAATGCTTCACAGCGGCGAATCGAGCGCAGAGCGTTTATTTCATCATCATAGTTTACCGAGTGGTTCATCACGCGCTATGGTCATTCAAACAAAAAAATCGCCTCGGTCCCATCTCCCCCATACTTCGTTAACGAAGTTTGTTAACAACGCGCGATGAGCTTCTGGTCGAGTTTGTTCCAATCAGACGCGGTAATTCGTTTCTCCGTCAGATTATTTCGACGACGATTCGAAGCCCGATCGAATTTTAGCGGCTGGATCGTGAAAGGGGTGATAGGGGGGGGGGATGTGAAGCACCCCGCGAACCCGTCGGCCAATCGGAGTCTGTCGGCTGGGGAGATAGATTTGTAGGGGAGAGAAAGTGACCGTGGACGCGAGGCGCGGAAAGTTTTCCGGGTAATCATTTCGCTAATTCGAGAGAATTGATGTGGCGGGTTGCCAGAGGGTCGTCTCCCTGGGAAAAAGAAAGTTTTATGGCCCGTTCAATACGTAATACCACTTATTCCCCTCGATTATTCGTTTATCAGCTCGCTATTCATCCAGCGTCCTGTTTCCGACGATCTAAACACTGTCTTCCTTCGTTTTTGTACGGCGAGATACACATACTGTGTATCTCGCCGTATGCGATATAATAAACATACTCTTTTTCATAATTTTACCAAACTACCTGACGTTTTCTAAGCAATTATAAGCATTGGTTTACTAAATGATTTGCGAAAAAGATTTTCCAGAAATTACAATTTACAAGGTTGCATGCAAATATAAAAGTAGCATTTTTTAAAACTTCTTTATTTGGCCCTTCAATGAAAATTTATTTTTATGAAAATTTCATAAAAATCGATCAACATATCCAACAGCTACAAGTGATTAAATGTGGTGAAAATCGTAGTTTTTTGGGACTTTCTGTTTCTGCTTAAAATTCACAGATTCTTACATCTTTCTTGTACGTTGTTTATTCAACTGTGTGGAAAAGCTTGTACAATGTAAGATTTTACACAATTTCCTTAAAACACTTTATTCTTAATGATAGAACACTGTTTCAGAGATTGTTTAAGAACTAAACTCTCTAAAAGAAAGCTCTAATATCTCTTGAAAAAGCAATACTGAAACCTTATTCGTCGGACCTTCAAGTATGTCGGGCAGCAAAAATTTTACAACTTCCGCAAAATTTTGAAATCGATTTTTTTCCGACTTTTTGGGCCAAATACTCCAATGTGGAGTGGCTTATTCTTCGGAAAGTAGCGTCATCTTGGATATTGTTCGTTGAAAGTGAAAGAAGCCGTCGGAGGCTCATTGCCGAGAGAGGATCGATCGATCGTCGTTATTCTGTGTCCCGGAAATAGTCGCGAGGACATGCGCAATTTGATCGAGGAAGCTGCTGACCAGGACGCGCCGTGGTCAGCGGTTTAAACCCACGCGTTTGCCAGGGTTCATTGAAATGTCCGGTCTTAGGCGGGTTGTTCGATCCTTGGGAACAAGACGAAAGGGATGCTGGACACCCTCGTCGCAACCCTCTGACCTCAGAATACCTAATGAGGACTTTTGATTTTCCCGTAACTCCACGAGTCTTGGCCAATTGCGCGTGTTATTTGCGACGACAAGATCATCCTAAGCTCTGGGATTGATGAAGGTAGGATAGTCTGGCTACATTCGGCTACTTTGGGTTAGTCCTGAATTTCCGCGAAGATGTCATTCTCATTAATTTCGTGTGGGAACTGTCTGTAAAATAGTATCTACAGTATTTTACAGACAGTTCCCAGTACGGGTCCGCCGAGGAACATTTATGCGCCAGGGTCAGCATTTTTTTACTTTTGCCCAACGTCTAGAAGGACAGCCGAGCTCGAGAGGCCTCGGTCGTCGAGAAATGTAAACATAGCTCATCCAAATTTCCAACTTCATTATTTTTCATTATTTGTTTATGGGGCTTCGGTGACCATATGTGTGGCATTTTTCTAATAAAAATCATACCAAATATGATATAATTCCGATGATATTTACTTGTGTAATGGACAATTAATGTTTCGGGAGGGAGGAAGGAGAGTCGCCAGCAAGCATTTGAAATGTGCCGGCGACTGCGACTCTCTGCGTCTTTTTCTTTCCCAGACGCTATCCTCTCTCGTGCCCGAAACATTAATTGTCCATTACACAAGTAAATATCATCGGAATTATATCATATTTGGTATGATTTTTATTAGAAAAATGCCACATATATGGTCATCGAAGTCCCATAAAAAAATAATGAAAAATAATGAAGTTGGAAATTTGGATTACGTGAACTCGGCGACCGAGACCTCTCGAGTTTCTTGGCTCCTCAAGGGGGTATATCTCGCAGTAGTGAGGATAGATTTGGGACATTTACAGGTCAGACTTTTGGGACATTTATGGATAAAATACTGTAATCTCTTCAACTATCAGGATCAAAGTTGAAATTTTGTTTGTTCAGAACAGGGATTGATATATCATCTCAAGAAATTGAATATTTACGATTTCTTTGTTTAAAGACTTGCACAACTGAAGCTAATGCACAGTAAACTGTTTTTCATCGCAGTTGATCTTCAACGACTTTTTATAATTTTGAAACAATGGTTGTACGCATATTAAAACCATCTACTAGGTGGTACACAAAAAACCATAGATATCATATCATTGAAATAAATGAAGCAGTTATGATCCTTCATATGTTCAGCTTTTTGTAGGTAATAAAGAGACAATTTTTATTTCGCACAAAGATCCGCAGTATGTTTATTACATATATACAACTGTTAGGATAACCAGATCAACTCGTGTGCACAATTCTCCCAATTCACAGTGTGTGAATTGAAATTACCATCTCATAATACTCACACTGGCACTAACAAGGGAAATTACCCAGAGTCTACCCACTTAACAGAAATTTTTTCAAATCATCTCCGAAACAACGGGTACATGTATAGGGAAAAGTTGTTCGGAATGTTGACTTCGGCGTGTTACACTCAGAGTTGGGCAAAAATTTTATTCAAATAAAAATGTCGAATAAAGTGATATTTTTCCAAGTGTGTTTTAAACCCACTTTATACGAAATTTTTATTTAAATAAATTTTTTTTGCCCAACTCTGGTTACACTTAGGTAATGCCCCTTGCAGCAACACGCGTTCGTACGAGAAGCAATGACCAGATGCGGACGTGAAAGTTGCGTTGGAGTACGAATCTAGCTTGGCTAAAAATAATTTGGCAGCCGGCGTTTAATTCGATTTCGCGCGATCCCGGTCTAATAGAGGACGATAACAAGGTCTCACCGATGGGGTTATTTTAATAATGAATTAATTCGAGGGACGTTATAGGTACCGGGAAGACCGACATAGGGGGTGTTTGTGGACGGTCCACAGGGACCCGGAGCACCACATGGCCCACGTAGTACCCACAGGATAATTGGAGGCCATTGCGGTTTTAGGGACTCTCCTACAGCCCCTTCCGGACCGTTCTCTACGGAAACCCTTACGTACGAGGCTTGTATGCGTGGCAGTTCGACTGCTGGTATTATCCGGATTCCTGATTCGCTTTGCTGCGTAATAATTAAGGATTTCGCGTGTCGTGAAGCGCCGTGGCACCGCAGCTTGGGCGCCACCGCTGTTTACCAGACGAAGCCTTATTGCGGCCTGTTACGTGGCGGCTCGGTTGCCATGAAATCATGTTTTTATCAACATTCGAAGTTGACGAAGATTATTAAACAATGGTCACGCGAATTTTCTTTTACCCTCGCAAAAAATGAACTTCTCGACGCTTGGATCAATATGGAATTGCGTTCGTCTGCGAAATCCTGGTAAAATAAATTCATCCGCTACGATTACAGCTTGTTCCCGAGTTTCTCTTCTGGACAGACTGAGGATTTTTATTCATTACGGATACAAAGTACAGCGCAATAACATTTTCAGTTTCGTTTTGCTGAAATGCGAAGGGGTTGTTAGTTATGTCTAGACTATTATGCAGAATAAAAATTGTCTGCATTAATTACAGGATACAAGAGCCGTATAAACATCTATTTCGTTTCTTAATAAACTTAACTAGTCGGAGAAATGATGCAACAGTGTTTTTAAATACCTCGAATATTTCCTCTGCTTTGAATTTGATCTGCTCATTTATTTAATAACTCCACGAAATCCGCACAGTAGTTATGAACGTTTCCCGACTGTGGATAATTATACGTGTACACGTGGAAATAAGGAAAATAGAACGTTACGTTCGCATCGCTTAGAATTAATGGTACTTCATTTTTGTTACAAAGAACTCTTCCAGTTGTCGGCATTATTCCGGATTTTGCGGAACAACCCGACGAACGTAGATTATTCGTAAATGTTCAACGAGTGGATTCCTGATAATTTTTAAACGGTATTAAAAGTGAGTTGTCGACGAATTTAGCGTTGATGGTGTTCAGTTAACTGTAAATTTCATTTCCGCATTATTTGCCAGGACAAAATAAGGAAATGATCGAACACGTGTGGCTGGATCGTGCAAACCGGATGGACGAGGAACGTACGGGAAACGCGATTACGCATTTTGACGCTCGTTTTTCAACGCTGCGGCTGCGAATAGCGCAACCCTACTCGCCGCGAGTCAAATATATCTTGGCACGATGACGATCCGGTGGCCAGAGAAGCGTTTAATTAGCAAACGTGCTTTGATCTGATTTCAATGGAGGTGAAATTAAATCACCGGCCGAGAGAGTGACAACAACCAGGAGTATGGCGCGCGGAATTATTTTGTTGTTGGCCCTCGGAATTAACGATCTGAATCGTGCTTCCGTTATTCATGGATTTCCCTCTACTCTTCGCATGTATTTTACAATATAATAGGATTCCTCGTTAAGCCTCATCGACTTCATTTCAGTAAGAAATCACGCGTAGTGCGCGTTGTCTGACTATGCGCCGACTTATCTACTTGGCAGCCATCTAAATCCTTCGATGCATGTGTCTCGATTTGTTTTGCTTGCGCCAAACTAAAAAATTGTTTAATCGATTTTCAACTACTATCTATACGTTCACATTATTGCTTTCGGATCAACATAATTCTGTAAATATTCAAATTTTCGGTCCTTGTGTACTTCGGAAATGGTACCTGAAGCTTTTGCGAGAAATAGTCAAGTTCTACAAAGCTAATCCTGATATAAAGCCTTTTTTTTTAAATAGGACTGTATGTTAAATATCGTTCATCGATTTTTTTTTAGTAATCTCGAATATCGAATGAGAATCTCAACGAACGATACAATTGAGACAGAAGCCCTATACAAAGGTGTATATTTTTTCCAATACTTATCCGTCCTAAGACGAAACAGATGTTTCATTGCTTAAAAAACATCTAGATGGCAGACCTCGTTCTACGCTAAGTCTGCCATCTCCCCAATTGCACTATCAATAAACGTAACTAGGCGGGCCAAGGTTTACTACACTGTACCTGGCCCAGGTTTACAACACCCATCGGGCCCACCAAATGAGGGACCGCGCGGTCACCTCGAACCACCACCATACCCCTCAAAGGGTGAGTTCTCGAAAAGACACCGATCAATCAGAAGACATGGACTCTTACTCTCCACCCACAGCGAGGATAGCTGGAAACAAACTTGAGCAAAAAGAGTCAGTCAAGCAACTAGGCTGATACTATTAACAAAATACATATTTTTACATCGACTCCGTTAGCATCAGAGTCGACAGTGTAACTGGCGCGCACAAGAGTGTCCTTGCACATGCTGCATAAGTTCAGACAACTGAACAAGTGCACGACTAAATAAATACCTTGGTTTTCGAGTCTCAAACTACATAGAGATTTTTTTACATTCGTCAACAGAAGTTGTTCGAATCACTATAATTTAAATGCTTTCCTGGCGAGAGTGCGCTTCATTTCGGATGGTTCCTGTGAATGCGGAGCAGAGGCTGAAGATCTCAATCATATTATGTCCAGAACACGATTCAGAACGAGGACACCTGTTTGAACTGCTCCTCAATCGCAAACACTATCCTCCAATCTTTTGTCTACTACAATATTTGTTACCTTAATCAAACACAACTGTTGAACGAGATTATACTGTAATTTCACACATCCTTTTCTTGGAAGTGTACATTTCTCAGCTGAGTAACGAAGAGTAACGAGAGAACTTTAAACAATGAACTTCATCAATTTCGTCTGCGTTTTATTTTTCGGAGTTAAACGGGTTGGCAAACGAGCGGCTCGTACCTGCATCGAGACTGCAGCTACCTTTCAACATGCTCCATCCACGTTAAGACCGCGATTCCAGCCTCTGGAGCCGACGTTTTTTCTCCCGTCTGTTAATTCGAATTCCCGCGACCTCGTTTCTGCACCAGGCTCGGTGCATCGCGACACGTTTAATTCCTGCGCGCGTTGTCTCTAATTGAAATTACGACACAAAAGGATGCTCGGGCCGCGCGCAAAAGGCATCCCCGCGCCTTTGGAAAGCGAAACATTTCTGCGCGTTTCATTAGGAAGCCCTTCATTCCGCTCGACAACGGTGAGGCGCGCAACCCGCTGGGAGAAATATTTCAAAATGAATTCCTGTTTAATTCATCGGGCCCGGCCGAGGAACCGTTTGGCCTCCTCCCCGTGCTTGCATCGAGCCGTGCCTAAATAAACCAATTATTAATTACAGCGTGAGCCAGTAATTCGGCCCGGAACGGGAAAGGAGGTGAGGCGGGAACAAAACAAAACAAAACACAACTAAAAGAAAAGAGCTCCACTAATATCAGATACGCGGAGGTCGGTGAAATAAAGGAAAAGGAAAAAATACGAGTTAATAACTTCGCGTGCTCTGTACCCGCGTCCATTTCGAACGGCTACGATCGGAGGACGGCCGACAGCGAGCGTTATTTACGATCGCGCGCGAGTATTTTCCGCGACCGTTAATTGCCGGTGACGTATCGCTGGTTACAATAGCGTCGATCCCAGTCCCCGGCCAATGAAATCCCATATTCGGCTCCCACGGCGCGGCGTCGCTCGACAGGTGTTGCGCCTCTCGTATCGAATTGGCAACACGGTGGGGATTGCCATGCGAAATTCGTTCCTGTGTACTAGGTGTCTCGATACAGGTGGTACATGCGGCACGAGGTTATTCTACATGCAACAATAACTGAAAAAGAACGAATAACATTTCTTCGGTCGATACTTCGTTTTTGAGAAAATGGTGCTTGAATGTTCGACGGTCACACTTGTCCTAGCATTCGCAAAAAGGTTGGACAACAGTTTTGGACACTCTGTAGAATCTTCCTCCTTCTGAGATGTTTTGATCGACAAAGAAACGCGAATCACTGTAATCGTTAATTAAATCGTTGTGCAAGGAGTTGATATAATACTTGTAAAGACTCGACTTCTATACTAGTTGTAATAATATTTGCGCGTATGTGTATAAATACGTGTTGAAAGGTTACTCGTAAGTCGTTAAATTAAGACATATTAATCAGTAACAAATTACTATATACCACAAAACAATACACTAGTTAACGAATTGACTATCACGTCAGTAATATAGCGAAGACACGAATCACAGAATTGAAGAATTCAAATCACAGAATTAAAAGAGCAATCACTAGGATCAACTGGAACTTTTCAGTTTCGATTTGAATAACTCAATTATGTTTGATGTTGTGGGACTTTTCAGGACTGCAACTTGGCAGTGAACGTGGTAAAAAAAAGCAGGAAATAATCGTGTGCACTAATCTCCTGAAAAATTATGCATTTCGGTCGGTTGTGTCGTACACCTCGTTCGATAGAAATTCTATGGCCGATGAATTTGCGTCGTAACATGATTCGTCCCATTCAAAACCGGTCCCTTTCACAGCAGCTATCTTCAAATTTCCTCGTCGTTTTTCACTTCGTCGGCAGAGTTTTGACGCTGGCCCGTGTAACATCCACTCGCCGCTGATCGGCGGAGTTTCGCTATACTTCCTGAAGGAATTTCCCTGATCGCCGGCAAACTGGATTCCCCGCCGCGTATCGTAAAACAAGGAATGCGGTGCAAGAGTTCCAGGACCGGTCGCCGCGGCCTCTGTTTTATTCAGAGGATCGCGCACCTGTCGTAAGTTTACGCGTGCCGGGTAATTTCTGAGGGGCGCGCACGCGACGAAAGCTCTACGGCACGGCGTTAACACTTTCCCCGGGCCCGGCCGAATTTATTTGAGACAAAAAGGAAAAAGAACCGGCCAGAATCGGTTTTAATATCCTCCTGGCCGAATATTTCACCCCGCCAAGGAATTTACAGAGTTTCGTTACGCTACGCGAACCTACCCCAGAAAAATGTTCGCGTAATTTTCACTTCTCCGAGGTATACAGTCTACAATTTAGTCCCCACTTTAGTCCCCCCCCAATCAGTTGTCAATAATATATACAGGGTGTCCCATTTAAGTAGAGATTGTAAAAGATCTCGAAGACATGTGAATTAAATAAAAAACAAGCTGACACATGTCCTTTAGTGTTTCGACTGGGGAGTCAGATGACCCTACTAGATTTTTAATGCGTGGGCGTTTTCAAGGTTATTTCATGGTCATTTTGTCTTTTTTATCATAGACCCTTATTTTTTAGTTCGGAATCATATTCTACGAAAAAGAATGCACAACTTTTATGTCAAACATTTTTTGTAAGTTCAATATTTCTTAAGATATGTAGCGAAACTTCTATTAAAATTTATGCTGATACCACATCTGGTAGCCGTATATCTTCAAATATTATTAGTAACTTAAGATCCAAAATGTTTCGAAATTTCTATTTGTCAAGTGGAATACAGATAAATATAGCTGTGTTTAGTGTCGAAACACTAAAGGACGTGTGTCAGTTTTTTTTTTAATTCACATGTCTTCGAGATTTTTTACAATCTCAACTTTTAAATAGGACACCCTGTATATATTGCATCATTAAGAAATTGAGAAAAAGGTTTAATTTCAATGAAATGTCAAGGTTACCTTGACTTTTTAAAATTATATATGATTGCGTAGCTTTGTGGGCGATTTTTAGACGAATTCAATGACCTACTACACTGTGACATTGAGTTGATCTTCAACTAAGAAATTGGTATTGAACAGCAACTCTCTCCTTGTGTGACAAATTCTTTCATGTCTTCAAAGAAATGTGAATCTTTATTTCTTTCTTTAAAAAAACATGAATACAATAATCAATTACAGATTGAAGGTTGTCGTGTTTGACTTATCGAAGTGCATCGGTCATTGACGCTTTTAAGCTTCCGATTTATCTGGAAGCTACACGCTGTAATTGTAACATTTGTAGAGTTTTCCTGCGAAGCAAGATAAATTATTAGGAAAACTCTGCTGACACTTTATTTATGCGACTTGGACTTTCAACCTTGGAAATAAGCCAGTCATCAATTTCCAACAAGAACTTATTAATCAGTCTGTACTATGATTCTTGTGGATCAAGATTTTATGTTTTGAGCCAATACTGTTAAAAACATTAGAGGCAACTACGCTTTCACGAAAGATAACAAATAAATTTCAGAATCACTCGAAAATTGGTTTGATCTCCTAGGATATGAAAACAAAAAAGTTGTTCAGAATGTGTGGCTGCATAACATACTTACTGTTTGTAAATATTGTAACTACCGAAAACTACATTATCTCATTTGATAGAGATTGATAGTGAACCACAGAAGAATTGTACAGAAGCATTCACATACTTTAATATTATTAAATGTATGCAACAAATATGTAGCAATTCAGCTATTGTTCGATATTTTTCTAACACACGTAATAAACACATTTCTTCATCGAAATTGAAAAGCCAAAACTCATCAGTTTGATGAGTCCAGTAGTTCCATTGTTAACCCTAGGATTAGAATCACTGATCCATTTTGATCCGGCGTTTCAAAAACATCATCCATCTACTCTGCTATTGTCATCTCGCGATTCTTCCGTTTTTGATCTACTGATGTAGTATACATACGTTGTAACTGTCAGGAAATAAAATATGGTTGATATATCTACAATCTTTATGGTAGTTTACGCTGCGCCTTAAGAGCAGCGTACGTTTCCTCGTGAAAAAATATACAGGCACAAAAGGACGGGTCGCGTGCATCGGTTTGCACAGCCGGTCGAGTCGTTTTACGATCGCGCCCGCGAAAATTCGAAGCACCATGTGCGCTAGGGCAACAGAAAGAGAGCAATTGTACAGCCATAAATCAACACGGTTGCAGCACCATAGATTTTTAGCAACAAGCCTTCTACGTGCAGCTACAATCTCTTACCAAAACTTCACACCGCTCGATAACAGAGTTCGCTGAGTACTGTTCAAACAGAACGATCACTGCCGCACTGGATTGATGGAAAGGACGATACGTTCAAAATTCGGTGAGAAAAATTCGATAGCAAAAGAAAGAACAAAACAAGCTATAAAACATGTTAAATTCCCGATAGAGAGAACGTAAAACACATGCTAATTTAAACTGTTCAGAGCCATTATTAACAGTTAAGTTTCCGAATATACATATATTGTCTTTGATGAAAGCATTCGAATTTAATTGCTCATTTCAATCGGGCTTTGTAATTCAAATTTCAATAAACGAATCGCGGTACATGCGGTATAATAACGGTTGACCATAAATGTGTACGCGCTTAATAGAAAAGATCAAAAGTTGCGAAACTGATTAATCGGCGTAGGAAATATTAATTAGAACGAAGGAAAAATATATTGCGGAACGAAATTTTAATTAAAATACATACACTGTTGTGTGTTCACGCTTGTTTGGGCTGTGTAATTTCAGAATTTAATTGATTATTTTAATGTATTACCGTCTGAAAGTACTCACTAAGCATTAACTAACCAATATACATTGCACATAAATTCGTTTCCTGAGTTATTGTAAAAATATTATGTATTTTCGCAGTTTTTTCATATCGTAATGCAAAAATGAAATTTCATGCATCGTTCGCAAGAGATGGGAGCGAGATAGACATTTCATATATTTTTTTGTTTTAAATTGCACTCACTCAGCTGTATCACAAATGTATAATCGTATAACGCACTTCGTAAGCATGTATAATTATATAATTGCATAATACAATCCATAAATGCATAAACACTTTAGAATAATCAATTTCATACCTTGTACGCTCCAGTTTTCTCATGACAAAGCAAAGTGAATTCTTGTTATCCCGAGTAAAATCAAATTTGTAGAATCGAAACGACAAAGTAGGAGCGAATGAAATATCATCGACATTAAAAATCTGTTGTCCAGAATGCAAGGATTATTGAAAACACAAAACGAAACGAAAGAAGCGACCCGTCACTTGTTCACGTTTCGAGAGCAATCTTAACTGGGCCAAAATATTTAGCATCGTGACGGTCTCGTAAATCATTACCTTGCGTTTCGAGGGGAAAGTGAAAGAGTTAGAGACAGAAGACACCGGTATATGACGCGTACCGCGTGTTCCATGCCACGCGCTCGTCGACGTTAGTTCTGACAGAGTAATCCGTAAAGGAAAGTTACCCGTGACGAGCCTCCGAATTATTTGCCCGACCGAATGTGTATATTTTTACGGAAACGCGTGTCTGCCCCGTGGCACCTGGCGCGTGTCAGAAACAACGAGAACTAACGACCGGTGGCTGTGTTTGAAGTGAAATTTTTGTTCGTCGGTCAAAGAGAGGTTTATTGTCGCTGGCGTTCTGAAACGGATAGAGGCGATAAGTGTCGACGGAGCTTTCACAGTGTCAATAATCCTTGAAAATTTTCGGATAATTCCTCCGAATGGAATCGGCGCACAGTGATCCGGATCGAAAAATTTAGGGACATTTGTGTATAACTTTTGTACCGTTCGAGATATTAACATAAGCTTTGAACTAAATAATATTATAAGATAATCTCTTTCGAATAATACATGTTAGAATGTATTATTTGTTTAATTTGTTAGTTAGTTATTATTATAAATTTTTACGTAGTTGTTGAATCAGTTGCTTTCGTTATTAAAAGCATTGCATAATAATTGGAAATTCAAATCTTATAGTTTTCTTATATATACTGTAATTATGTTATTAGAATGTTTAATAAAATATACAGGTACATAAGGTATCTAACGTTACAAATGTACAATGTATATTTAAAATGTATATTGCGAGCAAAAGTAATATTAATATATTATTTAATTGATAAAATAAGAAGTATACTAATTAATCTTACTATTTTGTTGTTGAAAAAGTAGGTATAAGCGGCTTTTGTCTTCTTTATTTTTTTAATAATTCTGCAGCCTCTGGAGTTAATTGATTGATTTTCTTCTTATAAGATCTTATTCTCGTGGATGAAATATGTGGGACCGATGTTAATAAGAATTTGTGAAATGTATCTTCATTTGTAGCGATTCTAGAAATTCTCAGATGCTTAGAAATTTTCAGATGCTTAGGATCTTTAAGAGTTCTCGGGTTGCCTCGTGCTCAGCAACGACCAACGCGCAGCGTCCATACTCGCCGCAACATTATCAGCTTTAAACAACTATAAATTGTAAAGTGACTCAAAGTAGAAAATGATTCTTGTATAGTTATTTAAAGGAAGTTGTAGCGAAAATATTCCTCTTTGTTAGAGCCTGGGATGTTTTGGAACAAAAAAAGATATCCTTTCACAAATATGGAACATTTTTTTTAATCTGTCATGTATCATTCAGCATTATTTTTTAAATATATTATTATTAGTTATTACTAAAAAAATATATGATTTCTTATTGGGAAGGGATGCTCTATATCATATAAAAAATACTAAGAGAAAATATGGGACAAAACGATGAGGACATCGCAAAGAACTTAAGCGCTCAACTTTAAATGATCATAGTAACTAAAATATTTATTCAACTTCATCAAATTATTTATTCTCGAGGTCCATAGACGCTTACAAAGCAATATAAATTCATTAGTTTTCAATTTCGAAAAGTCGACTTTTTGGTCGAATGTCCCTAAATTTTTCGATCCGGGCCACTGTGGCGGCGCACAGTGATCATATACAATACATCTACATTACTTTCTAAACGTTTAGCAATGCCGAAAATATCAATATTAATGAAATTTAATAAAAATTATAATTACGATAGGCATTTAAAAATGAACATTTATTTCAATTGTTTATTTATAAATGTGAATATGATTTTCGATCAAAAGATGACTCATTTTCTTTTTTCAACCCTATCGAACCCATCTAATATTTCGAAAGAATTTGTTTTAATGAAGAGCATTCAAAATACATTCCTCGATTTTAGAATTACAGTTTGTCATTTATTAAATAATTAAGTCTTAATGGACTAATGAAAGTTGTCGATTCTATTTCTCTTTGACATGGAATATTTTTTGAGTTCCAAATACTTCTGTATTTTTTCAAATCGGAATTGTTTCAGTACACTTTACCTTCCTTCTAACTTCTTTTTTTTCAGCGATTATTATTGTTTAAAGTGTCACACATTCTTCCGTGAATATTAATGTTTATCGAATGTATATTGCTTCGGAAATGTCCATCACCTTCAAAAACGATTAAACGAATAAGTTTTATTAAAAATTGTACAAGCATTTAAAAATCAACATTTTATAAATACTTTTGTCTAAATGCATAAAATCCGCTATCTAGTTATAAGTAGGGAGAGTTTTGATGAAGGAACGCATGATTTTAGTTTCCAATTAAAAAACTTCTGTTTTTCTTTAGTGAGCAATTGAAAGGAAAACGGTTCGAAACACGTAGTTTTGATGGTTTTGAATTAATTGAGGTGTTTAGCGCGACCACAGTTAGTTAAGTCCATTAGAGCTGGATAATTACGATAGAAACTTTGGAAGAGGATCTAATAGAAAGCCGTGCTAGCGAATTGTCGGGCAAAGCGCACTGTCGGGAGCATCTGCCATCTCCCGAAACGAAAGCGAGCGGCGCAGCGTGGCACGGTGCGAATCGGCTGTGTGCTGGTCGCTGCTTTAAATCCCTGGACACGCTTTTGAGCCTGGCCGTGGCAATTCAATCGTGTACGAACGAACGAAACAGTTCCCGTTGCCCCGGAGCGTAGGTGCAGCAACGGTGCAGCGTGAATTTCGGTGTAATTTTACGCGACCCAACCCCCTGCCTCCGCGAGCACACGCGGCAGGGGAGGAAGAGGAGGATCGGCTATTTTCTCTGGAATTTCTCATTTGTTCGATGGAAATCCGGCCGCGAAAGCGTCCACCACGAATGGCCAATAAATTTTTGCAACGCAACCCGGTGAAAACTTTAGCGCACGAGCGCAAGCCCCCCTTTACGTCCCTCTTCCGTTGACCGCTACTGCTCGGCGCGTTCTCTGCGCTGAAATCGGACAAAAACATCGGAAGAAAAAGCTGCATGCGCGCCTGTGTCCTGTGTGAGTGTGCAACGCGTCCTTTATCCGCCGCTTCTTTCGGTCCGGCGGTCAATCGGGAAAACCGTCCGTCCGCGCGATTAACGATCGATTCCCAGCTAGCACACTGGACCGATTTGTTTGAGCATAATCAATCGGGGCCCCGGCCTGTTTGACTATTGACATTCCGCGGTGGAGCGCGGTTTAATCGTGTACGCGTCGCTCGGCGTATTATCATTCGTAACTACCCTTCGAAAATTTCGATGCGCTTCCCAGTGACACAGGTGACCGATCGGGATGAAAATCGGTGGCTTCAATTAGGGCAAAGAGCAAAACCGATGTGAAAAATCTCAGTCCCGAGGATTTGCACGTTTTCAATATACAAATGATTATGAATGAGGACATTTAGCTGTGGAATAGCAATGGTCAATTGAGGCGGATAGAATGCGGATGTGATTCAGAGGTTGCATTCGTTTGCTGCGTTATAGGACGCTTTCAATTTTGGCGCGTCTTTACGTCTCTTGTGTGCGATGCGTAACATCCTTTTTCCTTCTTCGGTTTTTATGGTTCCGGCGAAATACGTTGTTGTTGTTGTTGTTGCGGCAGATTTTCTGAGTGACCAAATACGAAAGAATACTGAATTTTTCGTTCATTGTATTGCTAATCGACTATATTGATTATGTAGGAAATATTTTGTTATATTGACGCTTATGAATAAGCGTATAAATTCTTCTGTTTGGCCTTCTCGCGACCATTACCAATGCCTTCGTACGTTATTTTTTGAACATAATCCCATCAATAAGTTTGTAGCAATTCCAGTTTCTTAAAATTGTTGCAAACATTTTGATATTGGAGAATCTTGATTTAGATGGCAGACGTTCCTGACGGCTTTGCCCGATTCGCGAGTGCACGCCGCGCCGGTGTGGCTTTCTATTAGATCCTCCCGCCGTGGTTCGTTCGTAAAGATTCTATCGTAATTACCCGTTTTAAAGGGTTCGACGAGCCGAGGTCCCACTAAACACCCCGTAGCTACCATCTTGTTAGAGAATAACTTTGACGTGGCGGGTATTTAACTGGAGCGCGACCCGCTCGCTGTGGTGTTTCGTTTAATTCCGATTTCTAAACCTCCGCTGTGATTCCACCCCGACGAACACCCACACTGAGCCACGGACTATGCCGGAGCTGGTTCGTTAAGGAGTTAAGCGGTCTTCCTTCCCACGGATCGACCGGCTGTTGCTCGTTTCGGATATTAATTGATCTCTCGGCCACGGACTCGCAAGTTTCGAGACGGTTCCTGGGAAATTTCTCTGCTTAAACCAGAAGGCCCGACTGATATTACGAGATGCTAGGGTTCATCGTCGTTGAGTACAGCAAAACACTTTTACAGGAGACCAATTATAAAATGTGAAAATTGTACAATATACAAATGGAGAGTAACCTGTTTATTGGCTACACGGAAAGCCTCCAGCGATCCCTTTAGTCGCTTTTGTCAAATAAATAAAAAACCAATATTGTCGATGCGGTCTGGCGTTCGAGTATTTAAAATAAAAGTAGAGATAAATAAACACAGTGAAAGGACCTAAACGGATATAATAAATAGAGTGGAATAAATATGGTATATTACAAACGGGTACAACAGATAAAATAAATCCCCGAATGAGAGGAGCAGTGTAAATCAAATAAACCGAATAAATAAGCCGGAAAAAACTTGTGTGCCTTGACAGAGGAAACTTTTATTACGTGAAAATGATGTTTCCCTTTAATTTGGAGTACTGTATCGTAGATTCGAGAAACACTACAGACTAACTTCTTGTCTGACCATCAATGGGATAAACTACTTGAGAGTCTCGTATTCACACGAATTAGTACAAAGAATGCCATGAAATCGGAGTAATTAATTTAATGAAACAATAATTGAACTGTCAGAATTTACCGTAATCATTTTTATAACTGGATAACAGATATCTATGAAAAATAGAAATTTTCTGCATTGATGACATAAATTAGTAGGTAAGATATACAAGAAGGGGTTTGACAGTATCGATACGTTTTCATCAACTTAACACAAACGTTATAGGAATAAACAAATTTTTGGCAGATTTACGTAGGGTAAAAAGCTTCCTGTTTTCACGACCAATGACTGTTTCGCTGTAAACGAAGCTGGATGGTACGAGATCCCACTGTGTTTCATGGCGTCCGACCGGTAGTCAAGGAAACGTTGTTTAATTTCAACGAACATGTCCGGTGTGTTCGGAGTTCTCGTGTATCGTCGGCGAGCAACATGATTCTGAACGAAAGGCAACCATGCTTCTGACGAAACCCTTTCTGTAAACCATAACTAGAGGTCGGACAAAGTACACCGCAGGTACAGAGCATCACTGTATTATTCGGACCAGTAATGCGTTACGGAAAGCTGGATGTTGAGACACGCTTAGTGTGTGGCCGACTAGAATTTCAATTTGAGTCTACGCTATGTTCGATTTTAAATAATGCCATTCTTGATAATCCTTTCAGTACCTCCTGGATGAGTTTATTCGTTTGTGACTCGAGTACGGCTGGAAGGTCTCAGTTGACACCCTTGGGCACTGCTAGATTATCAATAAGTTACCAGCACTGTACGGGGACGGATTCGATTAATGCCTTAATCGTCAACACACTGCGCTCGATGAAAAAACTAATCTCGTAAGGGCTGCTTTATTTTTTTTTTTTTGGTGTTGATGGTGGTGTTAGTGTGAATGATAACATTTGAGATTAAAAAATATATATACTATGTACAAGTCCGTGGTAACTTAGCAATGGTAAACGTTTGGTGGTTGAGAATGATCTGATGTGCCTTGAATGTAGGCTGGAGGGTATTTTTTGGAAAAGGAAATTGGTGGAAAACAAGATTTAGGGACAGGGAAAATTACAAGAGAGAGGGAAGATTAAAGGCGATGCGCAAGAAAGGAAATGCAAGGACGAGATGACCTGACGGCTGGTGACGTGGGGAAAAAGCAGATGTGAGGGACTAGGGTACAAGGTGAGGTAATTAATGACGGAGAAAGTCCTTTAAAATTATGGTGGCGCGTGACAAATTGAAAGATTTAAGTTTAGGCACGATTTAGGTATTAGATCAGAACGCCGTTAAAGAAAATAAACTGCACCTGGAAAAATAACTGTTGGTCGGGTGTGCTAAACCCGGGCAAGCACAAAGAACTTATTGTTCGTAGAAAAAAATGAATCAACGGTCTCAGTATCGTATTCATAAACAGAGATTACGAAGTATCGATGAAACGATCTCAGATTCGTTTCAAAACAGAAGTTTCGAAGTATGCCATTTGATACTTTGTTGTATGGGGGTCTAACCTAAACAGTCTGGAGACACGAGACGACCTGGTTCCTTTTGGGGTTCCAACGGTTTTCCTCTTTGAGTTAGTCGAAGTTAAGGTTTCGTTTGGTAAAGAACTTCCTACCGCGCCGTGAAATAAAGAGTTGTTTTATTTCAAAAGTACCAGTGTGTACCATTTTTTAACACCTACATCCAGTAGGCAGAACACTGGCCATCGAAGACAAATAGCTGTAGTCAGCAAAAATGTCTGAGGATGGTAGAGCGCAGTAACGGCGGCAATAATGATTACGCGACATTCGGAAGTCATGGGAATTTCAGGTTCAGGGAGAACGGGAGAAAATGACGCGGGATCATTAAAGCGCCGGGATTCCCGAGCCGATCAGATGGAGATCAAAGCGACGCCACATTCGATAGACTCGTGTTAGATGGCGAGCTGCGGGTCGAGGCCTGGCCAGCGAACGGGCAGGATTAATTAAGGTCGTTTGTCCAGCGATTTGCGCCGAAATCAAATCGCGCTGGACGAGCGCGCGACGCCGCCATCCAAGGAACGTAACGAATGGGTATCAAGCGCTACCAGGAATCGGTAATGCAGGGGGGCGTTGCACGAGCTCGTCGCTCACCATTACTAAGCATTGTGTCTGCGGTTCCAGGCGATTTGTACCCTTGCCGACCACGCGTCAGGGACATTTATTAAAGCGTCACTCGTTCGACAGACTAAGAGCAACGGAGAGCCATGTGCTTCTGTGAAACAGAGAAGAATGCAGACCGACTGGACCATTTTCTCGCACGATCGAACTACTGGGTTTCCACGGTGTTTCGTAACTTTAGATAACAGATTGCCGGATTATGAAATACAGGGCGGTCTACTTGAAAATAACCTAAATATGTCCTTCAGTTGTTGTCGTGTAGAAAACCATTTGTATGCAGTTTGAACTTCTTTGCAGAGAATATTTTTATACAAAGACCATTTTTCGACCCTTTTCACTCACAAATTTCAATGTACACTGAATGAACAAACTATAAGAGACGCCTGTATAAATTGACAAATTTACAATGAAACAATCAATGTCTATATGAAAATCTAACTACACTGAATTCTTATTACCTTATTACAGAATATCACCTTTTGTTTTTAATAATTCACAGACGCAATCACTATTTTCTTGAAAAGGGTCTAAACCAAGACCCAAACGTCGAAATTAATATATTGCAAAATTGCTTTCGATTAAATTGATCGAACCAGTGCGCCAAGAACATCAACTTAATTCTTATTGCCATTCGGAAGTATTGAAGCTTGGAAATTGCGAACGTATGTTTAGCAATACTATAGGCAAAGCACTATCCGACACATAGAGATGGGTAATAATTTTATTTAAATAAAAATGTTTGCCCAACTCTGCCGACACATAGTCAATGAATATATTTTTCGCACGGTGACCCTAATGATTTATTCGTTGACTGTAAGTGTATACTTTCTTTCACCACTCTGTATATAAGGTTTTTAGTATTGATAGTATAACATTCCATCTCAATTTCCGGACCAGCATCCATTTTGTGGAATCAGAATTAATATTATCCCTATTAATTAATTTGCACGGTGCACTCATGCGATGGCACCATTCACGACGCGAAAACTGCGTGAAGAAGTCAATATTTGAACTCTGGTCATTTTGCAACTATAAATGTTCGTACCACGTTTTTTTTCGTAGCGTCATTATCCGAGTATTATTGGAAGCTGAAAAGAAGCCTCCCGAGACGGTACAAGGGCAAGGTTAGTTTCTCACTCGGCACGTCTGTTCCCACCATCGATCCTTCCGTAGTCTGAATGCATGTTTTGACGGCACACATACGTAATATGTGTGACTGCTATTTAACTCTGAAGTGAGGCGGAAGAGATTCATTTGTTCGTTCATCAGTTTCTAAGAAATAAAATCATAAAATTTGATTACATTTTTCGAATTTGTAAAGTTAATTATCGACGTTGAAAAAGTTATTTTATAATAGCTCAATCCTTTCTAAATAAAAAAATAATGTAGCTCAGTCGGACAAACAGTTCCTGAGATGAAAATTCGTAAGTGATTTCCTTTTCTCGCCAAAATAGATAAACATTGCAAACTTCAAAGGTCTGTAATTTCCAAATAAATTCTGAACCGGCAAAATGATGAATTAAACCCCTCCTAATTTTACAGTTTGGAACAAAATTGACGGTGGTGACGTCAAAAAGTGATCGATTTGGTATGGAATGATCGTCCCATACTCCTTCCAAGAGATATCTTTTCAGCTCGAAAATACCTAATCAGACAACGGACACACCTCCTGCGTGAAATTCATATTTGAGGTTTTGGCCACGTTTTGAGGACCGCTGTGCGTCCGCTTCCTCTCGGCATTCCTTCGCCCGAATTTTCGAACAGCTGGTTATCGGGCGCGGGGTTTCAGTTCGGAAAAAGTTTGATCGACGCGAAAGCGGCTACCAGAGACGGAATTTCGGGGCTTGTTCGCGACAGAATTCCTCGCGCAAACTCTCCGGGAATTCTCGAGACGGTGCGGCGCGGAGCGGCGAGGCCGATAATATCGTAAAACTCGATACTCGCGCGTGCTTATGGATTATCGATATTTACCTGCGTACCCTGCAAGAAGTCCGGCTCGGCTCCACGGTCTTGGATTCTGAATAAACAATATTCTCGAGGCAACATCGGAGTCGGACCACCATCGTCTCGACGCATTCATACGTCCGACGGTTCCTCTCGAATTCTCTTTGAATTTCACGTTTTACGCCGTCACTGTCTCCTACTTGAACTTTATTATACCGAGACTGGCACCGGTCGCAACAAAGCTGCTCGGGAATACCTCAGGAGACAGATAAAATATACAAAAACCAATGGTACCGTCACGCGCCTACCTTCGTCGACAGACCTGTAGAAAAATGCAGGCTTTCAGCTGCTTCTCAGTCCCCGTACTCGAGCTACATCGACTCATAAAATTTACTCGCGATTCTTTCCTCCGTTTCCGCGAGAGTGTCTCGGTATCGTGTCCTCCTCAACGCGTCGATTCCTTTTGCAACACGTAATTGTCGCGCGTATGACAATCGCACTTCTTTCTGGAAATAATTCGTTCAGGATGATCTAGATATTCTGCGTGTGGATTTTAGCCGGTCAGTTTCGAGAGTAGATTTTACGAATCTAATTCTTTATAGCGTGTTGGCAGATTCGTTGGTTTTAATTAGATGAAATATATTCATGAGAGTTCGTGTTTCGATGGGCAAACTGAAAGAAATTGAAAGCAAATAGCATTTTCATATCCTTCGTCAGTGGGTTCTGTGGATTGCGAAAGAAGCGAAGCTATTGTCCACGGGTTGGCTCGTGAGTTTCTCACAATTTTCTCAAGGTTATGTTTTCGGAAATTTCAAAGTAACGTTAGCGATGAAATTTTTAAAAAATTGATGAAAATCCTACAACCCCTGCCACAATGTTTCCGATCGGAGCCATTGATACCGATTTCAGAGAAAACATTCACAATTTGGAAGTATAAAATATTACTTTATGCTGTAAAAATTGATGGGAAAATAAAAAGGGGCTTATTGAAGAATGAAAACAGCAAAATAACATAAGCATCCATTTATTATAACAAAGAAACGAGAAAATAAACAAAAACTTTGGTGTTGGACTGTGTAAATCGAATCGGAAACTTTCTTCCAGCAGTCCCATTAATCAGAAACTTTTTTCCGTATAACATTTTGCTTATTTTCTCGTTTCTTTGTTATAATAAATGGATGCTTATGTTATTTTGCTGTTTTTCATTCTTCAATAAGCCCCTTTTCATTCCCATCAGTTTTAATTCCATAAAGTAATATTTTATACTTCTAAATTGTGAATGTTTTTCTCTGAAATCGGTATCAATGGCTCCGATCAGAAACATTGTGCCAGGGGTTGTAGATTCATTACTTCGACACTTTCAAACTTCGTATGAAGAGCAAAGACAATAACGAATTGCCATAATTCAGGATAGAAGGGGTTACTGTAGCATCAATCAGAATGTCAAATAGTGTTAACAACGTTCAACAGGGAAAAAGGTCGTGTTGTACCTCAGGAATCATGCCCTACAAAGGGTTAATAAACAGGGTGACTGGCACTAACCCCTCGGCTTCCAAATCCTCCTTTGATCTCCCATTCCGCAGCACCTGAATGTCCTCCTACCGTCGCGTCGTCCCTTCGAAGTGGTATAAAAAAATTAGGCTCTCGTTGGTACACGATGAGAATCAGCGTACAGTGGTCGGGACCAGAGAATTCGGTAACCTTTTGACAATCAATTTATATTGCTTCCTCAAGGTCTACAGAACTCAAAAAATGTCGATATTAACGAAGCTGAATAATTATATTAGTTATTAATCGACTGCGGATTTTATGCATTTATGACAAAAATAGGTATGTACAATTTAAAACAGTGGACCTATGAAAAAGATTTAAAGCCACCAATGTATAAGTTTCATGTTTATAAGATGAATTGAAAGAAGAATGAAATTTTTATTTTGCTCCCGTGTCTTGCAATCAATGCAAACATGTTTTATTTTGCATAATGACCCGCAGTCTAATTATTAAGGACACGTCATGTCAACCATTTTGCAAGTATCGTATCACCTGCGAAAAACATTTACCTAAATTGGCATTTTTACATTGAACATGTTTCAACATCAGCTGCAACATTGTACATAGAATCAAAGATTACTGTTCCTTCTGAAAAGTAAAGAAAGTCTCGGTATATTATCTAAAATAATTGTTTTTAATTCTTTATTAATAGCATTAACCAATTGAGATATTTAGTGAATCGTCATTCAACCACCGAGCTATAAATTCTTTGACACCAGACATGTATCCGGTCTAATAAGTTGACAATGAACGCGTTAAAAATGTCATTTCTATGATCCTAATACAGTAATGCCGAATTAAATTGTCCAAAAATGTGTACGATTAAATTTAGGGTCCAAGGAAATCACCGACACAAATTTCCCCAACACGGTTTTCACCGACATTAGATTTGACCGACGACTACTTTGGACGACAACGCCTTTAACCGACAACGAATATAAAATATATATATTGATGCTCAATGGACAACGTTTAGCCCACCCGAGTAAATTCCTAGAAGAACAACGCTTCACTTCTGAGTTCGTAACTATGAAAGTGTCCCTAAATTCTTCGATCCGGGCCAGTGCGCGATGGGGGTAGGTAAAATCGCGTTGCGAACGAGTAACACGAGTCGTTAGCGGCTAATCCGACAGGGTGGTGGTAGACGGGCACGAAGGGGATGGTTCGCAAGCAACACAGGTCTAACCCGGTGGCGTCCGCCCCTGGGGTTCAAGAGTTGCTTGAAAACAAGCGGACAGGTTTTTTTGCGAGGGGCCACCGCGAGAGATAAAGGCGGGCCTGGCCAGGCCAAAGGGCCAACACACGGGGTCCGGCGGCGTGTTGATTCAAGTGGGCACGTGATAAAAATAACAATGATGAGTTAATGCAATAACTGTGTACCTTCCGACCCCTCGTGTCTGTCTCGCTACGCGGGGCCGCTTGAACACGCGTTCCGTTTGCGTACGCTGGTGTTTGCGACCTACACTACCGCTCACAAGTATTTGCTCGACGCCGTTAGCCCGTGTGCCCCGGAGTAAATAATATCAAGAGACTGATATTCTGCTCTCCAAGTCGATCGTCATATACTCCCCACCCCTCGACCCCCCATGAAGATTCCAAAGTGTCCGACCTCCGACGATTCTAAATCCGCACGCTAATTGTTGTGCCGTCTTTTAACACTAACCGTACCGCGACCAGTAAAATCACCAGTTTCATATTTTTTGTTTTATAATTCTTGAGATTACAATGATGTTCTCATTAGAAATTATTAAATCAATATATTCATATATAATTGTAATATTTTTTAAATCCTAAATGCACAGTCTTCTTAAAAAAAAATTTTTAATATTTCATTGTCATCCGGTTCTGAACTATGTTGACAGTTTCAAGTCCCTAGCTCATCGGGAAGCTAGTTTAAAATCAATTGCAAGATTTGTACCGAACAAGACAGACAGACACGCAGACGAGATAGCGAGTTAATAAAAACGTGGTAAATTTGCGAGAAATCTGAATAAATTCAAGCTTGTAATTTTCTACGAAATAACGTCCAACATTTTCTGCTCGGTACGGTTAGTGTTAATCAGTCTTAGCGCAAGCTGCAATTAAACAGTTAGACTCCGGACCTTTGGATCGAGTGTAAACGTGCATTTCTCGTCTTAGTAATTCGAATGAGATGAAAATAAACCAGCAGTGCTGCATTCATTTTCGCCAAAAGTGCCCAAAGTTTACAATTTACTGGCGAGTAGACTGCGGCTTTTTATGCAAAGTAAAAATGTTCTGCATTAATTACATAATTTCTAGACTGCGGATCTTTATGCAATTATGGCTTTTGAAATTTTTCAAAAACTGTTAGGATATAAAATATGACAGAATTTAGTACGATTTTAACTTATTTCAGTTCTAGAAAGGTTATTACTACGGGAAACATGATTCTATTCGGTCTGAGCTTCTTAAAATTCATTTACAAAAAATGCACATTGCGTGAACATCCATCGCAGTCTAATAATTTCGAATGAAATTAAATAAAAATTGGTTTCTTCCTCTAACCCCCGGTGCTGAAGTACTGTTTACTGTCGTCGATATCTAGCTATACAATAAATATAAACTTCTGTCTTCATCTAAGAAATTATTAACGACAAAGAAACTCCAATCACTGGAACTGTAATACAAACTTGATATTGTAAACTTAATGTCTCTCTCCTAATTTATATTTCAGCTACTCATTTCTGTCATGAATGGGCGAAACACAGTCTACTGATTAGAAAGAAAAAAATGGTTGAGCTGTTAAGTTGGATTATACATATCGCGAACACTGTTCTTGGAATAGGGAGATACTTCTGTACGATAGTGTACCGAACACGAGCATACATCCGGTGGACTGATTCCCAATTCGAGCTCGATACCGCTCGCGCCCTTTCGCTCTTGTCGCCCTCCCTTCAGTCGTTACTCCGTGCCTCCATTGGCGTAGCCAGTGGTAGGGGCCGATTGGAAGGGCGAAGGGGCGCCGATAAACCGTAGCCATAGCCGATGGAAACTGTATTCCTGGTATTTAGCGCAGGCCCTACCAATTTACTTCGCGCGGCCAATAAACCCTAGCTAAACGGGATTAATGCCTGGCAGTATCGCGCACTCCGAACTTTCGGACACCCCCCTCGTCTCCCAGAGGCACTCGCCGAAGAAACGGGTCCGTTTCCCTAAACCGCCTTTATTTCTCCCCGACCGACCATCCCCGGGAACCACCCACTCTTCGAGTTTTACACCAAGCGTGACGCGATTACGATATTTGCGTTCTAATCCGGAGGGTTCATCATGGAGCTTCCGGTGGGATGGAACGGCTGACACCCCATTAGGTCCAGGGTAAAGTATTTGACTCTAGGACGAACCTAAACTTTTACGCTTATTTCGTTAACAGACTGTGGTCTTCCATGCGTTTGCTAATTTTTGGATGCAAAATTCTGTTAGTCGATGTTGACCCTTGTATGGGTAATTAACCCTGCGTTGCTCATGGGGTGTGCGATCCCAGTAAATTCTAAATAATTCTTATTAATCTGATTACTATTATTGTTTAACAATTAATTACTCCACACATATTCAAACTACACAACATCCTAAATATTTCTCGCATGAACAATGCGAATTTAAATATGCAAATCGTTCTAAAGGTTTAACCTTTAACTACTATGGCACCTTTAACTGCTTTCCTGCATATCTTTCAGACCAATGTTAAATTCGTGAAATTATTGACGGTTTATATGTATCCAGTTGTTAGAAGGATTAATTTAATTTTTGGGTCAGCTAGATAGTTTCAACGTATGTAACAGTCACTAGAGAGATATGAGATCCATGTATTTAATTCTTAAAGTTAGAAACAAATAATTGTGAATTCTAGTAACGAGCGATCAGTATATATTTTTATTTTTTTTTTCTCAGAATTGAGGACTTTGATATAGGATTTAACTACTTGAGAAAAATATCTTCTGTTATAAAAATCTCGCAAAAAACATACAACACCTCATTTGAAAAAATGGAGATGGTTTTGAAATTTTCAGTGCATCTCTAATTTACGAACACACGTTTTTTTCATCGTATCGGGTCCACCCCCGTATCATGCAAATTTTATAATACTAGATACCACGTAACTGATGGAACAACCGCAAATGGAGTAATTTCACATGAAAAAATAAGTCGAAAGCGGGGAATGAAATTTTTCCATAGAAAACTTCATTTCCAAGATAATCAAGTTCAAATGTATGCATGTCTGATACGTGCGCGTTACTAAATTATTTAGAAGTAGTAGAGTTTTCTATTAAAAAAGAACTCAATTTCCATTTCATTCTAACATTATTGTATAAAAATTAGACTGCAGCTTTTTATGCAGAATTAACATTGCATTTATTACAGGATATAGGCAGTACATATACGTTTGTTGCTTTTTTTAGTCATTTTAGTATTCTTAAATCATCATTCTCATTCAGTATTCCTAAATCCTTGCATGAAATCTCTTGCATAAAAATAAATGCATAAAATCTATTATCCAATAATAATGTATAATCTCCTAGTTATGTACATTAATAGGAAGCCTGTTATATTAGTTTTTAAATCCAAGTTTTACAAAATGAAACTTCATTTGAAATAATACTATCATTCGTTTCAAACATTTTCCAAAGTGAAAGACTTTGATTTTTTTATAGGATAAACATTTTTGTTTTAATATTCTGTATCGCAATTTTTAGACCGCTAAATGTCGATTATCTTTTTTTTAAAACATTTTTTGTCTCATTATCGGAATAGCCTGAAAAATTATGTTCAATTTTGAAATAAACATACTTCATACTATTACTCATCAAATGTTGTTTTTTTTAGATCTTATTAATTTAGTCGTTTTAGAAGGTACATCAATAAAACCCACTGAAGTATCTGTGACATTTAAAACGATAATAATCCCTGAAGAGTAACGAAGGTGGAAACGATTCTTGCGGCATCACACCAGGACAAGTATACAGAAAATATTCCTCTTTGAAAAAATGCGGAATTATTTGGAACTTGAAAGATATTTCATGTCAAGAGGGAAATAACTTCGGCAACTTTCGCCAATTAAGAGTGACTCGTTTAATAAATGACGAACTGTAATTCCAAATTTTCGGTATGCATTTTCAAGGTAGAAGAATGCTCCCGTACGTATCCGTCAGATCAGTGGAATCGCAGAAGGGTGAAATCAATCAGAATGCCGCTAATTTTGCTCGCCTCGCTGTCGATCCGGGAATTAGCAATTTAAAAACGCTCGTTAAAGCCACGAAGACGTTCCTCCGCGAAGGGGGTACGTTCCCATCCTCCCCCGTCGTCTGCTAAAGGTCTTTCCCTCGACGATGTTGAGCGGCGGACCGGATGTTGCTTTGGTTTCGGTGCTCACGACTGTTTTTGGAGTTAATTGGCCGCTGGATGGGCGAGAACACTGCGCCGGCCGAGGCCCGCTGCATAATTAATCCACCGCCGGCTGACCTCACGGTGCACTGACCACTGTTGCCGCTGTTTGCGCATTTCGAATAGCCAGTTGCCAGCACAGCCGATAGCCAGTTGGCTGAGGGCGCATTGACTTCTGCACCGAGTGAAACACGAGGCCCCGGAGGCTGTCTAGATTGCTCTGGCAAGGCGCTTTCATCCGTGCCTTGCTATCGTTAGGATCGAAAATTGTGCTCGCGATAGCCCGGCCGGCCACGGCTGTCCCGATCGCGATTTAATTACACACCGGCCGATGTAATATTCGAATTTAAACATCCATCGTGTCCTCCAACAGCGCCGGGAGCAGTCTGGTATACCACAGGTGCGCGCCCCGTTTTATCATCTTTTAACCGAGGAATCTTTCATCGTTCATAATTCAGTCTCGTATGGCCCAGTCATTTAACGAAAGTGCGCTCACCTATAGCGGCAGCCATAAATTTATAGCTACTTAAACGGAACTATTTTTAAAATTCCAGCACACCACCTGACACCTCTTCCACATTCCAATCGGCTGGAATCACATGGAAATATAGAAAAGGCGTTGCTTAAAATTGTTCGTTTCAGCACGTAATGAAAATTAATTGTATGCTGAGAATTTCATATAACCCCTTATTCGAGATTTCCATTCAATTGTTTTGACATTTAGGTCAAATTTAGTCCATCTTGAAAATATTGAATACTTGGAATTAACAGAAACGTTACATAAACTTCGTAATAACATAATTTCGACATTTTTGCAAGCATACCAAGAATCCACGAGCAATTTGGAATTTAAAATATTATGTGCACGTAAGTACATATAATATATTGTATAGTCTATCACTGCATATTCGAAATCCAAGTAGGTACCCAACCGCGCGATCACTTATTCAGCGACGAGCAAATGCAGCGGTGCACTGTGCTTCTAACCAACTCTAATCACCGTGAATATTTCAGACGCGCGGCTTTAATTTCGCGTACAGTTCAGACGAAGTTAAACGGGCCAGAGTCTTCCTAGTCTGCCGAGGAAACTTGGCAGGCCTCGAGACATCGGGCAATACCAATATTTTGTCGATCGCTCGCAGTTCTCCTCCTGCTCGTAATCTTCTTCCGCGGGGACACGGTATCCGGAAGTATTTGTTCTGCTTTAATGATTTCCTCGTAAATAATTCCTGCCCCATTAGAACGTCCCCGCGGTGGGCGCGTGGGGGTGGGGGTTGCTGTTTACCGAGACGAGCTGCCAGCGTGTTCTAAGTGAACGAGTGCATCGAGCGACTTCCACAAAGAGAATATTCATAAAGTCACCAAGACCGCCCTTGTCCTCCAGGACGTCGACGATGGAAGGGGTAGGGAACCGGTAGCAAGTTGTACGGGGTGGCTGAGCCGCTTAACGGCAGACGATACCCATCTAGTTCGCCTACCCCCTTGGGCGAAACCCCCTGCCATCCTCCCTCGGCACCGGCTTCTCGAATCCTTCGTTGCCAACGAGCCGATCGTCGGGCTCGCTAATTTACGTCTTGGTGTGTGCACCTGTCGTCAGAGGAAGCGACGACAGTGTCTCATATGGGCGCGATAGTTTCCGGTGACGGTGTGCTACTCGCTTGAAATACTCCCAGCGGATCCGTCAACAGCCTTCATCAGGGACTTGATTTTAACCGGGTAATTGACTCGGAAAGACCAGCGGTGTCTCCGGCTACAAGGTCGCACGGTTGCACAGCTGTTCTTGGACAACTAGTATGAAATTGTTCTAGAGGTTCTTGTTAACCCTTTGTACTCGGAGCTATTTTAACTTGAAAATCAAACGTCTCTTTTGACCTAGAATATTTCCATTCTCTATGATTTTTTAATACCTCATACTTTCATAGTTTTAATAATACCTCATACAATACTTAAATGTTTAGTGATTGGTTATATAACGACATATCTAATAATTTAAACAATATTTTAAATAATAGTACAGCAATTTTCATATCCTCATACACAGGATGAATCGCATAAGAGTACCCAACTGTATAAAACCCCATCGGTATAATCATTTAAAATTATTCAAGGTCATTTAACGTCGGAAACGTAAAAAAAATGAAAAATATAAATTCACTGTGAATGCTTACGTGATGAAATACTCTGAGCTTTATTCGTGAAATCGAACTGTTTAATACTCACACTACGCCACTGAGTGGAAGTAAACGTAAACAAACTTCGCCGAAACGTGTATGACTAGACTGCGGATCTTTGTGTATTTATGGCTTGTGAAAATTTTCAAAAAGAGTAGGATATAAAATTCGACAGAATTTATGTAGAATTTTTATTTAATTTAGATCTGCAAAGACTACTACAACCGGAATTGTAAAAATAAGAATCACATCCGCAGCCTATTTATGACTAATGGTCCTAGCAGGATAAGCATGATCCAGTACGAAATAGACCCACGACAATTTTTATTGATATCTTGTGCAAAACAATGTTTGAAAGACAAACCTCCAAAATTTTCTGTCGCACATCCCCTCGTTTAAGGATAATATGCGGGTAAACATTCTTAACTTAATCATTTTTTTCTCCGTTCTTAATTAGGATATTAAGATGAAGAGAAACGAAAATGTATACTCTAACTTACCTCCTGCATTTCATATATTTTTTACAGTTGTAATCAAATTGTTAAGGATAGAAAAAAATTATTTTTTTTGAGGTAGAAAATATTACATTAGGTTAGCATTCACAGTGAATTTTTATTTTTCATCACTCTACCATATACAGGGTTGTTGGATTAATTGGATGATCCATTCCACGATTCCCTAAATATCCGGTTTCCATAGCTATTTATTTAGTCATATAGAAATCTGGGATTCAAAACAGTTATAATATTGGTTCCAGTTCTCGAAACCAATAATTATTTTCTTTTTCTATTTTTTCTATTAGGTAACATTTGATATACTATCTATTCCTAAATAAATTAAGTGATAGACACCATTGTTGTTTCAGATTAGTTTGAACATTCGATCATTTTTAACTTTTGTCCTTTATTTAAAGCAGGTATGCATGCGAAAGAATTCAACTTGGTTAGCTTGTCTGACCATTGATCTTTATTTCTACTTCTGCTGAAGGTTGGAAGTGACAGTGATGCATTGTTCGCTGTTCTCAGGAATAAATTATGGAGCCCCTCTACTGTGGCAGTGAAAAAACAGTCGATTATCGAGAACTTTTTCAAGGAAGCTATTTAAACGCACGAAAACTTTGTGCGTTTATTAATGTGTGTGTTTCTGGATTATTCACTATTATTTCATTTTATTACTATATAAAGTTATAGCAGTCTCGTAGTAGCAACGATTACTACGACTGTTTAAAAAGCTGAAATAAATTCTGACTTTGCACGAATGACTGACTTTGCCTGTTTACCGAGCTATAACAAAAGCATATTTCTACAAATAAAATTGAGGTATTTGTTTCTCATGTTTCCAAGCTAAACCTTCAATTTAGCTCGCCTTTACCGCGAACGTAAAAGGCAACGACAGGTGGCTGGCAAACGTTGGTTTTATTAGGCAGCGAGTTAAGGGGAATGCACTTCATAGTTACTAGTATTTTAGTATCCTCGAGAAGGTGCTAGTTCTTACGGTCTGTTCGCGAAAGGACCTTTCTACTAAAAAGACACTAAAGTAGCTATGCGACCACCGCAAAACCCTCGATCCTACCTATAGAGCCACTCTTCTATACGTTATGAGCTATAACTTAAACTGTGAATAAGTAAACACCTATAGCAATATTTTAGGCGCCAAGAAACAACAAGAAAATGAACGCAATTCCGTTCACGGGATACGTAAACTTCAAATCAATAACGGAGCAAACTTCGATTGCGGGGAATATGAGCCAAATAAAAATATATTTTATCAAAAATTTTAATAAAACCATCTCTTACATTCTTTTAATCATTCCAATGTTTCAATCATTTTTGTGATTAGATAGTCTATCGATTTACAAGAGAATACTCGCAAGAAAGTTCACAGGTGCAAGGTCACAGGTGCAAGAATTATCCCAGTCGAATAGAAATCGATTAGCTTCCATCGAGGGAGCAGATGATTGCACCATAGTTGTGTAACACCGCCGATTCAGAAGTAGATTTCGGTTCAGACCGAGCGAGTTCGAGTCGAATAGGAACGCTCGAAGACGTGACCGCGAGAGAAACGGTTTTTTGTACGCCCCTGCCGATTCACTAGGTTTTGGTGAAGCAATGGAAAGAAACTTCTCGTTTCGCTAAGTTCCCTTTAACGAGGAATGAAATTTCATACGTTTACGGGGCTCCTTTCAGCGCGAGCACATCGCGCGTCGGCGAAAAGTCAGATCGGAGTCCTTAGTATTCCGGCGCGCAGGACTCTTTTCCCCATTTCCCAGCGAAGAAATCCATTTTTCCTCAAAGAACGGATACGCGGTGCGAGATCGCTATCCAGCCGGGTTATCTCGGCGCTCGCGATCACTTATTTTCCCTCCTGGTCCCTCCGGCGGATCGCAGAGGTTCGTCGAAGCCCTCTTTCTCCCTTTCACTCGTTCCGTCGATATATCTCGAATTGGCGGGCGCGACCATTAATTTCATTTTATCGTCGCTTGGGATTCGGAGCTGGCGGCGCGGTAATGCGTTTTAAATGTAAAACAGGCTAAGGCCTTCGGCTCTAACGGGACGACTCGCCGATAAAATTTGATCCGAGCCCGACTCGGGCCCGAGTCCGCTCTCCGTGGTTCTGTCCGTTCGACTTTGATCTTTGTAACCCACCTCTTCCTCTTCTCTTCTTCCTGCTCCTCCTCCTCCTCCTCCTCTTTCTCTTTCTCTTTCTCTTTCTCTTTCAACCATCCTCACACGCGCTCCCTGGACCTGGATTGTCCATGGACTTCCGACAAGCCGCCTGTCCAGTCGTAAATATCGACGACCGACGACAGCTTACAAACTCGCGCCGTTGTATCACCGGATAACGAAGTGTACTCACTACGGCCACGTGATGTACGACGGTTTAACGGCGGTAACTCTATTACAGAATGCAGTTCGTCGGAACGGGTTCCACCGAGAGTTCTCTGATGGATTCGCGGATTCAGCTGTGACACAGTTCTCTAGAGGTTACGTCGAAAAAGCGCACCTGTGCTGCTCGTTCACATTCTCGTCACGTTCGAAAGTATTATCAATTTCAGTGAAACTTTTTTTCAATCATCTACACTTCTGATGTATCATAGAATTATACATATATTTTTGTGAATCAATGGACCGGGTACTTCAGAAAAATTATCGAACCTTTTGCACTGGGATTTTCTGCACACATGTGCATTGCTGTTCGAAGTACACGTGTGATTCTTTTCGAGTAAATATAATCTAGGTGCACGGTAGTGCAGCAGCCCAGTTCCCGCACTACCTCCTTTTACACGAAATAATTATCCGTTTTTTAGAGGCTTGTTACTCGGAACTGAAGGCAGATGAAGAAATGTAATTTCGGACACTTGTTAAATGCTATCATGTCGCAATAGTCGAAACATTAATCTTCTAGCATTAGTAGGTTCCGAGATATAGGACCTCAAAAATCGCTAAATTTCTCATTGACTGAATGACTGACAGATCATCAATACCTTTTGGATACTTCTCATTGACCTACAAGCTTGAAATGTGGTACATAGATCTTCCATAACAAACACTCAACGGAATAATTATCAAAGTTTGAAATTGTACACCTTAAATGGGTTATATTGAAAAAACAAACATTATGAAATAGCTGCGTAGGATAGAACTTAGTAGCATAATATACATAAGTATACGTTTTATTAGCTTCGATGTCACAACAAATATTGATGAAAAAAACAATCAACACAAATCGATGAAATCCCAACAAAAACATCCTGTAAACAGGAACCGAGTTCTCTATGGTCGTAAAAAGTTATGAGATCAAACAAAATACGGCCAAGTACGTTACCTTGGAAATACCTCCTGCAATACTAAAAAATGCGTTTGTAAAAATTAGTTTAAAAGAACACTATTTACCAAGTTACTTTGATCGCTACCTAACACGTTTTATGGCCATTGGTTCAAAAAGTAACGACCAAGTTATATATTTTTTATAGAGTATGTTTCATCAGTGTGAATGTAATCATGGTATTTTCAAAAAGAAATGAGAAACCTTGATTATTTACTAAAGTACAAAATTGACAGATCTTGGTAATTTTTGTTCGTACGATAACAAGGCACGTATTGAAGATTCTCTGAATATTTTAAGCGAATTAAGTCGAGTGACTGGATACCCGAGAAATTGTCCAGCACCAAAAACTGCACACGATGATGCACACGTCCGGCGCGACATCGCGTGGCCGAAAAGGGTGATGGCCTACCATCAAGGGGAAGCTGAAGGTGCGCCCGGGTCCAATCCAGGAACGTGGAAAGGACCATGGGGAAAAAAGAACGGCGAGAACTTAGGAAACAGCCATTTCCTTGCATTAGGTGGGACGCTTTTTGCTCGTGGGGTTTGTAGCCGCGTGGATATAGCTCGCGAGGGGGTAGGAAATATGAGGGGACCCTCTCGGTAATAGACGAGCACTATTAATTAGGTAGATTAAACTTTAAGTGCCCGTCGTTAGCCGGGACTGTAGGTGGTTCGTTATCCTCGAAAGAGAATGGCGAAAAAAAAGAGGAAAAAGGAGAACGCCGGGGGTGGCGGAGGAAAGAATATACACGGGGCTCGTTCTCCTGCGATGCGACGTTTACACGCAGAGGGGGTGTCGTTCTAGGGGGTTGGGGATACACTTGGCGGGTAGAAATGACGGGTAGAAAGCGGTTTGGAATAGGGCGTAACGGGTAATTGGACCGTGCACGCGAACGTTGTGTATGATTTCCGCTTTGATCGGGCTCAGCCGAGAGATTCGTTATCGGTTTAAAGGTGAATTTATACAAGAATTAGTCTTGCATTTAGTTTGCTAGATCAAGTGAAAAAGAAATGGACTCAAATGTCCGAGAAAGAAATCGGGAAACGACAGACTTCTCCGTTTGTAGCTCATAGAAATGTTGACTGATTTCAATAAAATGATCAGAAATACTAAATTAATTCTTTCAGCTCCTCGAAGAGATCCGAGTGGTTCGGTTCACATGTAAAAAAATCTTTTTTCTAGCTCATTCGACTTGGAGTACATCTCCCGAGTCTGTCCGGCAAACGATCGCATCGGTTGTCATAGATTCGATAGAAAAATTGTCGACGGTCGACTCTCTCATCCGCGCTCATCCATTTCGATTTCCTCCGCCAAACAATCGGGTCTCTCAGGGAAGAGGTCTGTCAGTGCCCGAGAATATCGTCGTCGTCCGGTCGGAGGAATCCAAGGAGAAAATCAAAGCTGCGGTCGAAAGCCGCAAAAACCGGACCGAGTGATAGTCGACCGACTGGAAATTCCAGGGGATGAAATTAATACCGACCACGCGCGTACGAGAGGAAGCGGAGATAGGGAGGAACAACCGTTTCCCGGGTTCGATCTTCCTATTTTCATTCTCGGCCGAGGACTCGGCCTCGGGATCAAATGTAATTTCTGTTAAAACTGTTACTTCCTTCTCGCTGTCCAGTCGGAACGAGACGCTGGTCTTGGGGAAGTCCATTAGACGGCGGCACTCGTGAACCGGAAGTCCCTCGGGAGTCGCGCGCGACAGAAGAAGCGCGGCGCAATCGGAGACGTGTAGAAAGAGAGAAAATGAGAAAGTGAGGAAGAGAGAGAAATACACTCCCAGTTAAAAAGTGTCCCATTTAAAATGAATCGCTCCGACATCTCTGAAATTATGAATGATATCGAAAAATGTGTCGAACAAAATTTACATGGTTTCACGGAAGTCTTAATTCTACGTTAATGGTTTGTTTTTAGATCGCGGAGTAGAGGACATAGAGAATTACTTTCGATTCTTTTAATAAAATCGTAGTTCATTATTCTCCTTAAAAAAAAGTATTTTATTAGACGTATTTAAATCCTAACGTTACGAGATGATTCTCAATATTTGGGTAGCTTGTTCCCATGAGCACTTTGTGCTTCTAAACGTGTGTCACATCCTGGCGTCCAATTGATTTTTTTTCCTATCGATTATTTGAACGTATGAACTCAAGTAATTGAGTTGTACGATGTTGGAGCAACTTCTGAAATAACGAGAGGGAAAAGTTTAGCAATTAGTGTTGTTGATTTAAAAAAAATGCTCGGACCACTAAGAATTGATTGAATCTGTCCCGTACGCGCGCGTGGTACTGCGACTGCAAACAGTTGGAGAAATCCTCAGCTTTCAGTAGATTCTTGAAAAGTATTAAACACCAATAGATAACGCGTTGGGATCGTTCACCGCACCGCTATAGCAGCAATACTCTTCAGCAGAACTTGGCTCGTTCTCTGCCTTCGTCTCTTCCCACTCTGGTCGTCGAAACGAGGATGCGAGGGGTCAGGGAAAAAGTTCCCGTTAAACGTGACGCAGACGAGGACGACGGTCGCGAGTGAACTTAAAAATCAAAGTTCGACAAAATCTGTTTGGTCTCTCGTTTCGGAGTTCGCGGAGACTTTCTTCGTCCAGCCACTCTTCCTCGGGTCCCGACGACACTATAACAGCTTGGACACTCCCAGAACGGCAGCGATTTCCTTCGGTCCGCTTCATCGATCGCGTCGGAAGACACTTTCGAAAATCTGTCCCCCGTGCGCGCGTCCCTCAACAAGTGGCCCTCTCGAGCGTCGAGGACGTCGTGTACCGAATACTCTGACACGCGAGGAAACGAATATTACCATCCTAGGAGAGGAGAAGAAAGGAAGGAAAGGAGACAGCGAAAAACGAGTGGAAACGCCGCCTAATCTTTCGCTGGGTCCCGCGGTGACAGGGTAGGCTGTGGGCGTGAAACAATATTGGTATTTCAGATATTTTATTAAAGTTCCGAACGGTCCAGGATCAGGACAAGAATAGGAAGACGAAGGCAGGGGGTGGCGCGGTTTACAGTCCTCCGAGTACGAACCTACTATCGATTATTGACTCGAGAAGCGGGGGCGGAAGGGGTAACCCATACCCCCGCCCTTTCATTCCGATCCCGTCCACCTGGGAAATCCTGCAGCCCTGACGGATGAACTCACGATATTTAATTATAGAGCAACAGGACTATGGAACTTCCACAACTTTAGCCGCCGTTTTTGGCCTTTGGTGTATGTGTGTCCTTCATATGCACCGCTGCTGCCTTCGTATGACGATAATTCTCCAGATATTCTACTCGTTCGAACCATTTACAACTTTAGATGCTTTCTAAAGATATCTGGAATAGCGATGTACTGGTGGTTTACAATTTAGTCCCCATGATTTTTCAGACACCTCCTGATATTAAGCAGTTATCACTGATTTACGAATTGCATTATTAATAATTTGTTGACTTGTTTTTCTTTTAGGTGAGAACATGTTTTACAATATTTTGAACCATAATACTGTATCAGATGTTGTTACTTGTATTTCAACATGTACTAAAGGATATGCTCTAGGTGCTGGTACATACCGCTACTTTAGAAGAAAACCCGCATAACTAAAAAAAATTGCGATCGTTCGCTTATGTCATAATGAAAATGAGAAAGTGGTATATTTTTATGTGGAAGAGTGCCACAAATGTAATTCGCTAAAATTAGTTCGCTAAGCCCTTTCGTTAAAATAGAAGTTGTTTCTTGTTAAGAAAAGTGTTACATGTCTAAACCCTTAGGTTTAATATTTCGGTTAGAAAAAAAACTATAAAAAAGTTACCTCTAAGTATTTACTTTAAACAAAGTAGAAGATATTGCTGATGTGATTTTATGGAGACAAGTGATATTCCGTTGAACTTTGATTAAATCGTTAAATGAGATTTTCTCCAAACTAGTGATATTCGAGTTGTTCCGGGTTTCTTCGAAAGAAGCGATATATCAGTAGATGTAATCACTGCTTCTTCGTCTTCATGGCACGTCTGGATGGCATGTCGAGACATCCACGGAAACAAAAAAAAATCTCATTCGACTTCGCCTTTCGTAAACCGTGGAATCATGGGAGGGGTCTAAGCGATGCTTTATCTCCGACGCTGAAAGGTCCTAGATCCCGGGCACAGTAAATTTAAACCTCTCCGTCTCTATCCGTCCGTGCCATCCGGTTCGCAGCTATTTGATTCTCGGACGGAACAAACGAACGACCTCCGAAACGATTCAATTTCCAAAATCCGTTGCATCGTCCGTGCCTGGGCAATCACAATGGCATCGGAGTCACCAAGCGTGGGGATCAGGGAAAAGGATATCGACCGTGCGCTAGCTGCGGAAATGTGGAAAAACCGTCTCAGATTTGACGCGGCGTGGCGAGGAAACGGATAGATCGAGAATAAAAGAGCGTGGCCGGGAAAAGATGGAAGCGTGCCGGATAGACGACGTCGACAGAGCGCGAGGACCGTATATTGTTTCCCAGCAGACCAGTTTCTGGTCTGAGAAGGGTCGAGTTCGCGTCAAACTACCGTTTTTGCGAGGAGACTGCCAACGGCCGGCTGCGTGACGACGTTTCGACACTGTTTTGCCAGCCCGGCGACCGGTTCATAGCGCGTTTCTTGCTAAGAGGTAACAACCGCCGCTCGACACGCGTCGAAAAGAATCCACGAACCCTCGTCCAACAATCCTAAACGGCCGCCGTAACGTTGCCGAGAACCCGCTGACAAGAAAACGCCGCGGAACGGAGCGTGTAGCTTTTCATTTTCGTCGACCGATCGAAAAAAGATCGGCATCCCGGGAACGTCGAACGGGGACGGCCGGCTTTAAACGTCACGATACGTTCTTATTGGCTCGTTCTTTACCCCCTGAAATGTTAATGAACATGGTAATTAAGGAAACGAGACTTGATTTGTAGATTTATGCTGGCCGAGCGCGCGAGCGACGAGGGATTTCAAAAGGGGTCCTTCGTAAACGATCCTTGTAACGTGCTTGGGAAAACTTTGATTGCGAAACTAGTTTTGAATGTTGCTCGATATATTTACTTTTAAACCACCTGTGAAAATTTTATTAGAGAAGCGTGTGATTACTTTTTTTAATTTTACTGCTACAGCGATGTACATAGAGTTAAGGTTGAGTAGTTCAAGGTTGATTGGGAAAAATTTATTTAATAGTATCAAGAAATAAAATGTGCATATAATATTGTATAGAATGTAAAAACCAATAATTCATTCTTTTTTCATTCTTGTAGCTACTTCTTTAAAGATTATACTTGTAAATAAAACTTATTTTCATTCTAGGGTTTACATTTGCCAAAAAATTTAACACTTATGCTAAGGGAATACCAAAGGATAGAGTGCAGAGAACAGCATTTGGAATTCTCTCTCCATGTTCCCGAGAAAATCCAATAAGTATTTTCAAGAGCATAGTTCGAGAAAATCACCCTTAATGCAGAGGCTATTTTGTGTGAATTTTAATGTACGCAGCATCAGTAACGTTTCGAAGTTCATTTTGTCGATAAGGCGACGCTTCCTGACTCGGTGCACAGGGAATCTGTGATGCGTCTGGCGTCGTTTCGTCCTCAAAAGGCATCCGCGAGTGTTTCTAGGATGAACACCGTATATCGCGTCTCATCTACATCTCGACGATCTATAATAAGCGACGATGAGCGCGCCAGCATAATGTTCCTGAATTAATTCCATCCCCACCCTCGATGAACTCGCAGCCATTTCGTAACTTTTCAAAGCAGGAATTAATTCGATTTAATGAAAGTATAAATATGCTGCGCCGAGTGTAGATGTCGCCTAAGAATTTCCAAAGAGATTTTAGGATAAATTTTATTACACTCTGTGCGTTTCAAAAGGTGCCAACACGATAGTTGAACTTCACATTTTTATCATTCATTCTGGACATCATAGGCTTTTAATCAATCTGTGTAGTTTATAATGTTATTATTTAATAATTATACTCTTCTTGTCACTAAGTTGTCACGCTCAGAGATTTATATGTAGTGAAATAATGTTTTCTCACGTTGATAATACTTGATAACTAGATTTACAATATCAAATTTTTCTTAAAATTATATTTTAATTCTATTTCCTTGTCTATTGATATTCCAATTGTTGAGGGAAGAGCGGGAATTAGTTGTGTAAATCAAGCGTTAAATTTAATCGAACTGAACCGAGCATTACTGTGTCCTTTTTTTACTTCAAAGATGTAACGATTTCGGGCGAAATACTGCACTATGAGTCGGCGAGTACGAGAAACAGCCGAGCATGTATCGATAGCGAGTGATTATCCCTTCCGGCAATAATAACGATCGCAACGATTGTCTGAAAAGTGCTTCGTCTGGTTCTACGAATGCCTCATTCTCTTTTCTTGAACCGGTCGCAAGTCGATCTTCTGAAATAGTCTGCTTAGAGAGTTGTACAAACTCCCTCGCCTATCCTACTCCTCTTCCCTCCGCCCGCGTGCGAGCGGAACACTCTTGGAAGAAACAATACCCGGCTCTCGGGCTGTGTCGTTTCGCTTGCCTCCGCTCCTCTCTTTTCATCATCTTTCCCTTTCTCCAGGGCAGCTGCACTTTTATCCTCAATCTCGTGTGCGCATTCACTACGTGCCCAGGACGCTATATTAATCTATCTTCCCGTGCGCGGAACGTGCGAGATTAAATTCAGAATTCCCCGACTACGGATAAGAGCGAAATAATTTCGGCTGGCCGTTTGAACGCCTGAACCGTGCGACATAGGGGCCGTTTGCTTTGCCAAAGGGACACTCTATTTCGCGCGAGAATTAAAAACACAGCTATACTTCTTGATAAAATGTCCTACTGAAAGTCTATTAGGTGCTGGGGTAGGTTGTGATCATACCTGAACAAATATAGATCCGAAATGAAAATAAAATATAACTGTTGTGTCGATTACTGTTATTTTCAACACTAAACCTGCCTATGATCAAAAGTGACTGGTGTGTATTGTATTACGAAAATAACAAGACTAAATTTATTTATATTTTGTGCGATTTTTATTATGTATTTTTATAGTGTGCAATACTGGAATAGAAAAATGTGTTCAATCAATTTCAATGAAAACACCTCTGGAATTGCAATAATTGTAAAATAAAGTATTTAAAACCGATCACATGAACGGCGGTGGTAGGAAAGAAAAAGAATTTATGATAATTAATTTTGAGAATAATATAACATGCAACAATTGAGTAGCCAGATTTGTCGTTCAGTAAATTTGAATTGCGCTACGCTGAATATTTAATAAATTGTATGAGAGACAACATATACACTCGGCAATCGCTAAACGAGACATCGGCTTGCGCTAAAATAGGCTGAAAGGTGGAAACGTATCGGATTCTCTCGGGAAAGAGAAAGCTCGAAGCGTCTTGATTTCAATCGAAGCGTTCTCGGCCGATCGAATCGCTATCACTCAGCGATACTAGAGCAAGAGTATCAGAGCAGGGTCCATTAAAAGCCCAAGCGAAAAATCTGTGGATCGTGAAAAGGTGGAGAAGTGGCCTGAAATTGGGGAAGCACTCGAGCGATATCCCGCAGACTTTTATTTTTAATGGCATCGACTGGCGCAGAAAAGTTGGGCGGCCGGGTAAATAAGCGGAGATAGAAGAAATTCAGCCCTAAGCCCAGCCGCCGCGCCGCCGTCCCCTTTTAAATTCTCGAGGTGCTATCCCCGGCATGGCGAGGGTGTTGGCACCTCGAGCCACGCACACGCTGAAGAAACGTAAATCCATCCTCTCTCTCTGTCTCTCGTCTCGAATTCCCTTTGCCCCCGATCCCTTTTTTTCTTCTTCGTCGGTGCGTAGACGTATCCTTATCTGGCTCGCTCGTCGCCGAGCGAGTAATCGAGATGAGACGAGAGGGATGGGAGTGGGAGAAAGAGAATGGACTCCTAGCGTCCTTCTGCCCTCCAACGTTTCTCTCGCCGCGCGAGTTCTCTGTTTCTGCTGGGCGGAACTTCGGTTATTTGACTTGCTAATGCACTGAAAATACTCCGCGGGATTGTGGGAAAGAGAGACGGGATCGACGGGAACCGCCGAAGATCAGTCTCACGCCTGTTTCGCGCTCGACGCGCGCCATTCGCGTCCAGAAACTATCCCTACGTCCGGAAACTTGCTCCTTAGAGGTGTCCATTTTCGTTAAGCCCGCTAACGGGACCGTTTTTGCCGTCCGTTTTGCTCGCGCAGTCTATCACCTCCGCGGAGTGCAACAGCAAAAACCTACATGCTCTAACTTGACGCTTAACAATCCATTAGGTTGAGTGGGAAGTTCGTTACGATCGAATTGAAATCTAAGCTCCATGAACGATACAAGTAAAGGCAAAAATACTGATACTCTTTAAACTGTTAGGAGAGCTTTTATCGACAAGCAGGTATACCTAGATTTATCTTAACTTATAGGGTTGCTATCTAGAAAATCGCGAACCCTGAACGAACGGCATAAAAACCCCATACTTTTTCGTCTGACACCTGGACACTTTCAACTACTTTTTAATTTAGATATCATTCCATAAAGGAAAGCCCCGGATGGGAAATTAGGGCTAAAAATGTATGTGCACATAATTATGAAAGTCTAATTTAAAATTTAAAAAAAAATTAGTTTATCAGTAGATTGGTTAGCATAAGTAAAACCACAGTAAAGTTGTTTTTCTTCAAGCGTGTTCAAATTTGTCATTCGATTGAGTCTCAAGCAACGCTTCTATCCCCTCGAACGAATCCTTAGATTCGATTAGGCAGGTTCGAGGGCGATCTAGGTTGGGGAATATTTGAACGACTTGAAGCGTCGTCGTTTGCCTTGTCGAGTCGCGAGGAAACAAACCTGCCCCTTGTATTTACTTCCAATTAGGTGACACGTGTCACGAGCTTCGATACATTTATGGTTGTTTTTGCATCCCGGAGGGATTAACCCTGCACGGCATAAGGGGTGAAACTATCAAAACGCCCGAACCCTATTCTAATCTTTCATGCACCCACGGCTGCAGTTTGACGCGAGTTAGACTACAGAAAAAAAGGATTTGGTGCCAGGGGGCTGTTGATATTGTTCATCTTGCTGTGCTGCACGTATTCGATAATTACAACTATATGTCTGTTAGAACATTTACACACATCATAAACCGTCACAACTTGAAAATTTTGAGTTTTCGTTTTATGGTAATAAAATACTCGCTAGAACATTGTTAAATACATTTTTATGTCAATACATACTTATAAATCTAACCTCATAGACTGAGCTATTAGGTTTTATTTGTTCTTACTTTCAGCCGCAGCTAGTTAAACTATCAAAGGACTTTGAAGCTCCTTTGTGAAATTTATATTTGTGACGTTTTTCTTGTGCATGACCGAATATGTTACGTGTAGACTGCGGATTTCATGCAAAATAAAAATTGTCTGCATTAATTGTAAGTAGCTGCGTAGTATGTATCGTCGAAATCTCTCCAACATGGAGAAATCCCGTGTTTCAAAAAAAATAATATTAGGATAAAAAGATGTAAAAGGGATAAATGATAAATAAACAAAAACAGAATTGAGCCGAAATAAATTGATTAATTTATTGGCTCATTGGGGAAAAGCCTTGCGGCATAAAAACCCCAGATATATAAATTTAAACATTGTTTACATAAAAATAAGAACGATGAAGATGTGAGCGTTATGGTATGTATATGTATGATACGACTCGGCAGGTGTAATTCTGCTGGATCCCATATGTATTGATAGTTGTGTGCTACGGCACGACTTGGTGGAGTACGACTCCATGGGATCCGTCGAGTGTATGTAGGGCGTGCCACGGCACGACCAGGCGGAAATCGTGATTCCGCGGGATCCTTCAAATATGTAACGTGTGCTACGGCACGACTTGGTGGAGTACGACTCCGAGGGATCCCTTGTATGTATGTATTCGTGGTGATCATGTTAAAACATGATATGCAATATTGCGCAATATCGCTCGCACAGGCACTGTCACGGATCGAGACACACTGATTTTATTAATCCTTGTCCGAAGGATTTCAAACTTGCCTTACCGGACAACTTTCTACGACTACTCGTTCGTTCCTTTCCGATCACTTAATCTAAGGACCCACTGTTCCTTCTTTTTTTTTTCTTTCACTCGAAGACCCCAGGAAAATTCGGCGCCGCGGAGTCAACCGATAGTTTACAATATGGCGCGCACATGTTTTTTCCTGGGACTGATCCGCACTAAACGTGAACAAAGAACATCCTGTCTGGTTTATTTCACGAAACATAGACCGTTCTCGGTCCTCACTTCGGACCATTGACTCGAGGATAATAAACACCGGAAAAACCCTCTTCGTCGCGACGAAAATTTATGGTCGCAGTCGAACATAGTATACTACATAATACTGTAATAATGGATAAAATATAATATACAATACTACATAATACTATGTACAGATACGACCATTCATTTAGTTTTTAATTTTCTCAAATTAAAATGATCGCGGGCAATTTTAATTGTTGCGTAGATTAAAGAATTCCTGTTACGATATTTGAGTGCCCCGGGCATTATATTGGCAGGTTTCAGACTGATATTTTCTTTAAACGAGATTGAATTTTCTTGGAGAATAGAGCGTCTGTGTGATAGCTGGAGTATGACGTCGGGGACGCCCTTGAGATTTTACGTAGTCTTTCGTTAAGGAATTCCCTGAGAACCGCGTCGTCCTCGGGGCCCTAAGGTATTATTCGTCGCAGCGTGTGCGATGGGGTGCGTCGAAACCACTATTCCGGATATCGGAGCGGGTTGGACGGGCGTATTCGATATATTATTAATCCTCGCCTAACAATGAACGGAGGACCAACGGAATTCGCAAATTGAGACCACGAAGGGCATCTGTAATCCCGGATGACAGGCTCGCGTGGATAATTATTATTCCATGAAGAAGGTGTCTTGCCGTTTCCCACGTATCACTGAAATATTTTAACCCCTCATCGTAAACAAGTTTTCTTGCAATTCTTGCAAATTTAGCGAATCTCCAAAGAGTTAAACTACAAGATTGTTCAGAAAAAAATCAAAAGAGACTACTCAGTACCAGATTCTCTCCAGAAAAATAGAAATTCACCCTTTAAAAACTTACGGAGCTAACAAAATGATAAGTCGTGTTCAAAAGAGCAATATATTCATTTATATTAATTTCATATACTTCGCTATTTACAATCGTAGTACTCAGCCTAATATTCAAGGATTTTACAGTTTTCTTCGATTAAATTGTTTTAATATTACGTAAAGGAAGAACATTGCATTTAATAAAACATTAACAATGAAGGTAAGTCATGAAAAATAAATGCTGGAAATGTGTTAAGATTATATGTTAATGAAATGATGAACGTATTGTTTGTTAAACATCGTTGTTATAATCGAACCTAATAAAAGCTCATCGACACCGAGTTTTTAATTATTAGTGACAGTCTTGGGGACCGTTCCGGAAACAATGTTTCACAGAACATTAGCAACTCGCACGGACTGAAAGCATTTTTATAAATAGCGAGGGTCGCATCTTGTGGTTGAGGAGTGGCGCGGCATCTTTCGCTAGTTGGAGAACTTTTAGGTGTGTCGACTGTTAGGTTCCTAACACAGCCCCGTTGGCTTCTCACCCCGTCCCCTCGGGGATGAGTGACGTCCGTCGAGGGTGAACGGCTCGAGATAACCTCTGCGCTCGATGGGCGAAAAAGTTAAGTGTATAATTACTTTAGGATGACGAAGCTCAGAGCTCGGGAGCCGCGAAGAATTCGCTGACTGTAATTTAAATCGACTGGAGGGTGCAGCGCGCGGCGACCTCTGCATCGGATAATTTATAAATTTCTTAACCGCTAATAGTCGAGTCAATCTTCATTCTGGAACATTTGCTCGAAGTTTCACTCGTATCTTGTGCGACAGGTCGTTATTATTTGCAATAAAAATATCTTTACAATCTCAGTAATTATTTAACAGAATTTTTTTTCATCTACACTTTACTGAGCCAAGAACAGGAAACAAGAATTTTGTTATCAGAGGCTCGAGTTTAAGGGCTAAAACCACCCTCTTAAAAGGTAAAAGTACACTTTAAACGTCAAAGCTGCATAGTTTTTCGCGTATAATAGTATGATGAGGATAATTGTGTAGAAAATGGAGGAATGCAAGAAGCGGAGGGTGTAGCTACCCTTATCTTGACTGCTACCCTTTTCAGTAGAATGGGTAGAGCGAGAGTTAGTCAGCTAAATATGGTCACTCTATATGAACGTACATTCAACTATACTAGAGAAAGGGGCACAAAACATGCAAGTGGAGGGTGACCTTTAGGTGCCATAAATTTCGCCTTTCTATATTTAATTACGAATTCGAGTTGCGATTGCGACAGAGGTAAACTTTCTCTCAATGACAAAAAACCAAGTTATACAGAAATTTATTTCTTCTCTTAACCCCTCTCCTCAAAATTAAGTTTCCATCATAGAGTAACACGTATGACAATGAGCTAACAATTTACCATTGACTTTGGCGTTTCATTTTCATCATTTCTGAAGAAGATCGAGATTCTGAGGATCCCAAGAGTTTAATCTGCAGGCCAGTTAACGGAGCACGTTTAATCGCAACGAAGATAGAACGAGTCTAGAGAACGTTCTCGCCGGAGGTATTAAAATGTTAATAAGATCGTGGGCTGTCTAATTGACGACCGGTAAAAAAAGGGAAGAGTAGCAAGCCGGGAAAAGAAAGTTTTTGACCCACTATTCAATTCCATCAGGCTCCGGTTCGCAGGCGTAAGCCGTTTCCTCTAGAGAGTAAGCGCGTCCATCAAACGTCTCGTTACGACTGTTCCTGTAGTGTACCCGTCGCGTTCTCCGTCTCTCTTTTTCGCCGTCGTTCTTCCGCCGTCGGCTCGAGGGGGGAGTATCCTATCCTTAATGAAAATGAGTAAAATAATTTGACATGATCAGAGACGGAGACGCAGTTAAATTAAACGCTTGTCAAACAGTAGAGAGTCTTCGCGACGCGCGCGCGGCAATTTAATAGAATTCGGAAAATAGAGAAGGAAGAGAAAAAAGCGGGAGCAGCAGGCGAACAGACAGCGACAGGAAAGAACAGCAGCGAAATGATTCCCGTGTAGAGCTGCTCGTCCACGCCGCAATAATTTGCTCGGAGTGTGGGAGGGTTGGAAAAATTTCACGCGAAATCGTAATTGCTGGCAGCCCCGCAGCCGATAATGGACGTTTTATTTATGAGTTCCGACGAACCGTGCGAATTATTATTAGCCAATAATTAAGAGGGCAATTGTTGCCCACGGAAACCGACTGGATTGCCCGATCTATCTTTTGTCCTCGTGATGCGCGTCCCTTTGTGCACCGTATAATAATCTTTATATCATTGTCTGGCCTGCAGAGAGCAACCAGTGTTTTACGCTTTGAAGGGTAATTTCATTCCCTCTCCGGCGCTCGCAAACTCTATTGTCGCTGTTTCACTTCCTCTCTCTCTCTCTCTCTTTTCCTTTTTCTCTCTTTCTATGCTGTGCTTTTCAGTCGTTTTTTCATAGACCAGCAACCCCGGCAGATAGTTTTTAACGCTGTCACACGTGCACAGGTACTCAAGCTTCGCAAAAGGAGGTTTAGAATGAATTTTCAGTTTACCTTCAAATTTAAACGGTTTGCCGGTCCGTTTTTTAAATCAAATTAGAAATTTATTTACATGTCAGTTTTACCGACATGCCGTGGCACACTCTTTCACGTATGAATATCTAAAAGGATTATGCAAGTATCCTCTGCGTTGTGAAATAATATTTATACCCTCCGTTGTAGGAATATAAATGAGTGAAACGTGAGATGAATTTAAGAACACCGTAGTATCGTTTTCGGACTATTGAAGCTCTCGATAGTGGAAATCGATTCCTAGTCGATTTTTGATACACTTGGAGTTGAAGAGAATACTTGTATTTTGTAATTAGTGGAAGCATTTTGTTCAAATTTTTTATTCTTTTAATAATGTTCTACTACAGTGGTCGGTCAGAAGGCAGCGGGTTTATGTGCACATAAACAACTACAAATTGTCTGCATTATTTGCAAAATATAGAAACTACATAGAGACTTGTTCCATTTCTTAAGTATTTTCTTGAGGCTAAAATAATACAATAATAGTTTTAGATTCTCTAAATTGTTTTAGTAGATAAGACTATCCACGAAGATTAACAAGTGTATTCAACGATACCTCTTGCGAATAAATTAAATATTCGAGTCATACTGATAACTAGACAGCGGACCTTTATGCAAAATAAAAATTTTCAGAATTACAACAAACTTGAACCATGTAGAAATTTATTTTCTTTCCTAACATCTTTAACAGGTTGAAAATAATACAACAGTATTAACAAAATTTTCTTATTACTGTTTTAAATTACACCTATTAATTTTTGTCATAAATGCATAGAATACGCTGTCTACTGATAAGAATCGACCACCGGTCGCCGCGCCACGCCGCGCGCAGTATCAAAATGTCGTCGCGAAAGTGTGAGGAAGTCCGAACAAAAATGAGTTCAACATCCGCGCGACAGTTCTCGAGACAAGCAGCTCACAACAGTTTTGCCGAGCTAATACCGCGCAGGAAAACACCGGGAAGCATACGTGACGGCGACCTGCACAGTTTTAGGATGATAGTAAACCTCGTTGCTGTCGCAGAGATTGTTGGTATTTTTCGGGAAATGGAAAATCCGGTGAAACGAAGCGTTGCGAACGGGGGAGGGGGCGATGGCGGGGGGAGTGGTGAAGCACAGTGAGCTTAGCGACGCGAGATATAACGGGGGAAAATCCCGTCAAAGGTAGCGTGTAATTTCGGCGAGCGTAACAGCAGAGTCGCGCGAGTCCGCGCCGGATGTCCGCACAAAGTAGCAGCTCGATGGCCGGCCGAGCGACGTATTACGAGACTCCGAGCCGGTAAATTTTTAATGGCCGTGGCTTAATTGTGCTTTGAATCCGAGCAGCACCGCGAGCTGGCCAAAAAGAACCGGGGCGAATTAGGGACTGGAACGAGATGGGAAAGGGAGCTAGCTGCCTAGCACCGGCTCGCCAGCTCTCTCTGATATTCATGCATAGATGAAATGTACCGAGGAACTGCTCCGGGCCTGCTATAAAATGCATTACCGAAAGAAACACCGCGCTGCCAAGAAGAAAGCGGAAACGTACACCGCGCCGATACCGAACTATCGTCGTTCGAAATTCTCCAGTAAATTTCCGTACGCCGACCGCTGCTCCTGAATTATTCTCACGCGGAATTTTCCCATGCACCGGCCCTGAGACCGATCGTTAACCCTCTTGTTCATAACCGAACAATTTCACACTGTTTCATGCCCGGGAATACACCCATCACTGGGTGCACACTCAAGTAAACGTAATATTTAACGAAATTATATTAATTATTTTTAGCAAATTTAACAGCATTTATTTAACAATTTATTCAATTTATTCATTTGATTATAATTCCATGACCCTTTATTATAGCTTTTTTATTAAATTATACGCGAGTTACGATTTCAAAGTCGATTTCTTTTTATTGACGAACAATTGTTTCAGCTGTGAATACACAGGTCGTTCAGAAATAGTTTAAATAATGATCAGAACGGGTTAGAAAATATTTTCTCAGGATCGTGAAAAATGTGTAGCTGAAAGTCCCAAACGGGTGCCCGCCGGTTATGAAGAGAAGGGTTAAACAAGGCGAACGGCAGCCAGAGCGGTTTTCTTGAAAACGCTCGCAGCTGAGTAATTAAATCCGCTGTTCCGCGGGCGGAACTTTCTGTTTCTCCGCGTGTCGTTCTTTTTCGCTCTTCCTCCGGCCAACGCGCCGCGCATCGACCGGATGAAATCAAATAGGGGAAAAGCGAAGAGGGAGAGGATGCCACGACGAAAGGAACGCCGGCAACGAATTCGAACGTCGAGGAAAATAAAGGGGCGCAGTGTTTCCTCCGGGGAAAAAACCCGTTACCGGAGAAATCGACGCGGAACTCGCTTTTTCGCAGATTCTTCTGGACAGTCGGTGGCTACCGCGGTCTAACGAGGTGTACCGAGAGGAGCAACGACGACTCGGCTCGATCCGCGCGCATTTTAACCGTAATTAACCAGACCTGGACATGAGTCGTACTCAATTCCCGCGGAAGTTACTTTGCGATCTGCTGAATTTTAATTCGCCACTACCCCTGCTACCGAAAGCAAACTGAACGAGGAAATAACAGAGTAGCGCCAGCTTTTATTATTTGATAGACTGCGAAATGATTGTTCGGAAACTCTGCATATTCTGTTTGTAAAGTGTATTGTTTCTGGAGTCTATTTAGTAAAAGATAATTAAAACTGTAGCTGGTTATATGAAGTCTAAAAAACTTGATTTGTTATGTGATACGATATGATTTATCTCTGTGTCAACTTCCTTCTGTAGTATACTTTTTTGTACTATGATGTATATTTCTTGTACCATTGTATATACTTTCTTGACTCTGATCAATATTGCTTTTTAATTTTTTTTTATTGAATTGAAGAAATAACTTCGACTTCGTGCAATACTTATAGTTGATGTTTTGTATTTTTTGAAACGATTATAATCTTGTAAATGAAGAACGTGAACGAAGAAAAAAAGTTCGATTTCTATAGTAATACAATAAAAAATCTTATAATGCATTCATAGAATGTGTTGGTTCGAACGATACTTACTTTCATTCATAATAAATAATTATGTTTCCTTAACGTTACTGCTAAAAATCGGACATTGCAACAACCTACTTAGCGGAGCTGCATTTAAGCGAGACACCCCGTGTATTATTTTGCAGCGCAGTGAACACACTGCAGAGTTAGTGTAACGTTCGATCCAGTGAAACTGAAATCCTAAAAGTCTTTAACCGACGGTCCCTCCCGACGCGTCGTTTTCCCCTAGGTATTCCTAACGCTACGCGTTTACCACTCTTGCTGTGCGAGAGATCGGCAGAACAAGCTCTAGCGCGCAAGTGTCAGGGGGTGGGATCCGCTAAAGTGGCTCTCGCACCTGAAACAGTTCTCCCGTCAAAGGCGGGCGGCAGAATTCTCTCGACACGAGTGTCGACTGCCGCCAAACCTTTTCCAACTAGTCGCGGGGAAAGTCTCCGACGGAGATTCCCATCCCGTGGTCGAAACCGACAATCCTGCGAATGCGATCGTTCTTTCTTTCTACGGATAGACAGTGCTAGCGCCGGATACGAAACTGTTGCGCACCGCAAAGGCGAATTCTCCCTTGTAGCATTTATGGTTGGCATTTTGTGGACCTTCGTTGCTAAACCGATAGAAACCGTAACAAGTAGAACTGTCAGACTATGAGCAGACGCGTCCGACAACTCCTATTCAACAGCACACGTCTTCGCCGTATTTTCAAACTGTTAGTTATTTTCTTATTTTAAAAGTTATTAATTAGAGCCGTGAACGGTCCTAAGCATTGGCAATTATATAGCTATAAAAATCGTCCGTTGTCCGATGGTTAATCATAGGTAATTATCAGGATTTGTCTGTAACCTCTCTGCGTAAAGGGTGCAAATGCTTGCTGATAAGAACGGAAATGTTGATGAATGGAAAATTTCTCAAAATATTCTATCTTTTAAAAATCAATAAAACTCACAAATATTTGTGCAGATAAATTTTTTCTTTCATTTTGCTACAAAAATGCATAGGGTCCAATTACTCCCCCATACACGGTTAATATTAAGATAGCAGTATTTTACACAGGGAGAAGGTTTAATCTTCAACACATCGATTTCAAATTTTAAGACTAGGACCGACCGACAAACGCATTTCCGCAGCACGCTTAGTCCATTCTAGTAAAATTTTCGAACCTCGAACAGAAACGATCGACCAATTAAGAGTGGGATCGGACAAGAGAAATAAAAGGGCACGGTATGGAGTGGAGAAACAGCACGGTCATGACGCGACCACGGATTTTAATTATACGAGGCGACCTTGTAATTCACCGTATAACCGAGCCACCCCTCGAATAAAAGAAACCACCGTGCGCTGGTTAACGAGCAGGGCCAACGCGTTCCTCGAATACGTTCCCCGAGCTTCTCGAGGGCACCGTTTCCTGCAACCATAAGCACCTCACACCCTCGTGTGCTCACGTGAAAATCCGTGCACTTGGCCACGAGGTCACGTTGAGAAACAGTAACGTTGTCTACCCTCGTTCACGGGAACGACACCACCGGGATCGTCCAAAATTCTTCATCTAACTGGGAACTTTGGGGATACTCGCCAACGACGCTACAATTAAACAATTACCATTTAGAAATTTCTTGAGACTCACCCTCGGCGAGAACCAACAGCTGTCTTGCTTGAACGCTTGTGGATAGCTGGCTTGGTATGCGTGCTTCCCTGTGGGATTTAATCAAGTATTCGAATCTTAGTCGCTTGATACACGGTCAACTGTTTTATTTTTTAATGGCAAAATACGATCATTGTGAAGTTGTAAACGTTCCATCCGTCCAATGAGGTAGCTTCGTAGTCAATATTTGACAAGATAGTTAATGAACGAAAAAAATGGATCAATCACAACGTCCACTTTTTAATCTTCATTCGAACTTTAGTCTCTTGATACACAGTCAACTGTTTTATTTTTTAATGGCAAAATACGATCATTGTGTAGTTCTATCGTTCCAACGAGGTAGCTTCGTGATCTACATTTTACAAGATACTTTTCTAACGAACAAACTTTATCAATCACAACGTCCACTTTTTAATCTTCATGAACCTCATAAAATCTGGCTCGATCCGCCTTACTCCGCGTTCGAAGACAAGCTTGGCAATGAGCTGGATATGCATGTAAATTAATTATCCTATTAAAGAAGTTTCTCAGGTGTTCGCTACTCGGAGCCAGTTAAAGTGCGGTGAGGGATGGAAGATAAGGGTGGACATGAATGGTTAAAGGTTAAGTTTGCTCGATGATGTGTAGAACGTTCCTATGATTTCCGTTCATTGTTGCACCAGAAGATTTGGTCAACGAAAGAGGGAGTAACAATGAGGGGGTGGCATTGTAGGTATAGGGTAAAGGTAGTGCACCCTCAGGTGCTGTTTCCGACCAAGGCAACCCTTTCGGAGTAATATGCGTGAACGATACCCCAGAGAGACGTCCGAGCCGCTGTGTATTAGAATGAATGGTAATGATGGAGCGATGCATACTAACGATGTTTGTAACTTGCTGTACATCGGTATACATTCGTTTTCCCCTTCTCAACGATCTTCCTTTTCTGGATCTTTAGATTTGTTTCACTATTCTCCGCCAGTTTTTAAATGGACGATAACTTTCTTATTATCAGATCATGCAACTTGGATTTTTTTGAGAAGTTAGAACAATTAATTTACTACATGACGTGAAACGAAAGTTTGAAATAATTTGAAATTGGTTGGAATTAGAAAGACTATAATAAAAGTTGTTTATAACTGTTTTATGTCAATCAATATCGAAAATTTCAAAAATACGTGTTGTACAAAATATATTTATAAAATTTTCAATATAATCCTCCCTATAAAAAATTTGTAAACAACAATTTCTAGTATTTTCTTTTGTAATTCCAACCAATTGCTATTTTTTCACGTCTTGTATTGAACTTGCTCCAACTTTTCAAAAAAATATCTAAGTCGTATGATCTGATATTAAAAAAGTTATCGTCTTTATAAAAATGTCCGAATATTACTGTATTTGAAATGGTTCAATCGGTGCCATTCTAGAGGGTCTCAATATTAACCCTCGAACAACGGACGATTTTTATAGCTATATAGCTATAATTGGCGTATTCGTTTTTGTAATTGGAGTATAATTGGCAATGATTAGGACCGTTCACAGCTCTAATTAATAATTTTTAAAAATTTACTTTTGATGATATCTCGTGTAGACACATTAGTCTTTCGCATATCTTCAATGAAGCAGGTATTCAGTTAGTTTAATTGCCACAAATTGAGTACTTAAATGACAATTTGTATGTTCCCGGTGAAAATAGACTCCGGCACAGCACTCGTAGGGTTAAAAGGAGCTCTCTGAATTACAGTCATTGACATAATATACTAATTAATGAATTTCAGGTTTCAGACATTCAGAATCTTTCGTAGCTTTCGTCGTCCTCTTAATAGTTAATAGTGAATTTTATTGGTTCCTCTTCACGTATTTATGGCATTTTCGAAGTCGTGGTAGTCGATGAAGAGACGTGTATATTAATGACAATGGATAACCTCTAATTTGTATTTGCAGTAAAGAGTCTTTTAGTCGTCGAAAATGGATGGCATTTCTAATTCGTATTTGCATTGAAGAGTTTTTTACTCGTTCAGATTGAATAATATTATACTTACAATTCGTATCTATAATAACGAGTCTTTCACTCGTTAACAGTGGATGGCATTTCTAAATTGAACGCAGACCGGTAAATTGATTTTCGCGAATCAGAGCGTGTAATAATTTTCGGTTAACCTTTGTGCCCGCGTAGCGAAGGCAACGGGCTAATAAACGCGTAGTAATACGATCTTAAGATAGCAAAGATTAAGATACTGCTGGATAATGGCGGAGCTCGTTACAGGCTCCCCGGAAGGCAGCCGCCTCGCCCATAAATCCGATATAATTGGGAAGCAATTAAAACGTATCAGGACCGGGCGGAAGGGGGTGTAGGCAGCGGCCGGACTTCTTAATCGGGGAGAATTTAATTGGGGCCCGGGCGATACGGGACGATAAAATTCTAATCGGTATAGTTGTCGCGGCGCGCGGTTCGTTTCGGAACGATCCGACGCGGTTGGCGCCCGGTCACCGAACTTTATCTATAATTCATCGTGCACCGAGATCGCGCCGTCGGATATACTCCGGATTTAACTCGTCGACGTCGACGTTGCTTCGCGAGTTATCGAATCGACGAATTCGGAGAAGAGGGAACTGAGATACGTCCTTCGGATGGTGCTGGAGCAGCGCACAGTTTCTCAACTTACCAAATCTATGAAATAATATGATACTATAAAGTTATGAAAATTATTCACAACGACAAGTCACAATGGTGGTGTCGTCGATTTTAATGAAACTTTTTTCTGGTGAATCTAAAGCAAAAATAAGCAGGCCCATGTCTGAGCGTTTTTGATAATTCTCATTATTTATAAACATAGTTAATATTTAATTTCATGATATCCAGACAATATGTATATTGATTTACTTCGGTTCTTAATCATATCTTAATTTTCCGGGCTTTATCTAATTTCAATATTCTTAGTACGCAACAATATTGATGCCGATGTATTGTAATTCATTGGCATTCATAAAATGTTCATACTGCAAGAAATATTTGTTTCAAATGTTTTTACGAAGCATACGACCCTACGGACTGTCAATTTCCAGCACAAACTGTTGTGTAAGAAGTTGTACTATTGACAACCGCACCAATAAATAAATAGCAAGACTAAAAAGAAAGACAGAAGATATCAATTTTAAAGAAAAAGGGACTGAAAACTTATAATTGAAAGAAAATAAAAGGAAAATGAAGAAAATTAGTAATCGTAAGAGCGATTTGAACACCCTCTACCACCCTCACTACCATAGCTGTTGCAATATGATTAAAAAATGAAGTATATCGATGAATTTTCTGGATATCATAAAATTAAAAGTTAATTATCTCGATAAACAATGAGTATTGTCTAAAACGCTCAGACATGGGTCAGCTCATTTTTGCTCCAGTTTCGCTAAAAAAGTTTAATTAAAATGGCAAAATCCATCACTGTAACCTTTCCTGGTCGGTTATAAAAATTCAAAAACCAATATTCTTAATTTTTTTAGTTTTATTATGTCTTAATAAAAAAATCGATATTTTTTGATGCTGCTTTATTTTGTACATTGAAATTGTAGGTATACTACAATATTAAGCAGTTCTACATATGTATATTCAGAGATACAATTGGGAATCATTTTCCTTACGTAGATAATTTTTTCTCACGAGAAGAAATTATATTTCGAGAACGGATACAGTTAAATCGGACAAATACTCCATCGAATCGATTGCAAGAGATTTGACTCGGTAAACGATGCGAATGGGGTTGTCGAATAGTGGGTAGGGATTGGGTTTCGAGGGAGAGCACGCTTCGTCGCGACTCGTAAGGATGGACGGAATTTAGATTGCTTATTAAACGGCGAATAAATAACCGCGCCAAGTTGTTGCTGCGCTAAGGTGCCACCGCGTTCCGGAAATTTTCTTCCCGATCGCCAAAGAAAATTATTTCAGCTAGACATGCCCCCCGCCCCGTTTACGATTACACGAACTTTCTGCGCTCGGGGTTCGTGGAGCGTCAGGAATTTTCTCGGATATTCATTTCCGTTTTATGGTATTCGCTAGAGTATCCGGAAACAGTTTTAACAGCGCCCCTCCCTCCCTCCCGCGCAATTGGATTCCCTCGCGAAATGTTTCCGGTTGTTTCGGGATACACGCGGAAGAACTTCCGGTATTATCTCGCAATGTTAAACCGCCGACAATTTTTTGTCTTCACCGCAGCGAAATGTTTCAGTCACAGTTTTGCGTCGCGCGGATTTCCTTCGAGCAAGATGCAGTGATCTGGATTCGTCCACTGGCAGAAGACTGAAAACATTAAATGTTAAAACAAAATAAATTCCTAATTTCGTTCCTACAAAATTTAAGAAATCTCACATACGTCCTTCCTCTCGACACCGATTTAATTATGGCTGAAATCAGAGTTGGGCAAAAAATTAATCGCCGATTGACGACTAAATTTCTACTTCAATCGTTAATCGCAATTAACAATTATTCTCCTAGTTTAGTCGTTAATTGCGGTTAACGATGAAATTTCTACTTTAGTCAGTTAAGTGCAATTAATAATCACAATTAACGATTATTAATCGTCAATAGGATAATTGATTAATGATTAACTGTCAATTCTGCATCCGCTCTCTGTTCCCTCTCTCTATCCCCCTCTCCCTCCATATTACAATTTATGGATAGGCCGTATGGCGATTAACCTCAACAATTGATTAAATCAGTCTCCGATTTTTCAATGATATCTTCGTTTAATCAACGATTAACTTCATCAATTGATTGAATCAATCGCCGATTTTTCGACGATTTCTTCGTTTAATCAACGATTCACGATTAACATCATCAATCGATTGAATCAAACGCCGATTTTTCGACGATTTCTTTTTTTAATCGTACAGAGTAATCAATCCATCATGATTAAAATTTTAGTCGATTATTGCCCAACTCTGGCTGAAATGTTTAGAAGCAGTTAGTGCTACGTTCATCTTTGCAACCACAGATACACCTATATTCAGGAAATGCTCCTTCCATGGCCATTTAGGCGAGCGCTGGATTTTACCAAGAAGTTCACGTCGAGGCAAGTCTGATGTTTAAGCTTGTAGGCGGGTAAGCTCTCGGACCACGCAGTCGGTGGCGCCGTTAAACTACATTTTTAATTTGCAAAGCTTAGACGAGCAGCTTGCCACCCCTTCCACAGGGCCGTCATTGTACCGTTTCCGGTACAAAGGGAGCCGAAGCCGGCTTTGTTGTTTCAGAACCGCGCTAACACCGCTAATGCGCGCCTGCTTCAACGACCAAGCCTCGATGCTGCCTGTTAATCCTGAGAAGAGAAGCTGCCGCATTGCTCGGGTGATCCGACTTTTCTGGTATTTGATTTTCTGTTTGTTAGCGACGGCTTATTTTTTACGAGAAATCGCTGCCGGACAACTCCACGCCACTTTGCTTTCGATTCGTTTATGCAAAGGGTTGAGACTTTTAAGTTGCATGTTCTTCAATGGACTTTCTGAGGATGGCTGGATGTTGTTTAGGGGCACCACCCCTCACCTGCCCCCCCACCCCAAAACCTAACTCAGGCCTACAGTGCAAAAGAAAGAAGCACCCAATATAATTATAAGATATAATGACAAACAATATCTTTAAGTAGAAATTGTATTGTACAATGATTGAATTATTGCATTTATAGTATTAGATCATCCGCAATATAACACACATATATTCTCAGAACTATTCAATTAAACAGCAGAATCCTTTTTCAAAATTTACACAACAGTGCAGCCAAAATTCGTTCAAAATGAATGTTTCTTGTTTCTTCTAGCTGCGTAATATATTAATATTATAATCACAAGTACTATAAACTAAAAAAGCAGTAGGTGTTTTTTTTTAATTGACTCATTTTAATGAAAATCACAGGAGGTAGGAAAATTAAATATAAGATAATGGATATAAAAAGTGTTCGCGAAGAAATTGATTTTTTAAACGATTGTATTGAATTAAGGAGTGATTAAGATTAGGGACAATTTTTCTGTAGGAATGTTACTGTATTGTTTATGAAAATCCGTGATCGATAGCGGTGTGCATTTCGATTCTGCACTATACATTTGAACCACCGCGCGAGCCTCGCTTCATTATTCACAGGAAGACACCCGTCCTGTTGAAATAATTTACGAAGCTGGCTGTGAGAATTCAAATCGCGAAGGAAGATCCATTAGGTCCGCTTTAAAATTCCGTTTCGATCGTCTGCGAAATTTATGTGATCCTATTCGAGCTTCTACGGTTTTTGGCGTCGTCTGCGGACGGCGCACTGTTCATCCCGACGATGTGTCATTTTTTACCCACAGTATGGAGTTTTACCCAGTTCACTGGACTATCGAGTACCTACACGAGGAATTTAAGGATATTTCGCAAAATTTGATTGTGTGGAGTTATACGTATAGATTACTACTGTGTACAGTTATACGTATAGACTACTACTGTGTGGAGTTACACGTATAGACTACTACTGTGTGGAGTTATACCTATGGACTACTACTGTGTGGAGTTATACCTATAGACTACTACTGTGTGGAATTATTCACGTAATTCTACTACTACAATCTACTGGCTGTGCGTGGCTGTAATGTAATTTAAATTAGATCTCTATATTCCATAATTACATTTTCATTTACTTCTCATCAACAAATCTTTTTAACTTTTGTTGATACATTTTTTATTAATTTTATAAATTAATTTTTACTAATATGATTGAAATTTATGGGCCGGTTAAGTATACTGCTCGTTTAAAAACGTCTAGCATTCTATATTTGTTCTGTAGCAAAATAGTTTGCGTTGCCGATATAATTGTTATTCAGAAGATGCAAATGAATCGTGGCATAAACTCTATAAAAAAATTTGATCCTTGCTTCATGCTTTGTAAGCAATTTTGAATAATTTAATTAGTTCCTTTCGCAAAAATCTATTTTTTATAAAATCCTGATGTGGTAGACAAATGGGACCAGGTTTGAAATCGTGTACATATAGCATGTCGAGAAAAAAATCTATTCGTACATGGTATTGGATAAACCACAATTTTATTGTAATTATCTGCAATCTTTGTAATGTTCTGCAAGTTCAACAGAGATTTTCAAAGTTAAAAAACGTTCGAACCTCTGTATTTTTTCAAAATTCTGCAATATTTTAGCTTGAATTTAAAAAAAAAGATTACCGCTCTATCTCATTTCTATCGAAAGTTCTTTGGATTTTGACACAATCATCGGTTTTCCAGTATAAAAATTCACCGATTTACTTCTTTTATTTAGATATTCTGAAACAATTGACTCCTTTTCATTTGTGTTTCTTTAATATATGAGGCTACAAATTAATCTGAATTTGTAAAATGTAGATAAAATATCGTTTTATGAAACTATTTTTGAACGTGCGAGGATACTCTAAAAAACTTTTGCATTCATTGACAAGCTACACTGCCGCATTATCTATCGGTTAAAAGGAATATTGCTCTACCACAGGATAAAATTCCTTTCCTAGCTGACAGCATCGCTGACAAACGCTGCTCCTCGGTCCATGCAGCCGGTTCTATCGCCGGTGAAAATTTCCGTTTCACGACGGTTAACCAGCGTGTTAATCGTCGTGACGGTTGGCCAGAACAGAGGAGGAAGAGAGGACGTAGCCTCCGACGCTCTTCTCTGGCTGCTTTTGTGGGAAATAATTGAGACATGAAATACCGACGCGGCGCGCGCGGGTTTTGACGTAAGCATTCCATTGTCTTCCGCCGTCTCCTTTAGAGAAGGCGAGAGCACACGAAAAATAGAGAAACGGAGAAGGAGAAAGAGAGCGAGAGCTAGAGAGAGAGAGAGAGAGAGAGAGAGAGAGAGATAGTGGGAGGGAGATGCATCGCAGCCTCACGGAGCATAAAAGCTCTCGTCTGTGTTTATGCGTGTGTGCGCCTTAACCGAGGGGAGAAGATGCGTTCCAACGGCGACGGCGATGCATCGCTCGGATGAAAGATCTGGATTAAAGCGCATCGTTAGTGCACTCGTTGTGTCCCGAACCATGACAATTCGGATTACGCGGTTTATCGGCCGTGATCCACTTACTATTAAGACGTTGGGACGTAACTTCCTATCGTGCATCGCACAACTCGAGCGGATTTTCTGGTTTTCGAAATCTTTATCAGAAGAACTATAAACCTCTTCCTATTAGGATTTTTCACACGTATTTACCCGTATTTGAGCCGTGCACAAATCATTTTTGTCAGATAGAAGTAATCAAAATTACTTGAGTCAATTGTTTCTTTCGTAAAGTATGTTTTGAGAAACATGTGCTGGTTGTTGCCACGATTCAACCAAAATAAATTGAAAACCTTGATAATTTTCAGTCACTCTACTTTCACGTTTTCCTTAATTGGAATATATTTCTGATGGGTAGACTACTGATTTCACATATTTATGTTAGAAAAGAGATTAGGCGATTTAAACTAGTAAAAGTCTATATGATTTATTGAGATTGTTGAATATGAAAATAAAAATCTGTACGATTACTGTTTCTTGTAATTGTTGCCAACATTCATTATCTTGCACAAAGACTCGCAATGTAATTATATAAAATAATGTATCCATTTCGTTATAACTTGTGTAGACCGCAGATTTTATGCGTGATGTTTGACATGTCGCAGTTAAAACGCAAATCCTTGTCGATATCGACAACGAAAGAAATCAATGCGACGCGTTGCGTTTCTTTGTAAGGCGCTATTTTATTTGATATGTCGAATACGAACGATGAAGCGGCATTCACGATCGACATTCGTCTTTCATTGTCAGAATACAGAGAATGAAAGGCTGTACGACCTAACGTAGAATATCATCTTCTCCGTTCCATCACGTTTTCCCTCTCGTCGAGGTTCTTTTTTGTCGCACATTCTCCTGGAGAAATTGAGAAGAAGGTTGGAAAGCGCGTCGAGAAGCGAAATGAAAACACGAGCGCGTAACCGAGGATGGGAATGAAAATTATTTCTGGTCGGTGGGGCGTTCGTTCCATGGGCAAGAATTGCAGCTTGAATTTTAGGCGCGGCCGCGAAATTCTCTCTAGTGAAATACCGCCGGTCGTCGTCGCGATGTCAAAGTTTATTTAAATAATATATGCCGGCATAGCGCACGGTCGGCTCGGCTAGAGTGGAGCGCGTAAAATGAAAAACGGACCGGTCTCGGTGCATTACTTCGTTAATTTTAATTGCTCCGTCGGCTCGTAATTCTGGTTAGTTTCGCGTCTCCCCCTGAATAGCTGAAGAACTAGTTGCTGCCGGGAAAAGAAACCGCCGCGACTAAACGAAATCCTATTTAAACAGGACAGGAACGGAGAAACAGCTGCGAAAAATTCCACACGACGCGTCCCCTCTCTCGTGGATGAAACGATGATCCGTGGGATCGATCCATTCTTCGTTAACCCGTCAAGAACGACGTCTGCGCGCTGTTCTCGCTCGAATGGACATTTCAAAGTTTATTGTCAAACTGCGGATCTTTATGCAAAATTTTCTACATCAATTTAAAAAAAACGGAAACTGCAGTCAGTTTTATGATGTTAGATTATAGTCTAATACTTGGGCACACACTTAAAAATCTCAGCGAAATTGATCAGTTGGTTTATGAGGTACAAACGCAGATCCACAAACAAATCTCTTGAAAGTTAAAGGTCAACGTTAAAGTAAATGCCTCAATAATGATAAGAACGTCACCCAAATTATCCTCTTTCTAATATCCTCAAATATTTACCACTCTCTGTAATTATGGGAGTAACAACTGCGAACTGATTTCCCCGTAATGTACTTATAACTATGTCTATGTATAAGGATACAGCTTTGTAATTACATGCACATACAAATTCTTGTAGTCGATAATGATCTAGATGATAATGCGACCTGTACAAATAAATAAATTTTTAAAAGACCGAGCCGAACATGTTTGCAAAGAAAAAAAAAAGTTACTTCGAATGACCTCAAAATCATTCCGCTCCTTTTAAGGAGATCCGGAATTTTTGGGCCACCTTGTATACAAAGAAAAATATTAACACATATCGCTCGTGTTTCCCATGCACTGAGACTTCATAAATAATCTGATCTTCTAACAATTGTTTTTCGCATTTTAAAAAAATCCTCGTCCGCAGAAGGTTAAAATTTGGATGAATACTATCGAATTTCTGGGATTAAATTCGGAAATTGATACTACTAAAATATTATATGTATAGTAAGAATATTAAAATATTATAGAAAATACTTAGTATGAAGATACTATAAAATATTCCAGCAAAGTTTAGGACGGCTAACCAAAAACTCCTTGTGGAACTGCATGCGCGGAACGTTCGAAAACCGGGATAGGCGAAATCGAGGCTTTTGATCCGCTGCCGAAATAACGAAAAAGGACATTGGCAACGGACAAAGTTATAAAAAAGAGAGGAGGCTGCGGCAGAGAAACGGTAGCTTGATCCCCAGGATCCCGCGTCTCGTTCGCAATTTGCGGTTCGCGCAGCTAACTCGAAATTGCGGCGTGTGCCTCCGTTGGCAAACCTCGTCGATAGACGTGTCTGGCCTCTGTATCTGCGGCTGTTGGAAATTCGACACTCGGCGTTAAATACTAGACGCGTTCGATACTCGATATTCGTCGTTCGCATTATCCCGCACGCGTATCTGCTGAAATCCGGAAACGCCGAGCTCTCGGGGCCGCAATGAGGATCGTGGGGGTTGAACGCCGTGGCTGCTCGTTTCGCGGATCTCTTTTCCACGAATTTTCCATGCTGCGGTTAAACGAACGGATCCCGCGTTTCTACGTGTCCGAGACATTTCCAAATTTCTAAAGCAAAAGACCGTGTCCATTTTCCCGACCATTCACATTGTTGCTACTCTATCTTTAGTTTAAAGAATCTTCTAACCGACGAAATATATTTTGTGCTTATTCTGGACTCTACAAAATGGTTTATGAAAAGAGTTTGTTTTAATATTTTTAGACGTTGAAATGTAGAAATATAAACACAACCATTAGGTTTTTTCATATCATTTTGTATAATGTTTGTAGTTTAAAGTAAGTCAAATGAATATATTCTGAAAAACTCTGTGAAATACCCAGATGCACGCACTACAATTAATTAGCATTTTAAAGTTGAAAAACCTGTTTGTGAAATATCATTGTTGTTATCCTGACTATGTTGTGGCTGTCCCATGATTTTGTCTAGGACTGCAACGCGTATACTTTCGCTCGTGGAAAAGCTTCGCGATGAAACGGAGGTGTTTCAAGGTGTCGCGCGCTATTTTCCCTGTCGTCCATGGGGTTCAATCGGAAAGTGGCGCGCCACAGACGGCTCGGAAAATCGAGGAAAACAAACAGCCGTCGAAAGCTGGTTCAAAGGAACCGCGAGACGCGTCAGACGACGTTCGCGACGCGACATCGGTCGGGGGTACCCGCGCGAGTTTCGCCGGTAATTTATTCGCGCACAGAGCTCGATTGTCTTCTTGAAACGAACCTCCTCGCCACGGTTACTCGGAGACACGTGCCCGCACGATTGTCGTACGTGCCCGTTCCATTTCGACGGACGTCTGCCACTCAATTGCCTTCAATCTCGCGTTCTACTGCGCACAAGTAAATTCTGCACGGTGCACCAGCTTTGGTCGCACAAGGGATATAGTTGTTTAACGGTAAATCTACCGTGCGGATCAAATCGACCGATTTTAGGGTCCAGCGAAGGAACACTTAATTAATATACACTCTATTACTTATAAGTATACCCATTTAACCCTCGGATAGCGGGCTCATTTTGTCAGAGAGTCACAAACGGCCCACTCTCGAACCTATTTGAATGCTTGTGTAACATGTACAGGGTGCATAAAAAGGAATGGTCATTCCTTGCTACCAAAATTATTTGTACCAAAGAAAATTCTGAATAAAGTTTGTTTTTACATCAACACCTTCCACTCATCAAGAATAGAATAAGTTTGAAAGAAACAAATAGTCTCTTGTTTTTTAGTATTTAACTATTTTTTTTTAACTATTCTTTTCCCATATACGCAGGAGGTCAATGAGGCTTTTCTTTATCGTTTAACATTCTGCGGTGTCGCATTTTTCGAAATTGAAATGTAAAATTTTAATTATAGTGCTTTAATACACGTATAACATGTCCGTCTCGTTGCCATCTCCAGAAGATAGTACCGAAGTTTTCGCGAAAAACCTGTATTTGTTTGGCTCGAACGAGGAGGCGGTCGAACACAGTTCGCGTGTTTGCTCGCGTGGTCGTGTTACGGCTCGCACTTGCCTCGCTTTTACGTGGCACTGGATTAATCGAGGAACTAGCCTGTATCGAACTCGGAACACAGGTATCTTCAATTGTAAACTGCTGGGTAATTATAAGGTCTCCCGTCGTTTGCACAAGAAACATACAGGGTGTCCCAAAATTCGTGTAACTCCTGGAAATGGGAGGTTCCTTGGGTCATTTGAAGCGACATTTTCCTTTACAAAAATGGCGTCCGCGGCTTTGTTATTAACGAAAAAACAGAACCAATCAGAACGCGGCTATAGCGAACTGAATCCGACTCGGCGACAGGTTCCGCTAAGCGTGGCGTAACCGTTGGCCGAGCCAGAATCAATCCGCTGTAACCGCTCTGTGATTGGTCCGTGTTTTTCGTTAATAACTCCTAAACAAAGCCGCGGACGCCATTTTTGTAAAGGAAAATGTCGCTTCAAATGATCCAAGGAACCTCCCATTTCCAGGAGTTACACGAATTTTGGGACACCCTGTAGTACAACACCGCTTGTTGTGCACTTTGAAATCTTTCAGCGGGTGAATTCGCATCGTTCATTTTACTCGTTTGAATAATCTCTCGTTACGTGCGCCATTCAGATATGGTACAGGAACCGAGTAATGCGTTGTGAAGCTAATTGCCCAGCTCTGTGCAACGCCTTTTGATATTAATCGCATGAACTAATCGGAAATGCATGCTTGTTAATATTTATTTGACCAGTGAGGTAAACAGCAAATCTGTCAGAGGAAAATAGTTTGGTCTATATTGATATTTATATTGACTTTACAGAGTGAATCTTGGTAATCATTATCGTTCGCAGGCAATTACGATCATTTATAACACTGCAAACATAGAATTTATTTCGAGACGTGTGACGGTTCAATTTAATCTGTAGGTACATACATGTTACTTTAATCGATCTCTAATGAAAATACTCCAAAATTTCAAAAATTCCGACGTTCAAACAGAAAACTTACACTGATCACAATCTAACTATCTCACTAATTAATGAATAAGCTGGACATCATTTAAAGTAGTGTAGTCACTTGAATGAAATTTTAGAAGAATATATTCCAAATCTAGTGCTATCAACAGAAAATATTGAAACAAAATTAATTCTTTCACTAACGTGAAACGTACATCACACTAAAAATGATTGGCATGCGTAGCTTTACGAGAATTACAAGATTGAATTTACTTAGGCTTAATTGATTAGCAGTCACAGAAATTTTCGTTGATGTGCTACCAAATCACGATAATTGCTTCCTCCTCTGGCAAATAGACATTTTTTTTTAATCAACCAAAGAACCTCCTCATCATCAAAAAAATTTTTAGACAAACGAGGTACATATCTGAGGTCGATTTCTAGGTAGAAGTTCCTGTGAATGTGTTAAGAATTAAATTGGGAAAGGTAAACTGAGTAGGAATTCATTGCGTGACCGAAGCATCTCGCCCGGATTATCAAGCTGTTGATTACGGGTCCCAGATCATGACTTGCACACTTGCGAAAATGTTGGGCCTCGGCTCGCGCGAAATTGTCTGGTGTAATTCGGCCCGGTCGTTTCCTGCAGTTTCAACACGTAGTGGCCGGCGGTGGAGCTCCTCCTCGGGACGGACGATCTCGCGTACAAATTTCGTCGAGATCACGTCATTCCGTGGTTTTCGCGATGGCCGTTCGCATAATTCAGCCGAAACGAGCGCATACGTGCACGTCCGACTGTGCATTGCCTCCGAATGCTCTCTGAGGACTCCGGCGCACAGTGTTACGATATACCAAACCAGCTGAACAAAATTCAACGTGGCCAATTTTACCGTATCTATTAATTAACATAGAGTCGCATCAAACGGGTAGAATCACCAAATCTTTAGAAAAGTTAATCCGTTTCTACTTACGATTTGACTGGAAAATTCACTTATTAAAAGAAAATAGTAAGTATAAAAATTAATCCGCAATTTATACATTATAAAGAACTCTGTGCAGATTAATCCTTGGGGCTCACAATTAATCAATTACAACTACCTTTGAAATTCAAATATTTTCACATGTTGGAGATTCATAATGATTTCTAAAGTGATGTGAATGCACGGGACGTAATAAGGATTGTTTGCATTTAGGCAATATTTTGTAAATAATCAATAAATTCGCGACAACGCGGCGTGAAGTTCATTTGTACTTTATGCTGTACAAATTGGAGGGCCACCAGCTCCGAAAGGATCAATTTTGGACACGTACCAAGGTTGTTAGACTTCATAAAACTAATTTACGGTATTTTTCGACCGTTTTCAGTAACTTCCAATAATAGTGGAATATTTTACAATGCTCGCCAAATGACTTTTGCCCAGCCAGGTCGACGATTCTGATAATACTGTGCACTATTCCAAGCGATCCGTTGGGAAGCAACGATATACGAAGTACCGTGCTAATTTGACAGACCTGTTGTACACCCGTTGAAACGGTTCACGGGAAATGTACTAAATTTCCAAATGGGAACACGGCTTGCGGTTAGCCTTTGTAGACGAGCTCCGACGGGTCAAAGGAACAGAAAAATGGTTCTGCTACGTTTATCGCAAACAGGACTCGATTATACGCAGCCAAGAGAGTCGCGAAGATTCGGGAGCTCTTTCTGCTACTTCTTCCTTTTTCTCGTCTTCGAGGAATAATTTTGCCCCGAGCTATTCGTTTCCCGAATTTTGCGAATCCATTAATCTCGTTGCGCTCGTTTGCTAAATTTGAATGTGATTTGTATTACAAGATTCTCCGCTACAAATACGTTTGAAATTAAAGTATATATTATTACAATTATAGATAAAGCGAAAAAATTACCGATATGTATGTAAGGAAAGGATATTTTCTTTAACCCTTTCGTTACCTCGGCCGGGATATCTCGCGCCCCGATACTTCCAGATAAACGCTTTCGACGAGATATCTCGCGCCCCGATACTTCCCGATAAACGCTTTCGACGAGATATCGGGCGATCTAAATATAGGGAGATAACGTAAGAGAACACGTGTGCAAGGATTAAAGTGATAAATAAAATGAATTAAAATAATTAAAATAATAGATCTAGGAGTAATTAAGTAGGATAGACTTTAATTGTCGTTTCTCTTTCTTTAGGTAATTAATAAAGCATATTTTGTATATTAATAAATATTGTATATACATCATATGTGAATTATAACCTCTTTCTTTTAGAGCAATACATTTTGGTTATTTTCCTGGAAAGTCTTCAATATTATCCTTTGTCTTACATGTATATGTATAGCGGTATGCTGTCCATGTATTGTATAAATTTTAATATTTTACATGTCGGTGGAATTGCCTGGTCGCACGTAGCGGAGCAAATAAAATGCCGAATTGATCGGACGCGAGGCACATTTCCCGCTTAACATTTCCATTTCCATCTGTCTTATTACCGCCATAAACTTTACGACGAGATACGCGGACGGAAGAAAATTGTCGCGCTTGTGAAATAATTCTTTCCTCGGCTCCTGGACCGCGAAACTCTCTCTAACTAACTTGTCTCGGCACCGGTTCTGTACGTTGGCTGTTCCACAGCCGCCATCCGGGGATGGTGAACGCGTTAAAAATTTACAGCTTCGCCGGGAAGGCTAGGCCAACGATACATTTCGCGTCTAGGCGTTACTGCCAGGTTAACGACTATGACCCGCTGCCGGCCGACTTCACGCCGTTCAATTATCCACGGTAGTCGGGATGCCGCACCGCCGCGCCGCGGGGTAATATCTGCGTCGGGTCGGTGGGAAACGCGAACCTTGTACATTTGCTCGCGGGCCAGGCATAAAGACGGTATTCTGCTTTCGCCCGCACGCCCCTCGCGAGAGCTCCATGTTCTCATTTCCTTTGGCCGCATCCCCGACGAATCTCTTAATGTAACGCGGATTCGCATTTCGCTCGTTTACATGCCTCACGCCGCGTGCTGCTTATTTTTCCACCCCTTTATCACTCGCAATCTTCCTCTCGTCCTTTTTGTCAGCGATGGAACCTCCGAGCACTGTGTTTAACCACTGTTCTGGTAATTGGCGCGTTAATGTTCCAAGTACTAGATTGAGCAATGGTGGAATTAACTCTCCACCTCTTACTGTCGGACTCGTCAGGATTTCAAACAGAATCTCCCGAAGATAAATGTTATTTCTTTCGTTTCAATCAAAATTAAAATTGTCTGCATCAATTACAATACACGGTACAGTAGAAACACGATTATCCAAACTAAACAGGGAAACACGATCGTTCGTATGTTGGTACGGTTGCTCGGTTATAACGCTAGATTCAGTTTTTGTCAATTTGTATAATAAATAATGTTACCTATGTTCGGATCATCAAGGCCCTCTGCAGTCATTTAAAAGTTGTTTTTTTTGTTGTTGCATAATCTTAATCCGTTCACTACCAACCGCCACATTCTCGTATGTGTGACACATCGGTTTGTTATCAGAGCCAGTCATCACATATATGTGACAGACGTTTTTGATCAATTTATGAGGACATATTGAAACGCTTTGTGTGTGTAACAGAATTGTTAAGTACTAAAACGGTGAAGTATATGAACAATGTGCTATATAAATACGTAATTATAAATATACGTATATATAGACTATCTGACCCGACAGACGTTGTCCTGTCCAAATTTCAATAGATTTGTTTGTGATCGATATCTATCGTTCGACTCGTGAGTTATGGTCGTGAGTTCATACAAAAATCCCATAGAAAAACGCACTTTAATTTTTTCCCGAATTTTCCATTTTTCCAGGCAACTTTTCCAATTTTTCTTTCCCTAAAAACTTTATTCGGACTATTACGCACATGTTTTAAAGAAAATTAGCCAAATAAGTCCAGCTGTTCTCAAGTGATGCGCTTACCAACGAACAACATTTAATTTGTAGTTATATAGATATATAGATACGTAAAGTCTATTCCCAGTGGTGTAATGTAATCCTGAAAAAAATTATGGACTCTGGTGTACGTTTTTCTCATGAGACCCTGGTAGCGAACGGGTTAAACTACATCTTCGATTGCTCTTGGTGTTCTTCACATGTACCGACGGGGTTGTGTGATGTGAATGTGTTAATTCACGTCGGGCCGTCACGTTGGAGCACTCCAGGTGGTTTCAATCTATCGTCGCGAGCCTCCAAGACCGAAAAGAGTTAATTCGGTGGATGGAGCGAGCAGGTGTACAAGGCGGTTTGTATTTACACGCGGGTCGCGTGCCTCCTGGCATAACGCCAGCCGTACATCGGACACCCCTTTTCCTCGTGGTCCTCTGGAAACCATCGGAGACGATATCGAGGCGCGCGCGTGCGTATCGTATATCATTGATAAACGTCCATACCGAGGCTCTTGCCGTTATCTTACGACTGCCGCCCCACGCGATTGCGGTATCGTGATCTCTGTATGCGAAATGCCGGTGTTCCTTGCATCGACCCCTCCTCGGTTCCATTATTATCGTCTGGCGTCGAACGAGAAATATGGAGTCGCTACACACCCGTAAAGTATTCCTACGAATCACGGAATGTCCTTGCATCGCTCATAACTCGCCGCTAATACGCGCCGAGACAAAAAAGGATAGCACGCGTCGAAATTAATGTAATTTCTGTTTATTAAACATATTTTATACATATATTTTGACAACACAATTAATCTATGGAGATAAATGCTCAACATTTTATAGGATCACCATTATATTTAATGACTTTGATCATTCGGTTTAATTCGATTTTTGTAATGTTCTTCCATTTGTCCAAAATGCACTGTTTTAAGTCTGTTTGTTATGTTTTGGAATTGTCTGCCAAGGATCACTTAACCCTTCGCTGCATAGTGTATCATATCTGATACAGTTCATAAATCTGATATATAGTAAACTAAGAATGTGTTTTCTTACTATTATTATTTTTCTAAAAATGTTTTAATTTTTTTCAATATTTTTTCCTTAAATAAAACACAAAAACTGACCTTCTTTCAATTTTTTCATCCGAATTAAAACAATCAGGCAGTGAAGGGTTAAGTACAATTTTTATTTCGCATAAGGATCCAAAGTATATTCGTAACTAGGCTGGGGGTGTGTCCTTACTCCGTCACCAAATTTCACTTAACCTCCACAAGGTAATGTGGGTCTTAGAGATCCCACCTTCCTGTTTATGTGCTATTAGACTTTACCTGGCGAGAGTTAAGAATATACCGATGATCTTGTAGTTTTGCTAAACAATGCAAAAAAGATTTTTTCCCAAAATGATTTTATCTGGACTGCATAATCAGGTTAGAAAGGGAACACCAGTTCCACTGTAACGCTACCGTACGAAACCGCAGTTTCATACGCGCGAACCTAATAAAGCCCAGCTGTTTCGGGCACAGCTGGAAGTCGAGTATCTGGTTTGCGATACGCGGTTCGTTCTTCTGGCCCGTGACGAAGAAGCGTTCAAGAATGACACCTGCTTCTCGTCCCCATCAGTTCCGCCCCTAATGACGCATTAACGCAGCTATCGCACGCGTCTAAAAGGTGCTTCTGCCTGAAGTCGAAAGAAAAGACAAGAACGCGGGCAACGAGTTGAAGAGAGTGATAGACAGCGCGAAGGAAGACAGATAAGACGGAGAGAAGATGGCTCTAACAAACCTCGCACGTCGCGAAGTAGCGACCGCATTCGTTGTCCACGAAGTTTCGTTTTTCTTTTCAGTATTGTGATCATTAGAGTACAGATCATCGTGAAATAGAAGAATTTGTTTCATCAACCAGCCAGATAAAAATATCTGGTTCTCTACAATAATTTTAGTTGAAAACGGACTGTAAATATTCTTAAATTAACGTACAATTAGTCAGTTTTGGCTAAATTGTCATCCGTAAAACGACGTAATAAAGCAAAATTAGATAATTTTCGGAAACGAATGCAGCCATTGCGAGACGATCGTTTTTCTCTGTGTTCAGAATTCTCTAAAAAGAAACTCTGAGATCTGAGTCATTCATTATGAACGAAGTTGGAAAATTGACTTTTTTTTAACGTTTCAACGATTTCGGGCGACCGTGTGGTGGCCTCTTCGATGGCCGATTTCACCGGCGTTATTTATCGCACCGCAAATAAGCACATTAATTAATATTCGTCCGGCGCGGGCGTTTCCGCGAACCGAGCCCGTGGTTACGACCACTTTTAATGCGATTAACCCCGATCACGTTCGTTTTAATTTCCTCCCCGCGGAAAATCGCCGCGTTCCCCCGTGACCCTACATACATTCCGCAGAGACCAGTTCGTTAGAGGACCAAATTCAGGCTTGTTCCTCCCTCTCGTCTGCCACCACCCTCTCCGAACGAATCAACTGGCGACCGATGGCGACCGTCGCGTTGGTCGAGAGGGTGGACTTGTCCAGTCCTCTAGCCCTGGGGTGGTACTCGCAGGCCTTGATACCGGCTGGTGCCCAGCTACTGCACGGTTCCCAGGACTAATGTTCCCTCGGGCGGGATGCTTTCGGTATCTCTGTACACCCCTCGACTTGCTCCTCCTAGAGTCTCTCTCTCTCTCTCTTCCATGCCGTGTCATAATAAAGGGCCGATCTCGGAGATAACGGCGCGCAGCTCCTCGTAAAACGCTTTACATACGCACTAAAAGAAACGTTAATCACGGGACCATCTGGCTGCCGGTGAACGACGACCTCTGCCGCAACTCAGGTCTCTCCGTCGCTTTTACGTCGCATAATCAAGTCACCGGCAATAAAGCGGGTATTAACGTGTCATTCTCTTTTCGTTTCCACCTCCCCCTGGCAGCCCTTCGCCGAGAGCCGAGCACTACAGTCATTCCGTCTGGAGGGCCGCACCCTTTGCCAGGAAGATTCTTTTTGTCGGAGGAACGTAATTGAACGGATTGGAAGAGGTATGGAATGGTGCGTGCGTTCCCAGGCAAGCTCTTTTCTTTATCATCGGGACGCTGATAGTTGCACGAGAAAATAGATTGTTTTAACCCGCTCTGACATGTCGAACTATGCGCGCGGTTGAGTCCTTGTCACTCCGGAAACTTTAAGATTGTGATACAGAGATCTCGAGCGCGATGGATGTTTGTAATTAATAGTTCGCAGATTTTTGTGCTAAAGAAAAGTTGTCTGTTTAATAATAATGGTAAAAGGCGCACCTGCGACGTATCTAGAGTAACTAGAATTTCAAAATATTCTGTAGATCTTACGAAATTGTCAGAACTAGCACCATACGCGGCGCGTTACAGAGTATATCCTCCGGGAAAGAGTGGATAATCCTTGAGGAGCAAAGGAAATCAGATCTATAAAATAATTTTTAGGCGGGGAGTTAGTCCCGTAAACACCACATGTCATCTTAGGCGGAGCCGAGTCCCACACTCTTCCCCTCAACCGTTTTTTAAAGGAACTGGAGGGGAGGGGTGGTAGTGCGTAAATGCCATTTTTTCCTCTATTCTTAAAAAAAGGGCTATAAAAATTTTTTAAAATCTGTACAAATTAAGCTTGCCGTTTCAGGGGAATGTGACACAATAATTTCGCCAAAATTCGCCGGTATCGATACTCCGGTTCTCGAGATAGCGTTGTTAGCCTCTTAGAGGAAACGCGCGAGAACGCACCAGTCACGTAATTCGCTGATGGGGGTGGCGATCCTCCCTGGAAACGGGTGGTTCTACCCCGTAAATTTCGCCGTTGACTCTTTTGGCGATGGTCCAGCCGATGGTCCTGGAAGACGATTGTGATCCTAGTCGGGAAGGCTACCTGGGTCGTCCACGGGGAAAAGCTGGTTCGAGCTAGCCGGGCAGGACCAATATTTTTGACGATTAAGGGAAAGAGGTGGGGCAGCCCCCGTCCGTTCATGGGGGGGGGGGGAAATTGAATCGTACGGTTTCCCGTGTGTTCCTCCTCGAAGTCGTTTCCGCGGCCGTTGTCGTTGGCCCTTCTCCAGAAAATATAACCCACTAGCGGTGCACGAGCCACCTCTTTTCCCTCGTTCTCAAGCTGGTCGCCATCTAGAGCCATTCGCGGAACGGCCCGAACGAAGTGGCAGCCGATAAATATCGAAACACTTAGCCTCTGTTTTCATAGTGGGCGAATTTGATGTTCGGAGCTCGCGCTGCTTTCTCCGCGGTTCTTTCTCTCCCCCTTTTCTTCTCCATATCTCCTTCGTCTCCTGTTTCTCTTCCTTACCTCTTCCTTACCTCTTAATCTACTAGGTATTTTTCTTGGCCTCTCCACGATCGCCTTCGGCCTTTCACCCGGTCGCAATACCCTCGAACTGTTTGCGAGGAGAATGCCGAGTGCCGCTGGAACGTGAAACGCTCCGCGGAATGAACCTCCGCGACCTCCTCCGGCCGAGTCTCGTTGTTGTTTCGAAAGGAATTTTTGTTGATCGTCCTCGCGAATCACTGACGCCACCCACCCCCTTTAAATCGCGATCTCCCTACAATCTTTCCTGATCCTGGAATAGACTCGGGAAAGGGAACGTCGCTTCGGGACACTTTTCTATTATCCTTTGCTACACTCCGAGATAAAAAAGAACAATCTACATACTGTGTTTTCCAACCATTGATGTAATATTTTTGCGTTGGTTTTGTTGTCTACTGTAGTAAACTAATTCATTATAAAGAAAAAAAAAAATGATTTTATTGATCTGTACAGGGTGGGGCAATAACTATGTCCACCTTGAATATCTCCGTCATTTCTAATAATATGGAAAAATGTTGTGAACAAAATTTACACGGTATAGAGGGGGATATATCGTGACAGAAATATTTTCTGCGATGGTGGAGGCATACAGGACATTTCAAGGTCACCTTGATTTTTTTTTAACGGACACACCTTTCTGTATCATAAATCGATAGACCATCGAATTCTCAGTAAAGTAAAATCTAATAGTTAACGAGATATTATCGAAACAATTTTCTTTCTTCTTTGGATAATAATATCTCGTTAACTATTAGGTTTAGGACATATGAAGGTCAACACTTTTATACTCAAAATTTCATACTCTATCGATCTATGGTATAGAAAATAGGACATTCAATTTTAAATTACAATAACTACCCTATCGGGAAGTTAAAAATGGAGGTGACCTTCAAATGTCCGAAGTATCTCCACCTGCAAAAGAACTATTATCGCCACCGGATGGACCCCTTCGTAGTGTGCAATTTTATTTCCGTAAATATTTCTGTGAAACTTATAGTGTCGAAGATATCCACTGAACGAGATATTATCCAAAGAAGAAAGAAAATTGTTTCGATAATATTTTTTTACTCAGAATTCGATGGTCTATCGATTCAGGATACAAAAAGAAGGTGTTTCCGTTTTAAAAAAAATCAAGGTGACCTTGACATGTTCTCTATACCTCCACCCACGCAGAAAATGTTTATGTCACGACATTTCGCCCTCTGTACCGTGCATATTTTGTTCGTAACATTTTTCCATATTATTACAAATAACGGAGATATTCAAGGTGGACATAATTATTGTATATAATAATAATAATAAATCTACCCAGTCAGTTTCGGTATTTAAATCAGATACTCGGTTGGGCGTTTTGAAATCATTTGTATCATTGGTTCTGCAGCATGTTTCTTGAGACGTTTTTGGCTGATTGTTACTAATTATTTCTTAAGAACAAGACAACGTCTAGACTTCTCTAGACAATGTCTAGAGCGGCTAACAAATGCATCAAGCACTCTATTATTAAAGGCGCAGCATCAAGAAAACTTCCAGATGACTCGATAGTTCGCGCCTGTCAATTTGAATAACACATAAGTACATAAAAGATTGATATCATGCCTGTCAATTCGATCGATCAGATGTTTAAAGCATCGCGTCCTTTCATCTGTTCGTCGCGTCGGCTCCGGTGGTCGCAATTAATCGGTTCGCCGTAATCGTCGTGGAAAACATCGGAAATCGCGAACAAACTCTGGCCGTCGCGTCGCTGGATTTCGATACAGCGTAACATGAACGAGGAAAGACACTCGAGAAATGGGGATAATTATGCGGGCCGAGGCTCGAGGACATCTTTCTCGCGTCGCGGTATCGGGTTTATCTTTGTACGGGGTAGATGAATAGATCCGCGGGAACGGGTATTTCGACCCGGGAAGCATAACGGATATCCTATTATCCATTAACATATAACCGGGTCGACGACACTGCGGCCGCGGCGTCGTGTCGCGTCGCATCGTGTCGCGTCGGTTTGCCCCCGCGTTCTCCGTTCATTCGAAAGGCTCATCGATTTCGTCGGGGAGACGTTGCCCGCTTGGCTTCGTTTCGTTTCTAGCGCGATATTTTGAGCGGAGCTCACTCGCCCTGCGATGTAACGTCGTTAAACAGCCCGGGATAATTGTCTGTCATGTGACGAGGAAATCACTCGAATTAGAAACGTCGCGGATTTCGCGGTGATTGAACGACACGCGACTGCTCGTGTAAAATTCGGAAACGTCGGGACAGAGTCGCTGCGACGCAGCGGGCAGAGGTCGACGACCACCGTTTTGCGAATCCCGTCAGATAACTCGAGCTCTATCAGCAAACCTTCCGAAATAGTCGCGACCAATGAATTTTAACGCGGACGTCCCGCGGGAGCCGCGACGGATTCGTCGGGTTCGTCGCAGAGACCCAACGGAGATAATTATACCGTTTCCCAACTTCGCTGCCGCTGTATTTCTAAATTCACTGCATTTTGCAAATTAATTATCGATACCGGAATGCTACTTCCTACGCGATTAATCCTGGATAAGACTGTCGACGAACCGACGATCAAAACATTTCAGTCTTGTGACGTTAGGTGGTCTACTAATTGGGTCAATTAATAAATTCAAGGCTAAAACTAGTTCCTCGAGGTTTTTTGTCGCTGAATCAATGTTTAGGAAATTATTTCAGAAGAACACACATATTTATGAGTATTTGAAATGCATAAGTTATTTTAAGTGCGACTTTGTAGAAATGGTGAATGATAGCAACATTCAAAGTATTTAAAATATTTCAATGAAATTGGGAGCCAGTAAAAATACTTGCTTAAACTCCCATTAATTTGGTGTTTGATTGGAAATACAATCCTATTAAAAAGTGATCGATTCGCCGTAGAATGGCCCGTCTGTGTTTGATCTTTTATAAATGCGGTTTGCTTGCTTGTGATTGATTGCACGCTGTATGAAAGCGATAGTTGATGAATTTTCCTTTTGTGTTAGATTGCGGCTGTTACATGTGTGTGTGCGTTCTCGCAGTTCTGGAGTGGGAGATTATTGTTAAAAAAACCCATTATACTGTCCCGTACTGCGGATGCTGAAGAACGGTATTGATTTATAGACGGAAATTTGCTCTTTCGTCGGGTCTACGAAACCTGGTGTTCGGATATATTCCTGTATCGAGTCGTAAACCATCGTAAAACAATTTGCTGGGCCAAAGCGACTTCACGTTTCCACTTTTTCACCAAAGAATAATGTAAAATACCGAATTAGATTGTTGATAAGTGAACTGTAGATTTTGATGCATCGATGAGATTTATGAATTTATAAAATACACTAATTCTTTATATTAGACCAATGACACCTATTTGATACTTCAGATTATTATTTCAATATTTTCCACAAAAGTATGTTAGAAAGGTTTAATAGTATCTATCTTTTTTTAAAAAGTATTTCCAAGTAATACTAATACGAATGATGTAATGCAGAGTTTGTTTGCTTCGTTATTATATATAAATATACATTACGTTTCTAAGTTATATTTTCTACAAAAAATCGACTGTATTTTCCAACTAATTTCACTAAATTCTGCAGTTGATTTAACTATGCATATGTACTATGAATTATGTAGACGATATACTGTCGAACAATTCAATTAATATTTCGAGATGCATTATTATATTCACATTTTGAATAATTATCGACTTCCACGAGAGGAAGCGACGCATTTAAACTGTAATGGCTCGCTGTACTTCGATAAATGTCGATAACAACCTTGTTTAAAAGACTGAAGTGCATGCTGCGGCTTTGATTTGCCGATATAGCATTTGCGTATGCCACTTTGAAAAAAGTTGTTACAATTCAAAGGCTGTTTGAACCGTCACGCGAATCACTTTACATTTTCCGATGAAATCGGGAATAATTAATAACTGGTAACGTGATTTTATACATCAAGAATATTATCAAAATTCAGTTTAGCCCCTCTAGATTGTCGAAACATTACGCGGCGAGTTGACAGGATCACAGCGCATCCGATGATCAGAGTGTTCATCATTTATAGTCACGTACCGCGATTTGTATCGTTACGCGAGATAGAAAGGGTTAGAGTGGTGCGGGAAGAGTGAGGAAGGGAAGGAAAAGGGCAGCAAGTCCGGTCGTTTCCTGTGGCGCATAAAGCCGTTCTAACGAGGGCCTCGATTTATCGAACACACAGCAGCCAGTTGCCTCTTTCCGGGCGCTGTCATTACGCGGCATTATGCGGTTTTCCCGTTTGAAGTGTTAATCAACCGACTGCGCGTTCCTAACCGCGTAAACGAACTCTAAATAGCCCGAAACGTAAACAGCGTGTCACGATGAAAAAGGGCTGCTTTTCTCCAGCCCAGATCCCCCGTTTCGTCGCTTGTTTCTCTTTTTCATCAGTTCGCCCTCCTCTCTCTTCCTCTCGTTGCTTTTTCTATTCGTCGTCGGCGCTTGCGTTTCCTTTCGTTTTCCAGCGGGCCGCTTTGTATTCGATATCGCGACAACCCTTTGCTGAGCGGGCAAAGCGCGACAAAACGAACTTAGACATCGAGAAAGGAATCAAAGTCCGCGTTTCGTGCGCCGCCGCCGGCTCCATTGGAAATTCGCGGACGACGTCGTCTAACATTGTTGTCGGACAAAAGAAAATCGTGGACCCGCCACCATTTTTCCCCGGCTTTTCCCCCCTTGGCCCCGTTAATTAAATCGTGTCGGAGGACGAGTGCGTTAACAGCCGGTCGCGGAGATCAAAGCACTCTCACTCGGCTATATACATTGTACGCGTTCTCGATGTATATGTCCTTTCGTGAATGGCGTGGACGGCTGATACAGCGACCGGGTGAGGCCTGACGGGGAAAAAAGGATTTACATCGAGGCGTGAACGAGGCTAGCCGCAACACGACCGACCTCGTGCACCCGCGGCACCGTAATGCAACTCGGTAATTACGTTATTCGCAGCTGATTGGCTCGCAGCCGCCGCCGCCGCTACCATCGTCGCGCGCGTCCGCGTTAACGCGATTATCAAGGAATCGATCACGCGTTCTCGTTTGTCTGTTCCGGACCGATTCGTGTTCGCTACTTTCGCTCTTCTCGGGTACAACGTTCTAGGATTTTCTCCAGTTCTCTTTGCCTTTCGGCTCCGAGCCGCCGAAAAGTTTTCTTTGATTGGGCAACGGACGCAATTAAAGCGGCACGAGGAACACGCGAGCAAAGTTCCGGGACTAGGGACGAGGATAACTGGTGTCCCTTGCTAATGAGCCAGCGAGACAGCCGACTGCTTCCTGTCCGGTGAAAAGAACGATACAGGCTTCTTTTTCAGCGGTGCGGGGGCGGATGGCTCGGTGTTTACGGGACGTGATAGGGCGGAATTATGAGAGAAAGTTTCCCCGTTGGAGCACACTTGAATGGAGGCGCACTGGGCCCGGGATTAGGATTTACGGAACCAGGAAAAAAAATAATAAAGTCATACTTTAATTTTCAAATTTCAGACAACAGTTTTGGATTTTTGGCCGAAGTGTTTCTCAATTCTTTTCGAAAACTCCGTTAAAAAAAAAGTAATACGACAAGAAAGACGCAGCATATCCACGTCTACAGGTATCGTTTAATATATTTTTCGGCGCGGTAAATAGTTTAGAAGACATTCGAGAAAAACGATTTTTGAGCATTAAATTAATTCTTTCAATGTTTAGTCGTTTTGGGGTATCTTTTCCCGTTATCCGATCGAGTTCAAACTTTGTACAGATTTTTTAAAAATTATTTTATACAAATCGGGGAGTGAGGGGTACTGTAAAGAAATTCGATGTTGAAAATAAGAGCCATCATACTAATCACTTATTGTACTTGATTAAAACTAAAGAAATATTCTTCATTCTTTGCTCACTCTATTGACTATCTGCTATCATGAGCATGTGTATAGGGCGTCAGAGGGAACGCAACAGCATTTTTAAACAGGTTTTAATCCAAAACCGTGGAGGGAAATTGTGAAGCAAAGGGGTAGCAAAGTTCCTGTAGGTGTTACGTGGACTGTTACATATGAGTTCGAAGCAAACTATTCGGAATCGATGGTGCAACAGAGACGGTCAAGTTGGAAATCGGGGGACCGGTTTTCGATAATAACCGGATGGGTAGACCCTGGGTAACCGAGCTCACATGCGGCCGTGTAGGCCGTTAAAGTAAATGAGCGAGTCTCCTTCCTAAGATCGTCCCCGAGGCCCGTCTGGAAAGCACTCACATTGATTTGTTCGCAACTCCTGGTTTATAGCCTCTCTATACCCTAGGACATCGACCACTCCCGTATCAGTCCCGATAAAAACCCTAGCCGCCCCTCGTAGCCTGTCCCTGCTGCTCCTGGCCGTTAATTCAAATCGTTCAATCGTTCTGAAAAGGATCGTTCGCATTGGTCCGCGTCAATCTTCGAGTAACGAGGTTACACGGGAAACGAAGAATCGGGATTACTACAACATCTGAAATAGTCGTGAGGAGGAACGAGAAGGGGCGAACTGCTGCGAAGGGTTTTCGAAGGGACTGTTTAACGTCGTCGCACCAACGCAGCGGGTCGAAATTGATTTCAGCGACGTGGAATTGAACACGATCGTTTTAAAGATTCGTGTTTAAGAGAGGGAGGGAGGGAGAGGAAGAGTGGAAAGAAAGAGAGAGAGAGAGTTTTATGGTTTTATTTCGGGCGAGCCGGTTTTACAGAAACTATTTCGTACGTTATTACGTCCGGGATAATGGGATTGGGATCGTCTGCTTTCGCATTTCCGCACGGCTAGATGCGCCATCAGCCGCCGGTGGGTTATGAGCAGGGAATTACATCGATTAGATAACCAGAAACGTCTCGACAAAGCAATCTGTACCGGCGTTAATTAGTCATCCGAGACGGTCCAAGGCAATGAATGATTTAGTAGACCGGTCGCGCCTCACAAAGAGGTTTCCCGTGTTCCCGACCCCGGTTATGCATATTGCAGGGACGCGTCCGTCATTCAAAATCCCCCCCGCTCTGTTCGTTGGCCCGTTTCCCTTTTTAGCATGACATCAACGGCACGATAAAGGACTTTCTTCGGCGCGATGACTTCTGACGCTGCCGACAAATCGCGACCTTTCTCATCTTTTTTTCATGCCGTGACAGCAAGCTCTATCGACATATTATTTATACTTTTCTATCGACTTATCATTCTTATTTTTCAATCACTGTGATAAGAGATATAATAAAGTTAACGATATTTAGGACCTTTCTTAGCATTGCCTATGGATTTGTTTAGCTGTTATTACGTTCTTTAGGGTGAACATTCACCCATTTATCATTTTTATATGCTGTAAAATGATCTCTTTCTGTCGGTGTTGCGAGATGCATTTCTTTCAAACCAACTAGAATCTAACAAGTAAAATTTGCTTCCTTTTATCAGATCTGAAACCATTTTACTACGTTTTTTATTAATTAGAGATGCTTGTAAGTATCAAAGTCTCTTGTTGAATTTTCGTGATCCTTCTGTCGCGATAGCCAACAACTCGGCGCACTACTAGATTTGTAGCATTATTGATCGATTTCCTCTGCAATCTTCACTTGTCCTCTACTCTGATGGGAGTTCAGTTCAGCATAGTTCAGTCTGTGCTAGTAGAGGTCACCCTCCTAATCTTCGAAGATCTTGTTCATCTTCTATCGTCTGACGGACACGATCTAAACCTGTTCTAGGTCTACACTTCCAGAAAAGTCAAGAACAGGTTGTGGCCTACCTCGGGTAAGATGTCGGCAAGTGAATCGACGAAAGGGCCTTGCCGCCACCCCAAGCATATATACGGGGGGGGGGGGGGATCTCTTTGGCAAGGAAAAAAAGGTGTACATTTCCAGACGTCTTCGGTCAGTTAACTGGGCACAATAATTGTGCATTTTATGTGTTCGTGATTTCGTGCGCACGTCTGACTGATTGCGTTATTATATGAAGTTGACATGCAGTTCGGTGATGAAACACGCAAAGAAAATTCCAGGGAGATAGAAGTCTGCAATTGAGAGACGTTCTTTATTCGATAAAAATAGCGGACAGTGTGAAAAGGAGAAGATGGTCGACGCTGGGTTAGCCAAGAAAGCGAATTCACTTTCGAGTGACACGCTTCCACAGTCTCGAAACGCGAGTGGCTACGCTATAGGCCGGCTCTTTCCGTCGTCGTTTCACTTTCTCTCGAAGTGCAATTCCCCGGCCGGCTGGCTGTAGCATCGCCACCCAAGCAGTACTAACAGCATTATGCAAATGAGATGGTTCCGCCAGCACGAAAACGTTGGAACCCCATTCAAGATACTTCCCCATCCGTCGCAAAAACCGAGGTTTCGCTTCAGCCCGAGTGTATCCTGATAAAGTCTCACAGACAAGGGAGAAACGAGAGCAAACCTGCCACCCTCCTTTCCCCCAACTCCCGCAGACTCTTTTCCACTCACTCTTTTTACCATCCGCTGGGACTATTTGCGATGTTTCGATTTTTCAAACAGTCCGGGAAAAACTAGCGAACGATCTCGATACATCGACTGTGGCCTGAGAACGTTACCTGAAGAAGTATTCCGGCCACCCCGTGGGCTTTCTTTTGTCGATAGCTTCGTGAGTGGTGTGTCGAGCGGTGGTAACTCTTTGAGAAGCAAATTCGGAGATATTTGTCTCTGCCTCTGACTTTGTTAATCATACCGTCGACGATCCTCCGGTGACGCGTTAATGGAACATCACGGTATTGATATATGTATGTATACTATACGTATCCGAGACGGGAGATTCTGTTCCGGGATCGATTGCCGCGTACGTTGCTAAATTCTAGTGAAAGATGGTAGTCGCGTATGCGTAAGATATTGCATTTCATGGTTATCATGCATTCCGTCGAAACAATCAATCAGCTTATTTTTAGTTGTTAAGCGAATGCACGTTAAGCAAAGGCTGGTTCGTAGCTAGCCAGTGTATTTCTCAGTTGTGTATTATATATCTCAGATACTATGGAGTTATGCAAATGTAGTCCGATCATTTCATTACATTTTGTTCGATTACCACTTTAAAGTCACATTTGAAATCTCTAACCTGCGTCGAAGTTTTCCTGTTAAAGTGATTAGGAAGGGAAGTAGTGGCTACAGTTTAAATGAAGGAGCTAGGAGAGCTAGGGTTCAGGGAATAGTGGGAATTAGGAACTAGGGACTAAGAAAGAGAAGAGACTGGGAACTAAGTGCTTCGAAAGAGAAGAAAGTAGGGACTAAGTATTAAAACAGATAAGGAACTCGGAACTAAGGACTAGAGAAGTGAAGGAGTTAAGGACTAGGATTCAGGGAAGATAAGGAACTAGGGACTAGGAAATAGAATAACCTAAGGGAACAGATGAAACTAGGGACTAGGGTTCAGGGATGAGAAGGAACTAGGGACTGGGGACTAGGAACAAGGAAAGAGGAAGAACAAAGTAACTAGGGACTAGGGACTAGGAAAGAGAAGAAGCTAAGGCCTACGGACTAGGATACGAAAAGAGCTAAGACCTAGAGACTAGGAAAGATAAGGAATTAGGGAAGTGAAGAGGAAGTAGGGTCTACATGGTCCAATAAATCCAGTAACCCGCTAATTTGTAATTAAGAGAACTAATAAAACCATCAATGTTCATCAACGTCGTTACGATGTACCTTCTCGTGGAGTACGCGTTACTTACAGACTGCAGTAAAGGATTTCTCTTCGTGTGAAAGAAGAATGTCGCCGGCAAAGAAACTAACCAAGTTCGGACCGAAGTAATATCGAATTTAATTATCGACACGGCCTAATACTTCGATAAACCTCGTTCCACGCCTCGTTTTCTTTTCCCGATACATTTCCGGAACTTTTGGAGTGCCGGTTGAAAGCTGCCGGGGACACGGATCGGAAAAGACTTCGCGGGAAAGCGAGGGTGGTCTGCGTTTGACAGTCCACCGGTGGACAACGGAAGTCCGCGAATTGAAAACGTGCGATGAAAAAGGTCCGGGCAGTCGCATCGTGATGCTGCACTTCTCCGGAGAAACTGCGAACTTTTATAGACGTTCGCGCGAAATCGATGCGACGAACACTTCGTCGATCTTTCCTAACCCAGCGATATCGAATTACGGTGATCTTTGCAAACTTTCTGCACACCTTCCTTTTCGAGAGACATGGACAAACATTCGACACACTCGTGTACAATACTTTATTATACAGGATGGTCACGCTATTAAGTGTTTTTATTGAAAATAATAAGTTTTATAATAAAATAAAAGAGGATAAATCAGTAGCCGTGTATTGCAAGTAATGACGTACGTAATTATTTTGTATTTGCACTATTTTATTCTTTTTACACCATATGCAATATGCACGGATTATTAAGCCCTCGCATTACAATTTATTTTACGGGTTTCCGATTCATTTACGTTCTTCCTACATTTTTCATTAAAAGAATCAAAATCCTTTTAGTACCTACTATATCCCTCATTGGCCTTTAATTCTTGACCCATTCTCCGAGTGTTTCAAATGAAAGCTAACAAGTTTCGAGCCAGCAAAATTATGTGAATTATTGATTGGGAATTTATTATACGCGGAATTTTTCGCTTCGGGTCAATCTGACCCGAACGATTCGCGACGATCAAACATTAACGACACAGTTAACGAGTCCTCGGTTATGTGTCGCCGGTTAACGAGGAAGCATTGTGACCCGCGCGTGAATAAAAAAACGTCGGGATCGTTATAGGAAGCCAGGGACTCGAGAACGTTGCAAGAAACAATAAAGTCATCGCTAGGGAAACCGTCTGGACTTGAAAATTAGATCCGTCGCAGGAACTTTCTCGGCTATAAAAATCTATTGTTCTTTGGAAGTTTTTTAATTGTTGCAACTCAAGTTTGCGACCGGAGCCTCGATCCTGTAACACCTTGTCATACATTACTCGAAAATATAGATCTTAGAAACCGCGAATATGCAACTGAGACTACAACAACAACCTAATAATTTATGCCTTGCCGTCTGAAAGGAATCTGGGTAACGATGAAAAATGAGAACGAGATAAACTCGGGCCTCAAAGGCCCGAAGTCATGTATTCATGATGGCGTGCCACGCTAGAGACGCGTGTCAGCGACGAGCTCCTGCCTTTCCTGGCGGAACTTTTCCTTGTTATCCTGGCGAAAGTGATACAAGCGTCGCCGATGATACAGCTAGGCGCTATAAACAGCTCGATTTCTCGATCCATAGAAGGGTGCATGGAAACGAGGAGAGCGTTATAACTCACGTCGCCACTTCCTCGGATACTTTCCCGGTGTCGCCGAAAGTTATCATCCCCCGACCCTCGGAGGAAGAAGCAGATCGTCGCCGGTTTCTCGGCGCGAGGACGCATCGATTTGCATAAAGATCGCGAGAAAAACTGTTTGAAGGATGCCGGAAACGTAGGCCAGCCGGCTACGTCGTCTCGGAATGTTGGCGACGGTGCTGCGCGTAGCAAGGGGGCAGAAATAAGCAGGTTGAAGGGTTCGACGCTGTGGAAGACGGTTTACGAGCAACCGGAGGACCGAGTCGGTTTATCGGGTCTCGACCGGCTGGGCTATTCAATGAACGGCCGTTTAGACCAGCCGTAGTATTGTCGGACCAGACATCACGGAAATTCGACTTTCACCCTACCCGCCAGTCTCGAGTTCCTTCACCGGTTGCTCTCCAACTTCCACCGTTACCAACGCGACACGTGCAAATGTCTGGCGGACCACGGTGTCACACCTTTCGTCGAAGTAGATTCTCATGCATCTTTGATGCAAGTCTGTCCTGCACACTCGATGCGTACGTGGCCCGGACACCTAAGAGGTCTCCGTCCAAGGACACTCGAGTTTATGCCGCCGCCGGCGGGTGTCACCGATGGGGATTCCGTTGATTCCACCGTTTCACCCGTTTTTACTACTGTTCCGCTGCTTGGGGACAGCATATTTTTCCTGGCCCCGAGAACTTGATCTGTCTATGAACTCTGCTCTCAGGAGCTGCCTCGCCAGATGGTGGCTAGAGTCCTCGACAACCTTCTGCTACGAATTGAGCTTAATATCTTGACTGCAGATGCAAAATTGGTATTCCCAACTTCCTCCTTCTGCGTTTTTCTTTTTTGCGGTTGCTTCGGCCGGGATACGTTCCTTTGTATTTCAAAGATATATAATATCATAAGAAGATGTACGTTGTAGTAAATCAATTATATTGTACACCAAGTCGGAAATATCTGTACGGAAAATTGCGCATTGTGTCTGTTTCTAAGAAGTGTTACGAAGAAAGATGTAGATGTTCGAGTCCTCAAACAAAATGGTAGGAAATTTATTGTATTTTCCCTTCTCAGTTGTAAATCTGCAAAGGCAATGTTAATATTACATGTCCTGAGAAGTCTCCAGTTGTATTGCATTTAATATAGATACTTCAGTTGGTTCAGTGCATAAAATGAGTATTGGAAAAACAGCAAGTGCGTCTGAAGTGGAATCCGGTCTACAACTGTTTCAAGAAAAGTTTTTTTTCAAACGACGCAGAAAATGACGAAAAAAAAATTTAAGTATCAATTCTGATACCACAAACAACAGTGAATTCTTTTTACATTTTCGATTGCAACATCGATTTTCAAAAAATCCGGAAGCTCGAATATGCCGCTTTTGTAATTGAAAGCAGTACAAACATTCGAAGAATTTAATAATATTGTTGTAGTATTTTCAACCTATTAACCTTCCGGTACTCGCGGTTTCTGTCCGGCAAGTATAGTGGCAATGTATCTCTCAGATACATATATGTTTAATCTGAAAAACAAAGCATGTGTTTAGAGTGTCGAATCATATTTTTACACTATAAATTTGAATAAATAAGCCAATTACGCATTATTTTTTATCAAAAAATACATTACACTTTGCCCTTTTTATTTGATGTTATCAAACATTAATCAGCGCAAACAAATTTTGCATGTTGTAGACACAAATACGTTTCACATGAGCAACGCATCTGTGAGATACGCTCGAGTACCGGAAGGTTAAACATATTAAGAAAGGAAAGAAATTTCTATTTCACTCCAGTTCGTTGCAATTCACTTCGGAAATTTTGATTTTGCTGTCTACTTATTAGAGTTATTTATTAATAAATTTATTAGTAATGAGTATAAAAATCTTCAAGCCTTACACATTATAATTCGTGAAAAACGAACAAAACATATCAACAACACAGGAAGTTATTAAATTTTAAGTTAGGTGCCACCCCGAAATGATTTCACGAAGTATCGTGATGTAACACGGAAATTTGCGCTCGTGAAGGTTGAAGATTGCAGTGCGCCGTTGATCCGCGTAAATTGCTTGTAACGCGTATCTGCCAGGATCTTGCGGAAGATTGCGAAACGGTGAAGTCCGTTCGAACGCGGCACGCGGTGCCGCGCACCGGTATCAATTTTCGAGGAACCGTTTTAACGCGTTCAACGAAGCTCCCGGCTCACGGAGATCTTATCGTTCGTTCCCGGTAGTCGCCGGTAATTAGACAGCGCAAATTATTATTCTGGAGGCCGGCTGAAATTTATGGGAGCGTCGTTCGCAGCTCTCGAGCGATGCCGCGCGATAAACTTTCCTCTCGGTCGAATTCGCGGCCAAGTTGTCCCGCCGAGAAAGAGCATACTCTCGTTCGTTTTTTCTCTCTTATGAAATGCGGACAGCTTCCAGTCGCCGGGAAGATTATTATACGTTAGGCAGCCGTTAAAAGTCAGCCCACTTGGCTATTCTACGCAGACCACGAACAATTAGATAGAATTCATTATCTCGGAGGCTCCCGGTTATCCATTCGCCGTGCTATCCCCTGCCTCTGTCCCACATAATAAGCCGGATTCTGAACTTCGAACTGAGCGTCGAAGTCCCTTAATCGGACGGAATCGGACTGCCAGCAACCTCTACGTTCCAACGGGCGGTTTCTTCGGCTTTCCGCAGTCAAACTGCAAGAGATTAGGAAAGTAAGAGTAGGCCATTGAATCTCCCAGAAGAGACTCCATCGGGTCTTTCTGCCTATTATACCGCGGACACCTTGAGCCTCTTACTCTCGTTTGCACCAGCTAGCGCTAGACGACTTTTTACTTTCTTATTCTTCTTTAACCGTCAATCTTCGACCCAGCAATTTATTCGACGTTGCTCGAGATCGTGAACTTCCGTCTCGATGACGGGGACCCGGAGACCTCAATTAGGGAGATATGAAGTTTTTTAATTTTTTTATGAAGTCGTATCGACCCGGCGACGGTTGTTGCCGATCAGTAAGCTGCGGATTTTAATAACAATGTGGATTTAATAACAAGTCAAACTCGTGATGGATACTTCAAACAAAGACTAATTAAATTCTTTAGAACGAAATACAATTCTGTTTTCCTGTAACCGATACTTAATCATGAAGTATACGTAGGCATATAATAACTAGCTCGATGTCTCTTATGGTGAAATCCATGTGGACCAGTGTTATCATGACCGAATCTTAATCACGTTGAAGGCTAAACTGGCGAAAGCAGCTGTTCCCTTAAGACGGCAAATATTTCCCGTTGCAACGAAGTTGCTAATTTGCGTTAGAATCCGTTTGTTTACGGTGGCCACACGGGGTGACTCACGGACGAAGATCAGTCTTCTGTGCGTCTTTGAACTTGGGGGGGGGGGGCTGGAGAGGGAGTGAGAGAAAGCTCGCATTACGTCGTTGCAGAACTAGCGGCCGGGATTAAGCCCGATTCGTATATTAGGTACGTACACGCGGCTGTAAAACAACAAGGCGACGGTAGACGGTCGACTGTCGGGCCGGGAGAGCACACTCGTGAGAGAGAGGCTGGAGGCGCGGATTAAGCGGCGGGCCCGCGGAAAGTGTCGTAAATTGTCTCCCGGCAGACTAAACGAGGATACGTGTGCTTTAGCCTCACAGGCTAAATGATAATTTCAGCTCGGGCGGCAGACGAAAGGAGGGAGCATCGAAAACGAATGGCGACAACCGGCAGCCGTGGCAGGGGTGGGTTCGAGCTTGAAAATAAATCGCGCCCGAGTATCCGCGTTTCCGCGGTCTTGATTTACCTCGCGCTCAGACAGACACCGTCCTAGGCAATTTTCATTTTTTCCTCGACCGAGCACAGACTTATGCACGACCCACCCACCGCACTCAGACGCATCGATTACGACGAAACTTCTCCGTAAGATTGCTCTCAAAAACAAGTTTGACACATCGGGTAAATCTACCTATAACTGCGGATGTGTACGTTTCACTGCAGTATTTTTTGCCGATAAGACTAAAATACGTAAAAATAAATATTTAGCCTTGAATTTTGTACAATTCAAAGAGAATATTCTCATATTTTTATAATCTCAGAATTTAAAAAAAACATTCCTCGGCAAAGGTTGTTCGTACGATTGTACATTCGTTATTTTGTTTCAAAATTGTGTAGGGAAAAGTTTTATTATTATTTAGCTACCTACTTCGGTACAATAAAAATATAAAAAGAAGCTTGCCTTGCCTTTTTAATACAAAAAAATTAAGCCTTCAACATTACGTATTAACTGGTCACATAGAACTCTATACGACTCCAACATAAATAAATTTGTAGTCGACACCTTTGTTTATGTTTCGAACACTAAATTTAAAAATTTAAAGTTTGGAAATTTATATGTATACTATGCGAGTAATTGAAAGTTAAAATAAAGTACCATCGAAGCATGATACCGCAGTAATCGGTACAGTAAGCCTACTTTCTGCCAAGATTTCAAGGTTTGCGATAAGGACGTGATTTCTTTAAGAGACAGTTGAGCGTGGACACGGAGTTTCGAGTATCGGCAAAGCGCTTTTTTTCTTTTTGCACTGCTAGTCGATTACACGATCTAATTCAGCGCGGCAATAATCATGTAAACTATTTCGGTCCGATTAACGCCAGAACGAAGCCGTGTCGGGGATCGATGTAATTGAAACGGGCCACAAATCAACGTCGACTGCCGCGTGTAGCTACACGTGCCGCCCGCGTATACATCGACCTATAACGCAATTTGTCTACGCTGCGTGTCCAGCTTAAAACACTTTTTTCCCCAGAAAGTCATCGAAGACTGGGACACCCTTTATTAAGTGGAGAACGAAGGGAGTAGGCTCGGCCCGGTTCCGGAAATTTCGGAGCTATTTTTCATCCCCTTTCGCGCCGAAACTTCGCGAAGGGTGGACCACTCTCGGCCGTTCTCTTCCAGCGGGCTCCTCGGTTTGGCAGTTTCGCCGGATAATAAATGGCGCCTACTTTTCAATCGCGCCCTTTAACAGTCAATAAGTGTCGACGGATGATGTACAGTCGTGTGTAAGCAGTAATAAGCAGGCCTCCTTCCGAGACGGCCTCCGAAATTCCTGACACTGTTCTGTACTAAAAGAAGCTGCAACCTGTTTTGTTGATATCAATTTTTCTGAAGGCTTTAGTAAAGTCTCTAGCTGAAATGTTTATCACTCAATTAGTAGTTATAGTTTATTAGGGTACGGGAAGATCGTAACAAATGTTTCTTTGTAGATAGATTCAATAGCTGAAATTATAAACTTTTTTTAAATATTATTTATTTATACCGGTCACATCAACAACAAGATAGATTATTAGCGACCACGAAGATTATAACATACTACACAAAGTTACAATAATATGTATAAACATTAATAGGTATAATGGGGAGATAGAGATTAGCAGTAGTTTTATACAAGATTACAGAGTATGATAAATTTTTGTGGGTATTAGAAATTTTTACACTTGTACTATGTTCTTACTAAAGTTGAAACATTCACTTAAGTTGTTAGGAATAGCCAAGCGTCTTCTTTGGAAGGAGACAAAGGGGGGGGGGGCATCGCAAGATGAAATGTTCAACTGAAAGCTATGTATTGCATCGTGTACATATAGGGAGCGAATCTTTCAAGATTTTGTATAAGTGGGTCAAGTTAGTGTGGCCAATGCGAAGTCAGGTGATAACTACCTGGTTTCTTCTGTTATCAATCAGAGGTCAGTCTCGTTATTTCTAAGGTCTTGTCTAACCAAGGACAGCTTAGAAGGAGGGGAGAGAACTAATCAATTTATCGTTCCATCTAGTTTTAATTTCTCTTTTAATTTATTTGATCAAATCTCTGTGAGAAGTGGGGCAGTCAGAAGGTATTTCTCTGGATGCCTCCTTAGTCGCAGCGTCCGCTGTTTCATTACCCGATATCCCTACATGAAAAGGAATCCAAGGAAAGATGATGAAATGATACATTCGCGGGACCTTTTCAGGCGACCATTTCAATGAACTATTAACCGCGTCCACGGCCGAAAATCAATTTGCAAGTGCGATCGCCTGTCCACTCCCTTTCCACTACCTTTGCACGACGCCGGGAAATTTTATTTTGAAGTTCAAAGCCTAGCTCGGCACGGCCAACCACGGAACCAGCTCTCTGTGGTCGTTCGAACATTTTAAATTCGTTCATCGCCAGGCCGGGCAACGGTTGAATCGTAAATAATCCTTTCGCGGCGTTTTCGCAGCTAACGCGGATAGGCGCGGCACGCACACACCCGGCCCTCGCTACCCCCGCAACAATGCTGCATAATAAGCAACATTGAAATTAGGCGGGCCACCAGGGTTTTAATATAAATTCATACGCGGCGCTCCTATGAATTATTCACGGCGTAATTTGGAAAAACAAACGACGAGTAAGCAGTCGGTGTATAGCGGCGGCTGGCGATGGAGAGCCACCACGCTGGTTTGCGAATGTGTACGAGGAAAGATGAACTATCGCGATGCAAACGGTTAACGGCTACGGATATAGTGGATGCGTTCTCCGCCAAACCGAACGTTGCTGTAAAGAGGCTGAAAACATTTTACGTAACCCACAACATTCCACATATATCTCCATCAACGATATTTATCACTACTCTATGGATCTTCATGCAAATTAAATTTGTCAAATTGTATGAAAAGGAAGTACCTTTTCACAATCTTGGAAAGTCGAAAATAATGTAATAGTATCCTTGAATTCTATTAAGATCTTTCCAGTTCTGTATTTGACCTATTCATGAAATTAATTCCATTGAAAATCAATTTAGTAATGCCGAAATTAGGCTAAATGATATTGTAAGGTTACAACTTCGTTTTCAAGTAACTAATAGTTGTCGCTAATACTGGTTAGTAATTTAGGAAATAGTATGAATCTAGTTCTGAAAATTTTTAATTCAGGGTAGAATAAAAATTCGACAGAATTTAGTAGAATTTTTTATTTATGTCAGATCTGAAAGATCTGGTACTACTGGAAAGAAGACTCTACTTTATTCCACTTTCTTAAAATTCTTCTACGAAAATTATACATTGCTTAAGTATCCGCAGTGTAATTATGAATCTTAATTTAAGATCTTTCGAGCATAGCGCAGATTGATGATCCGGCTGACATATTTTAAATCGATTTAACTGGATAAGGAGGGCGATCTTCCAAATAATTACCCTGATAATATTTCCTTCACCATCCTGAGCGTCCTCGATGCCTGTTTGCCTTGACGACGCCATCGGCGCGTAGCCATAAACTGGGAAACTCCGTTCCAGCTGTTACACCGAATCGAAGTGAACCAAGACAGCGGAAAAAATGGAAGGAGTAGCTATCACGACCGATGATAAATTTCGGCGAGAGTGTGTATGTGTGTACGTCTACACGAATGGAAGACGGTTTTCGGGGGTGTCGTTACTACGTCCTTTGAAGAAAAGGGCTGCTCAACACGCTCGTACGTCTGAGAGACGCGCAAATTGCATCCCCAGTTAGCCGGGTGTATACGCGGCCAGGTCTTTTCGCCAGCAAACACGAAAGTGCACTCTCGCGAGTTGCGAACTCGCAAAATACCATTAGGAGCGCTGCTTGTCCCGTTTATTAAGAGTTATGATCGTACGAGACACTTATTAGCTTTCGCGTGCTGCGACGCAGGTAACGCGGCATCGATGGCTCGCGACCATAACGCCGCATCGGATTCTTGAACATCGACATGTCTCTCGTTACAGTTCCGTAGCTAGTTCAGAGACTGTTAGAAGTAGGAGTCAATTTTTCCTGATTTCAAAACCTTTTCTTTTTGTTTAAGGGCGGTGAGGAGATGCAAATACGAACACCCTCCCTCAGGCGGAAGTCGGGTTAGTGTGGGGCACGACATCACGCCATACCCACTGAAACCCCACCGTCTAAGCATTCTCCTGAACCCTATCTTCTCCCGTCGCGAGTAACCCGAGTTAAGCACAGTACGGGGCACCGCTCTCCGCATTTTGTCTACATTGCTTTTTTTTGGTCTCGGGATCTCCCGTTCTTGGTTAATTCCTGATTTCAAACCCTATGTCAACCTGAGTCAACCAGCTTGTATAGTGAGAAGCTATTCTTTAATTGAATGCAAGATCAAAGCCTTGTACTTCCTAGTAGCATTTATGATTGGCCAATGGTGGCCAACGGTTAGGAGTTTTGTTGGGATATGGTTAGTGGTTTTGTCTACAAATCTATAGAAGAAATCTAAAGAAAAATGACAATTTGCCAACGAATATCCAACGTTGGGCCTACAATTATTATAGGGGTTCCATGGAAATCACCGACACAAATTTCCCCGACACGATTTTAACCGATAACATTTCACCGACAACTACTTTGGCCGACAACGAATCTGAAATCGTTGTCGGTCAAATTCGTGACGGTCAAATCTGGAGTCGGTGAAAATCGTGTCGGGGAAATTTGTGTCGGTGATTTCCATGGAATCCTTATTATAGTTGGTTAATTAACAAGAAATTTACGTATGATAATACTACATTGGACCAACCAACGTTTACCAAAATTTAAATATCATATGTCTTACGGACGTTAAAAATGTTGCTACAACTAAAAATTTGTTCATTATTATATTCCAAATTGATTTTGTTGTTTTCTTATTTATAGATATATATTCGTAATGACTTACTGTCGTGCAATGGTTGGCCTGCTAAAGTTTCATTGTGTGCAGCCTTGGAATTTATTTATTTCTTTAGTTTTTCCATTGGCCAAGGGGATTGAGAAAGTACTTGCATATGGAATGTCTGATGTTGAACACTAACGTTACAAGCACAACTTTTTTCAAAATAAACTTGTTGATCGAAGTGAGGATTATTGTATAGGAGGTTTATTTAAATATGGTTTATTACTTGACAGTTCTTTATATTATGGCATTCGCTAATCAATGTTATTTTACAAACGAATCTCGGCTGTCAAGGGTAAATCGATCGTCGCTGATCAGCTGGTCGCCGACGATCGATCATTACCAACACAATTAAATTTTGTAAATAACTACCTACAGTTGTAAGCAATATCTAGTATTTCCTTCATACAAGTTCCCAGCACGCGTCTGTCGAGGGACATTTATACACCAGGGACAGTATTCTTTAACTTTTGCCGAACGTAGAAAAGGACAGCTGAGCTCGAGAGGCCTCGGTCGCCGAGAAATATAAACATAGCTAATCCAAACTTCCAACTTCTTTATTTTTCATTATTTTCATTACATTTACTTGTGTAATAGACAATTAAAGTTTCGGGCGCGAAGAAGGATAGCGTATGGGAAAGAAAGTGACGCAGAGAGTCGCAGTCGCCGGCACATTTCAAAGGATCGCCGGCGACTGTCCTTCCTTGCGCCTAAAACTTTAATTTTCGAGTAGAAAAGTAAATATCATCGGAATTGTATCATATTTGGTATGATTTTTATTAGAAAAATGTCACAAATACGGTCATCGAAGTCCCATAAAAAAATAATGGAAAATAAAGAAGTTGGAAATTCTGTTTAGGCAGGCTCACCAATATATCCGAGCCGCATAGTGTCATATTTCTAGGCGACCAAGGCGTCGCGAGCTTCACGCCCCCCCCCCCCCCAAGGGGTACACCCCGCAATAGTGGGGATAGATCTGGGACATTTACAGACTTTCGTGATATTCATGGATAAAATACTGTACTCGGTCAATTATTCTGGTTCGCGTAGAAACCAGTCGGATGGTAACATCCGACAGTTTTAGCAGTTTAACGAGACGGCTCTTCGAACGTTGATCCACGTTTAGATATTTTTCTCATCAGGGTTCGAGCCTCGAGGAGCGTGCAGTCCGCTGGGCGAGTACGTCGAGTCTTTGGGGGCGGTTAGGCTGTAGGGGGTTGGGCCGCGGAGTAACGCTTGGGAAGGACATATTTTTCTTGAAATTTGTCGCGGCTATCTTCCCGGTGGGATCTACCCTCGTGTATAATTCCCAGCCGCAGAAGCTGCAAATCTCGAGTCCTCTATCTCCCTGACAAGCCCCCGTTCCCGCTGGCCATTCAGCCGCCCCGACACGCCCTCCCCCGAGGCTGATATAAACGTTTAAGATTTCTGCGTTTACGCGCACGGAGAGACGGATTCTGGGCACAATAAACGCGAACTAAACACGCTCTTCGCCATCCCCCCTCCCCGGATCCGTGAACACACCGATTCCGTGATCGGAGCCCTCCCTTGTCGTCGCGCGTTAAACACATTTGTATTCCCATATTTTCTGTGCCACGGTCGCCTTGCTCGTAAGCCTAACGTTCGAACTTCCCTCGTTCTCCGACAGTATTAGACGGACCCAGTAGTATGTACACGGGACCTAGCAGCGCGGCGATTCCGCGAAAATTTACGGGTTTAGTTCATGGGTCCGGATGAATTACGCGCCCTCGCGATATTGGGGTCGGGAGGATATGAAGCTCGTATCGTAAGCAGAATACATTTACAAACGTCGTTCTTTAATGTTCCTCTGCCAAGCTACTGGTACAAACCTGGTCTTTTATGTATGTGCTAGCCATTCTTCTTTTCTCCCTTTTTTTTTGGTATATGCTGCATTCGTGCATCGAAATTATTAAGCGAGCGCAGATCATTCTGACTTTCGCAGTGACACGACAGGAGGCAAGAAATGAATGATTAGACTACGGCTCTTTATACAAAATAAACATTATGGGTAAATGGGTGGGTGCAAATTAAAATAATTTATGGATGTCGATATATTGAAAAGGAAAGAAAAAGAAGAAATTTGTATTTTACAATTGTAAAATATCAACTACTGCAAAAGGATTTCACGTATGTAATTGATGCATAAAGGAGCATGGGTGACGAAAACCAGAATGAGGAAAGATCGTTTACGAAAGCATTTTTCTACGGTCTGCTTTGCATTTTTTGCAGCCACGGCTAAGGAAGATAGTTAAATAGCCTGCTTTATGATCCAGGAAGAAATATACTATTTAAGTCACCGACCCCTGTGGCACACGCAATAAAACAACACGCAAAACGAGTATCAACTATCGATTTCCAGGACTCCGTTCCGCCGGAGTTCGTCGTACGATCCATTCGGCCTCAATCCTTGCCCGTATCAAAGTCAAATCGACCTCGGGAAAATTACGCGTACGATATACAGAATCTAAATCTAAATCTTCGAAGTCGTTAGCGGCCGCTAGAGAGCGGGAGTTCACAAAATATTTTCTCGGGGATCAGTGTCGCTTCTAGTTTTCGGGGACAAAGTGTCTCTACGCGTGACGGAAATTAACTAATCGCGGCACGACTGTCATTAGGGAGGACCCACGGAAATTTCGCAACTTGGAGGCTACGGCGATATTCGTTATCGTTAATACGTTGACACGGATATGTTGGCTTACCCGTAAGGTGTGTCGTTCCTAGCCGCAATTTATAGTCGTTCAGAAAGTTTCAGATATAGTTGAAAGGTCTTAGTATCCTAATAAAGGGTCTTCCATTAAGAGGTATCATTTTAAAAAAAAATTTTTAAGTACGATGTAGTATATAAAAATTTAAAAATAATTTTTCGAATTTTGTTTGCAAAATCCGAGAAAATATATATTAATAATCACAGTGAGACATATAGTTGTAGTACTCTGAAAATATCAATATAAAATCGGAAATTTTAAGCTTCCGGATTTTTTTAAATATCAATTTGGCAACCAAACATTCTGGAATAATTCACTGTCGTGTTTGCTATAGGTTAATAGTGTATAAATTTTTTCGTTATTTTATGTTGAGCAGAACAGAAGAGATAGTTGATTGCACATCTTATAACTACCCTTGTGGCAGGGGTACCGATTAAAAACTTGTCACAGATGGTTTTCTGGCCAAGTAAAAATCAATTTGATTTCGGGGCATTTTTTGACATCTTATTCTGTTATAGTCTTTCGGGCTATTTTTTATTTACGAAGATTATACTTGTCACTCTTCGACATGTGATTAGTAGAATAGTAAAATTGTAAATTGTGAAAAGAACAGCGAGTTTTTATAATCTGAAATAACATTTCTTAGTGGAAGACCTTTTGTAATTCACCCATTTTTGGTTTGTTCTTTAAATTAATAAAATATATTTTATTTATAGCGTCACGTTTTAAATAAATACAGGTGTCTTGCATGGCGAGAAGGGAATGAATGATTTCATCGTCCGTCGTAAGAGGATGTGGACCTATATGTGACACGCGTCGTACGGATAGCCCGAAGCAGGTGAAATCAAGAAGATTTGTGGAGGACAGGCGATGCGGAGGTTGTGGGGGCGTTTTGCGTCGTCCTTCGCACCCAACAAAGCACCCAACAGCCCTGTTTGCCGAGACTAGGATACACAAGCTTGGATAAAGTCACGCACGCGATTTAAGAGCGGATTCCGTGCGGGAAACGGCGTTTAGACGATCGTCACGAGCTGCAGTTCCGTGCGTAGCTGCCGTCCCATTTTTCCCCTATATGTTCCTAAATCACGACTAGGGACTGTCGCGTGAGACGCGAGCCGATTGCCTGGCCTGGCCCGATTGTCTTCGGGATTATTCAATTTCTAAGATAAACACGATCTTAGCACGTTGAACACCTCGTGAATTATGTTTGAAATCACACTGCCTTCGATCAAGGGGTTGCGTGAGTTAAATGTTGCTCGGACTATGTATCAGATTTTATATTCTATTACGTTGTCCCGCATGTAATCGCGGAAATAACCGGCGGCACATGAAAGCTATTTAAGTACATAAAACTAGAAACTGTAATAAAACTTGTTGTATAAGAATGTTTTAACCAAAAGAACAAAGTCCTCCAGTTATACTTTCCCCAAATGTGCAAAACTTGAGGTAACTGATTTGCAAGTAACTTTACAGATTTTTCGTTCGAATAAATAAAGTTCAGTACACAGATTGAAATACAGTACAACTGTCCGATGCAGAGCAACCCAACACCGAATCCAGCAGGCAAAAGATTAAAAATTCGATTCCCAGTCTGGCATCCGATTAGCCAGTTCTTTTTTCTTCCAGAGCAGTTAGAAAATCATGTAATATTAATCTCGACTACAATCAGGTTTCCTCGAAGAAACTCCGGGCTTCTCTTTCATTAATCCTCTTGAAAGCAAGAAATCCTTTTGTCTGCTCGAAAACGCGCATCTATCCGTCCGTCTGCAACGGTCTTTATCTCCTTATAAAGATCGGGTTTGCGAGACTGAAACGAATTAGATTACAAGAGTATAGACACGGCAAATCGCTGAGGAAGATTCGATCGATGCGGTTGCGCCGCAGTTTTCGGGCTCGACGACCCTAAGTAAGAGACCGTGAAGGGGGCACAAATTTCTGGCTCAAACCCCGCATGTACTCGACCCCAATCTGGGTCAGTGGAGTCAAGGTCGTTTTCTTTAATTCGCCGATTCCCCATTCAAAGTTACCCCTTGTCGTTCAGTGGATGAATAGGGGTTACGGAAGATGCGCCAGTCGGGGAGACAGCGAACAAGACTCGGCCCCCCTAGTCGAAGAAGCCAACCCCCGGCTACAGCAGTATCCCCCATGAAAACGTACATATTTAACGTGACCCTGCGTGAATAATCGATGGACAAAGGCGCTAGCCATTTGTACTTCTCCGGTCGCTAACTGCGCCCTCTTTAAACATTCATACCGTCCCGGCGCGAGGCGTTTCTTTCTGCCTGGCACCGATGGAACTCTCCGAAGGCTTTTCCCGTGCACGCCAACTGGAAAACAAGGGAACGTTTCGCACAGTTTTTATTGGTGTTCACCGGGCTCCTATAGAAACGGCCGCACTCCTTTTTCCCCATTTACTCCTGTCTCTCCTCCTGCAGCCAGATGAGAAATTGCCGCGGTTCCATCATGAAATTTTCAAACGGAATTTTCACTTCGATACGCCTTCCGAAGTCTACCCTTTTGTAAACCTGACGAGCACTAAACGTAAGTAATATTTATCAGCAATGAGAGCGAGCAAATTATTTCTCATGATTTTCAAGTAATTCGGTAATCAATTAATTATATGGAAGAATATGTAATCGGAATGTGACAGGAGTTTAAAATTGTTTTATCTGTTTCGCCTTTATCGTATCATGTACCGTTATCATATCGCACCTTTTAATCATTGAATACGACATAGCGAAATGTCGTTTGGAAACATACTATCAGTAAATAAATCGTAGCGTAATCGACTAGAGGATGTTTTATTAAACAAAGTCTTTGTTCTATTAAATAAATTAAGGTATCTCTAAAAAAGTGACATAAAAACAAAAATTTTTTGTCCCCAACTTTGTGCACATGACATTTAACCCTTGCTGTATTTTAACAAGTCACACTCGTCGTGAAGATTTTAAATGAAGTCTAACAAATACGAATGTTACGCCTTTGTTTTTAAACGAAGTAAAATTTGATTCGTCTGTAAACAGTATTTAGGCATTAATATAAATGTAGCCATACGAAAAATATAAATTTATTTATCTTTTATACGACATTTTAATGGAAAAAATTTATCGTTCTTTTAAGAGTGTTCGAATGTTACCGTGGTTTACTATATCTTGAATGCAGTCATACTTTGCTATATTAGGGATCAACTCTAATTGAGAAAGCTCGTGCCCATCACTATCGTTTGCTCTCGCGAAATCTCAGCCTGTCGAAAGGGAGTTCGCGATTGAATCGTCGCGATACTTCCCGGGGGCGGCCTCTTTCTTCTCTTCCCGTGTCGATCTACCGGTGCGATGGAGTTCATGAATAAAATCGTAATTTTTCAGATTACCTTCGCAACAGATTCTCGCCTCGAGAGAGGAGATCGGCCCCCGATAACACGGTCCTGGGGTCCGGGAATCAAGCGCCTCTCGCGATTTTCGATACGCGAATACGTGCCTCCGCCCGACACGAACTCGGCTCGCCATTTTTCACGGAATTCCCCGAACACTCTAACCGTTCTTACGGAAGAAAGATAGGTAGATAGAGAGAGAAAGAGAGAGAGAGAGAGAGAGAGAGAGAGAGAGAAGAAGACCGTCTTTCGAGGCGTGTAAGCAGGCTCGTGTATCGAGCGGATCTAACGACCTGTCTCGAGCTTGTCGCGCGAGTAAACAACTCCGGCTAATGAAAACAAAACAAGCTCGCAGAGTTGATGCTCGCGTCTCCTCGCAGGAATCTGCGCCACCCCCGCAGACGCAGAATCCCGCCGCCCGTCCCGAGCAACTCGCGAAATTAATAATGCCGCGAAATTAATGAAAGTTTTGCCGAGGAAAAATGCTTCGTCAGCGAGCAATCGTTCCAACCGGATCCACCCGAGGAAAAATCTCGAAAACTGTCTGTGGAACGTTTAGGCTCCGGCTGAGGGGGTAGTTCCACCGAAAATGCTGTATTCTAGGATATCTTTGTGATCATTTTATCGCCAGACTGCGGAAACTTTTAGTACTGGGTCTTTGTGTACGATTTTATGCTCTCGTGAAGTTTGAATGGTTTTAGACGGAGAAGTGAGAGTTGAGTTTGTTATAAATAGAATGCGATCTTTTCAGATAAAAAAGAAATCGAGATCAAGAGAAGTTTTATCCTCCTTTGCAGAAGAACGTAATATCAAATTATATGAAATTTTACTGCAATTGGTAGTCTCTGAACTCTGTAAATGCTGCTATAAGTATATATGACAATATCCTCAGATCTTTTATATTTTCTTCTATTTTATATTTCATCGAGTTAATTATTTCGTAAATGCATAAAAATCTACAGTACATTAATAACTTTTACACAAAATAAAAATTGTCCAAATCGATTGTAAGATGCTGAGTGTCAATTGTAAAAAGCGAAATGGAAGTGCATTGCTCGCCATTTAAATGTTTGCAAAATGATATAACATCATTCAATTCTTCTAATCCATTTTTGTCATAAATCTAGAGCCTATTGAAAAGCGCCTATTGTATGTAAAAACTGTAGAGGGCAGAGTTGGGCACAAAAATTTTATTTAAATAAAAATTTCGAATAAAGGGGGTTATTACCCAGTGGATTTTAAACCCACTTTATTCGAATTTTTTATTTAAATAAAATTGTCGCCTAACTCTGGAAAGTAAGGGGTGGGCGGGCGCTACGATTAAACTTGAAGATAGATTTGGCCATACCGTAGTCAAGTAGATGTTTCATGCACCTCCTAAGATGCACCTCTCGCGAGATCAGTTCGCAGTCTAAGGGCTACTTCAGGTAGGATCTATTATATTATGCTCGGCTATAGAGCCAGCGAATTGTACGGTATAGAGAGGAAACTCTAATGAAAGGACATTCGCTCGAGATTCTATACAGGGAGAGAATGTTGTTCTCAAGTAACTTTGCTTGCCGCTTTGTTGATAATGGACGTCGGTATTTGCATTGTTAAGATTAAATCTGAAGGAACGGGGGTTGGGTTATGTTATAAATTGCAAATTCATAATGGAGCATTAAAATTATTCTCAATAAGCTCGAACCGCGACAAAAGAATCCTTGGTTTTTTACTCCTGAGAATGTGAAATTGTAAACTGTGAGCTAATTGAAACATAATTTATGCCTCGAGATTTCGCGACAGTTGTAAAGACATCAACGAGAACTTGGTAACGATAAAGTGTTTGAAATTTCCTTGATTAATGTAATTTGTCATTCTCCGCGACAGTCATTTTAACTCGAACGATGCATATGCTCGAACAAATTAAAATACGCACGGAACGTTCGATGCAGTGAACGTTCTACAGAAAAGTATGGCACCAAAGACGGCTTAAAATAAAATTACAAACATAAGGATAATCGCAGTTTTTAACAATTTCACGAAACTTTGTAAATAACCTACTTAGATTTGAAGAAGTCTTGGTTAAAAATCGTGATTTTTCCTTGAAATTTCGACGAATAGTAATTCTCCATTTCTTTTTTTTATACATTACTCAGTAAGCTAATTCTTCTGCCAACTTTAAAACACTCAAGTTGTTCGGTCCAATTTTAAAGAAGTTATTAGTTTTTAAAAGGGAGTCAACCTAATTTTATCCTCGACACTGTGTCCATTCATGGGCCATCCTATTTTTCTTCCTCACGATTAATGTGAGCTCTGGGCCAAATTGCGTTACTCTCCCTTCGAAACAGCGGCTAAAAAAGGTCTAATAACTTGATCCTCGGAACCATTCATCTTCCACCGGCGAAACTGGTGGGTACCAGAATCAGCAGTCGAAGTTTCAATGCAGCAGCGGCACAACAAGGCGCTTGTCGGTGCAGTTTCAACATAATAATCCATCAGCCGAACGAATTCCGCGCACGATGCACATTGCACGAAGGCGTCCCAGAGGCGGCGCATCTTTTTCTACCGGCCTCGAACACGTTGCATCGGCGTTGTCCGTGGATACACAGAGCCAAAATTACCATTTTCACGAATATCGGGGGTGCAGGTTCGCCGCGGACTTCTTGTTCGCAGCGATTTTCTGGTCTCGCCAGGCCTCGGCGTCTTCCGCATTGATATTAATGTTTGCCCTTCCCAGGTTGGATTAATATTAATCGTCGTACGCGGCCATGTTGCATAGCCCTGGATGTTGCGTACCCCAGGAGATCTGTTGCTCCCAAAAACATTCATCCTTGCTGCCCCTTTCCGCGGTGAACACCTCCTCCAGGTCCACACGGACCGAGCTCGCGTGTTCAACATCCTTGAAAACTCGAGCCGACGTTTTCCAGCGGGAGAAAGGGTTGGAAGAGACTGGTCTAACCCCTGTTGGCTCTGGAACTTGTTATAAGGGAGCCCTAGTATGTAAACGCTGCAAAATTTAACGATTTTCAACTGTAATTTATTTAGCTGCTCTTTTTGTCGTACTGAATAATTTTATAAGTGAAAACTTCTGTAGCCGCACTGCGTACACGATTTTTGTTAAACTTTTCCTTGCGTAACCAGAAATTTTTTACTTTTTCCTATATTATCGATTAGATTTGAGAGAGAAAACGGAGAAATACGAGTTTCTGGAGGATCAATGGTTCAAAAGTTACGAGTGTTTAAAGTTGAGCGATTTTCAATGTTTTTGACAGATAAAAGCGCAAGCCTGGTTCTGTATCGCCTTCATTCAATACATATTTACTGCGGAAAGATCCACAGTCCAGTCATAATTTTATCGTTTCAAGTTTATGCTATGAAACATTTAGAAGGTTTTATATGTTATCACGTTTTTATTAGCTCGCTTTCTTATTTGTCTGTTTGTTCGGTACAAATATTGCAATTGATTATTTTATACTTGTAAAGAAAATATATTTATTTAATATTAACATGGCGTCATGACGTCATGCCTGATAAGATCGATATAGTAGAGATCGATAAAGATAGAAGATAGTCACACGTGCGGAAGGAATAGAATAGTAGAGAAAATCAAAGAGTAAATTAAAAGTGTTTTTGTTAATAAAAACGTGGTAAAATTGTAAGGAGAAAAGTGTTGGAGATGAATTGAATGTCATTTCTCTTTTAACAGGTGAATGTAAATAATGTGAATAGTGTAAATAGTTCACGATAATAAATTTTGAAAACTCTTTTAACAGGGCAACGAGTCGTGATCATTTCTGGACAATTTTCCCGCGAGATCGAATAGGATCTTATATGCTTTTTAATCTATTTTTAAAAACGTGGTATTTTAAAAAATTTATTAGTATTTAAATAATTTAGAAAATACATTTAAAAAATTGAGTTTTCGACCCGTCTATATGAGACTGCCCCCTTATGAAGTCCCTGTTGCAACGCTAGCACGCCAACGTCAGCTGCCTGCGGTAGTTTACGAGCCGGGAAATTAACGGCGCTCCTTAGCCGCGTATAAATTTATAAGGATGCCGGTGTAAATTTCATCGAGGAACCGCGTCGACGATGTCTCACCAACATCGATACAAGTCGCGGTTTAACTACACTGCCGCTAACCGTATAAGTCATTTTACTGCTTCTGTATTTATCTCGTCGACTTCTGACCGGCCGAAAACGAAAATTTGTCACTCGAGCGGGACAACCGTTCCGATCTCGAGATAATCGAGTCTGAAGTGCGAGACATCCAATTATATGACAGATAATAACACATCAGGGAATCTGACCATTAATCGTATTGTTTTTCACTGCAACGAGCCGTCGTTATTTCGCACCCGATGATTAGCCATATAATTAAAATTGAAAATTACTAGTGTATCGATATCGTTTGTGTATTACAATGTAGATTGCATTCAACCGCGGTCGTGTTTCCAGTAATTTTATTTTCTTGTTTGCAGAAACGATTTTAATGATTCGCAATTAATACTGGCGCAGTGCATGTTTATGCAGTGCACCAAAGGAATATTTTATGAGCTAGTTATACAAATACAGAATGAAGAATAGTTGGTTAATTTTGTAGGTTTATTATTTTTGCAATTAAGATATTAGCTGGTAGTCGAGGGAATGTTGTATTCTATAGAAAATTGTTGAATTCTTCTAATTCTTAACTCTTAGCTCTCGAATTGTGAATCTGATTCACCGCTAAAAATTGGTGTATCATTATTCAAAATATTGTTTGCATTATTAAATATGTTGGTATCTAACCACTTATAAATATTTAAGTATTGTATGAGGTGCTATATCAATTTCATATCCATAAAATGAAAAAAATCATATAGAACGGGATTATTCCAGATCGCAAGAAATGTTTAATTTTCGAGTTAAAATAGCTCCGATTGCAAATCGTTAAAACGCAGAAAGATATAAAAATATTCGTATCCTTCTGTTTAACATTTCTAACTTTCTTTGCTGTTACTGTTGACAATAGTCATCGTTAATTTATTACGCAGGATGAACTTACTAAAGAAAATTAGGACTAACGAAAACATCGAATAAGGATATTAAAAGACAATGAAAAACAAAATAGGGGTTGAATAAAACCATGACCTCAAACTAGTCGATCAACTTTCCAGTTATTCACACGAAAATTAAGAGGCTCGGACACTTTTTTCAAATCCGTCTTTGAAAGTAGCTTAACTGAAAACATTTGCATCCTACTTCATATTCATGAGGATACAATGAAGTCGTTCCAAGTTCCGCTATAGTTTCTCCATTCAAATCCAAGTTTTCAATAATTGGCAAAAACAAAGATGACTTAAAAGTTTATTATTTCAACTTTCGTAAATCGAGAAAAGTGGAAAATCTCTGCTAAAACAATCCCGAACGTTCATAACCAGACGGTGATCCGAATACTATAAATATCCGCATTCTACATGTGAAATTTTTTCAATCGGGGATCTCGTTAATCTCGCTTATTCAGAGGAAATTGATTTGAACACATCGGTAGAGGCCAGATTCCGCTCCGAAAATCTTCATTGTGACGAAATGAAATGCGTCGAAACGCGAGCAGCAGATACGGGGATCCGTATTGTCACGAATTCCGCAATGCGGCCGGTTGGAACGCGTGAAAGATTTCGATTGCGGCAGCTCGACCTTAATTCTCGACGTTCGGTGCCATTTCGCGGGCAATTATGTTGGCAGCTCGCTATTAATTAACGACATCGGTGGGCATAGCTCGGCCCATTGAGAGAAACCTCGGCGAAGATGGCGGAGAAGCGAGATAAAATGAAAGTAACGAAAAAAAGCCGGCGAAACCCGTTGCGAAACCGCGTCGTTTCTGAGCAGATAACCGAGTTACCGGGGTGGTGCATGGTTCGCGAGCTCTATCGTGCCCGTTGCAGTTTTGTTCACTTTTCACAGTGTCAGCACATCGTGTCGCGCCATGTCGCGCTGGTGACGCCGCAACGAAGAAACAACTGGACGAATTAGCTCGTCAATTTGCTCGCGCTCGACTACGAAACGGATTAACGGCGCCGCGGTTTAGTAGCTCTGCCGTCCGGACCCGTTAAGCGAATGAAACGCGGCCGTAATTGCGTCGTAATTAAACCATTAGTGGCGACCGACAAAAAGAATAGGGAATGCGGCCCGGAATCAAAACGCCGCGCCGCACCGGGGGGAACGGGATCAGCGGAACAGTGGATGCAGCGGGAAGCGAAAGTCGGCCGATCCCGGCTTCACCAGACAGATGCATCAGGTCGGTGCATACAATGTGTCCGATCTAGTAATCAAGTGATCGATAACGATAAACTGAAAACCTTCGTTCGGCCCTGTGCCGCTCAAAGTGCGCGACACAATGCGCGAAAATTGCGAGTGCGTCGCGCGACAGTGATCGATCACTTGGAAATTTTACTGTGAACTTCACGTTCTGGCAACTAACACACGATTCTTATGGATTTTGATGCGCCGCACACGAGTCTCGAAACAGTGTTTTTTCGGTCCCCTTGTCGAGAAATTTCGTTCGTGTGGAAAATTGAACTTTTCAGCTGATGTCAACTTGACTGAAATGCTTATATGTATAGACTTTTTCAAATGCAAGATATGCGGGGTGAATCGCCTAACGTTTATACCTCAAATATCTTTATTGTGTTCATAGATACATTCAATATCTTCAGGGCAATGTTGAATGACAAAATTAAGGTTTACACGATACCAAAGATATTTTCGCTTTTGTGTCACTTCTCTAGCACTAAACTTATCGAGCATTAAAAACGATTCAAATGTTTTAGCTACAAGAGACTATCATTGTAGAAGTTTAAAAAAAAGGTGGTTACCTTTTAAAAAAATAAAGGAGACCTTGAGATCTCTAAAAAAAATTAACCTTTATTTTCACGACATTTAATGTATATTTGAAAACAACAAAAATATTTGAGGTTCAAACGTTAGGTGACTCGGCCTGTATATTTTTTGTAACGTTATTACTATTCAAATATGTTTGAGTAATGTCTAAAGCAAGCTGAACTTACAATTTATACGAATCCAAATGAAACCGACTGCTCTTCATCTAGACGACTGTTCAATCCGTTTCCGAGGAAATCTTTGAACAATGGTGCCTCCCGACTCGATCGGATCGTAAACCCGTTCTTCCCGGTTCTGATACCCTCTTCTCAAAGCTGTAGCCGAGAATTCTTCGCTGGCGTTAGAGAGGCGTTGTATAGCTGAGCTCTGTAAAACTCTGTCGGAAGCAGCGCCATTCCATTCTAATTGAAAAAGATCGACCACCTTCGGCGAGGGCCGTGTTAGCCCTCATATTTTTCAGGAGTGTCGCGATTTCATAGTCGACAGGGAATCGATTCTCGAGAACATGGTAAACGATAAAAACGTGAAACGCGGCCGATTGTTATCCCGGTACTCAGCCGGCTCGATCAAGAAGTCAAAACCGAACAGTCGAGTGCAAACGGCGGCGCTCTCTCGTAAAAGGATTAACCTGGACGACCATGCCGAGAGGGGGGCGTTCCATCGCATAATTCCAGGATGCGAGCGATCAAAAAATACTCCCGAAAAAAATCAGAAAATCTCAGTGCGATGACGAGAATCGATCTAGCACTAGTCGCGAGCGTGCTCGAGCTGCCTCGGTGTCGTTTCATAATTTCATGAAAAGAGGGGACACGGGGCACGAGCCTGCAATGTCGCCGCCGGCTGCCATTTTGGTTTTCAAATTCATCCAGTCGGATTATGCAAAGCGCTACTCTGCTGAAAAACTGATTCGATTGTTCGGCGCCCGGCAAACAAAAATATTAGGCTGATGCATATGAATCGGCCGAGTTTCGAATGGGACTTTCGGCGAGTACATTTTTGTCAAATGTCAGTTTCGCAGCGGATTTTGAGTGTTCCATGTTTCATTCCGACTGTACTAAACTCTTCTTTAAGCTCTAACGAGGTGTTCAACTTTTTCAAAATTAATCCCTTCCGGGTATTCAGAGTCGTTTTTCCATATTTTCATCTCCGAGCGAGACGTTTAACTGTACCAACTAAAATTCATGGAGTACCTCTGATAAGAAAAGATAACATTTTTTGTTTGGCAGCTCGTTTTAGAGAAAATCGAGTTTGAAAATGCAGCGAATACACGTGATATTGCATAGGAATCGTCTGACGCGTCTGACCATGATCAACCAATTCTACTTCCTGCTGATACTAAAGCACGCACTCGGCGAAAATTCAAAGTCGCTTTTCTCGAAAACAAAGCCTTATATGAAAAAATTTTATTCTATGTTTTTGACTTATTTTTTCATGTAGTATCACCCCGTTTTCGCTTGTACATACAGTGCTAAATTATGTCGACAGTATGAACATTTTATGAATGTTAATGAATTACATAGGTGCTTTGCTGTTTTGATATCATTCTGAAAGCAAACCTGAAGCCAAAAGCCCGGAAAAATTAAGATATGATTAAGAAATGGAGTATATCAAGATATTTTCTGGATATCATAAAATTAAATGTTAATCGTCTTGATAAATAATGAGTATTATCAAAAACGCTAGGACATTGGTCAGCTTATTTTTGCTCCAGATTCGCCAGAAAAAGTTTCATTAAATTGGACGACCTCACCACTGTAACCCCTCTTTGTGAGTTAAAAATGATTACAGTGTCAGAGAGAAAATATACATAGGTACACGGTATCATGGGATGTTGATAGACATGTACGATGTACGATAAACATCAAGGGAGTTCTAATTGCCATAACTGTGAAATAAATTAGTATAATGCGTTCAAAACTAAGCCTTAGAGTTTTTTTATACACTTCATAAAATGTATACCATAATACTCAAGGCCATACGTGATCTGGATAGTGGGTATATTTGAAACAGCGCGTGTGGGGCGTAATAATAATTTTTATTACGTGATAATCGGATGAGCGAACGACGTCGTTCAGGATAAGGACACTTTAACCGAAGTCGGTGTGTTCGGGCAGAAGACGAGGACCGAAAGGAAAGTGGCGGTTTACCGTGGAACAAGCTAAACCGCGGCATTATCGGAGATTTTCGCAGTGCGTATTCCCGAAGCGAATTCAATGCGAAAGCGTCGCGGGCTTATGAATTATGAATTTACAAAGCGCACCGTCGCGAAGCCACTTTAACGGTTCCCCATCCTCCCTACATAGCTGAAATTAAATTGCCGTCGAAGTTCCAAGAACGGAAAAGTGGGAAACAACAGTTTGACGACTCCATCGGTACGGTTTAGTTACTGTTACGTACAGCTTTTACTCGTCATATCGGCCGTGGACGTATTACCGGTTTCTACCTAGTTTCCGAATAACCGGCGAGTTCTTTCAGCTATCATACAAAGATATGTATGCTCGCGTTAATATTGAAGCAATAGTATTCAGGGTGACTCACCTAAGGAAAGTCACCTGAATAACTTGTACATTTTTTGCGATAAGAAGAAATGTTTCAGACAAAAGCTGTTTAGCTTCGACGGGCCTATTGCGTGGTGGACTTTTCAAGTTTTTCAAATGAAGGTGCTTAGGAGATTTGACGGTCATCTTAGTTATTTTTTCTTTAAATGAAATGATGGGCTTTATTAAGTATAAGTGGTGGAATCCTACAATACCTCGTGTACAATGTTAAAGATGTGAATGGCTGAATGCGTATAACTTTATGACTAAAACACAGCAAGAATGGTTTCTTTACAAAATTGTGACGACGGGACGTGCTAGGCTCGATGGTATCCTTGCCATTGACTTCGGTCCTCGCTTTCTCCTTACTACAAGGGTCGCTTATACCTAAGGACTGTAAACCGCCCCTTAAACCTACAGTTTCAGGAAGTAGTAATCGTTGCACACCAACATGAAGCTACATATTTTTGAACTTACACGTTTGTTGCCCTACACAAGACAATTTCAACGATAATCATTCAAGATTATAGAAGGTCAGAAACGTAAAAAAGGATGACAAATATAAATCACTCTTCTTTCAAGCGAAGCTGACGGATACGTCCATTCGAATTGACACGGCAGCTCAGATGTACCAAAAATAATGAAACAGTGATCCTTCCTGACTAGAATTTCAGTTAGGCATGCCTAAACACGAATGTGGGCCTAATGCGGAAAGAATGGGGTACGCCTAAGTTGGGCCGAGATGGCCGAGCGCATGCCTAAGTTAGCCATTCCTAATAGTTGCCATAGATGGTCTAAATGGGGATGACCGAACGCATGTCTAGGTTGGGCAATCCTAACAGGTGCTGCCCCTAACTTGCAGTTTTGAAGATGACGCATCCAAATGTAATCTAGCGAAGTAGTAGCGCTCACTTCTCAAGATTTTCCGAGAAAATTGCATTTTAACAACTGTTTTCCAGTCATAATAAGATTGCGGATTTCGGAGTGACCGAGGGCGCACCGAGAAATACTGGCAATCAGTAGGTCGCGGCTTCGAATCCCGCTGTCGACATTTTTGTTTTTCACTTTTTTGAATTTTGAATATTTTCAATTCAATCTTAAAATTTATGATATCTGCCCATAAACAATTATTGTTTAAATAGAAAATGCCTGTTTTTTATTTGTGGGTATTGCAAAAAAAGTCTTTCGGAAAACCTAATGTGACCCTAACACAGGTTTCCTAATGCGGGTCTTATACGGCTTTCCCAATTAGGCAGTCGATATTCCGCGTTACATTCCGCATGCCTGCCGAATGGGGCTGCCCCATTAGGGCCTAACGCCAAATTAGGCTAGCTTAATGCGGACCTAACAGCCTGCCTAACTGAAATTCTAGTCGGGTTGATTTAGTCGACCAGAGGCAACTTCGCTAGGTTGTCAGAGCAAAATGCACCTGACTTGAAATTGACGTAGCTCAGGTGCTAAGAAATTAGATACAGTCTTTGGGAACGTGGTATCCAATATTTCCATGGGAACTATGCACGCGGAACGACAATTTCCCACGCGCCCCGCCGGCTCGATATTTTCATTCGCAAAGCGTATTGCGTCTGCCCTATCTCACTGTCAGACTACCAGCTACGTTCCTCTAGCAGTAAAATTCCAGGCAGAACGAGAGAACGGTCCTCTCCCGTTCCTTCCGATCCCCGTATTTCACTGGATCGACCGGTCGCGTCTCCTTTTCGCTCGATCGCGTGATTGTTTACGCGCGAGACCCTGCCGCGTGGGTGGAAGGCGGCCGTGTGCAAGGAGCGTACCTGTTGAAGGCTGCAGGTGTGCTAACCGGTGAAGAATGTAGCCACCCCCACAGCGCCGTGCCGGTAATTCAATACATGGGAAACGGAACGGACCGGCACGGCGGCGTGGCAGTTTCTTTTCTTTCTTTTCGTTCTTCTTTTTTTTTATATATATATTCTCTCGCGAAACGACGTTTGCTTGTGCGGCACCGGTGCGGCGCGTCGAGCGGAAAACGGGAAATTGAATAAAGTTCGAGTAACGATCTTGTGTTCGCGGATACATCGAGTGGAATGATATATTTGACAAGTTCGCGTATTGCATATTACTCGCGCGAGACGGAACCGCCTCTACCGTCTGACCGTAGACGTACCGATTCCACTGGCAACGCTTCCCTCGTGTCTCGCTTTTATTCGCCTCTCGAGTTCCCACTAGGAAAATTTTCTGCGGATTTATTACTCTCCGTCGAACTATGCTACATTCTCTTTGGAATGGGGAGAAAAATATGCTGCTACCGTTCTTTACTTTCAGGAAGAACATTCTGCTTTTTTCCCTTTCTATTAACCCGTTCGCTATTGGCGCACAGTGGACTCAATACCGGTTTTTCGTGGCTGAAATTGAATTTTTAATGTTATATAGTTTGATAACGATCAGAAGGAGCCTAACAGAAATTTCGTTCTTCCTTTAAACTGTTTATTTATTTAGATTTGGGGAATTTTTATTGCAATATGCGCTTGGATAAAGAAAAGTATCCAATCAATTTTCATGTAAGCAACTTCACGATGTCAACAAATGTAAGATGAAGAATATAAAACCAGGCAGTTTGACCGGCAGTGGTAGGTTTAGTTTTAATAATTCTAATAAGCTGCGACTAATGCATTGAAACTCTTTAATTCATTTATATCATTCCTCCTATAAATGCATAAAATCTGCAGTCTATTTATGTCTTTCGTATCGTTCATATTTAACAATTACTGTTGCATAACACGATGTCTGTTAATACGACAATGATAAAATGTACAATAAAGTTCCAAAAATTCAATCTTGTTGTCCAATTCTCCTAGAAATGATTACGGTAAAATCGATACTCGTTCCGTTCCAATTAAACGAATTTTTCGACGTATTAAAACACGGATACGTTAATCTCGATTGCAACGAGGATGTCTATTCGATATCCATCGCCAAAGCGTATTTGACCTCAATTGAAACTGAGAATGGTCAAGCGATACGTTCCGGTGCATGGTTAGATGCAAATGCATTCGTTCAATTACATCTCCGATTACACCCGCTATCCGCTTCGCCAAAGTCATTCTTCTCTCTCTGATTTCGAACAGCAGTTTGCCCACGTAGACGTCGTCACATAGAAACGACTGTTAGCCGCTTCCAGCCGTATCTGGTGTCTCGTATGATGCATATCGCTTGGCGTATGTCCGCCTGGCACAATGGAAGAGAAGGATGACGTTGGATAACGGGGAAAAGTTCTGGTTTTCTTATCAGAGATATGTTCAAAGGAAACTTCTCGGTCGAATAAAACATCATTCTAAAATAATAATATAATAATGATATTGTTCTTAAAAGGTTCTATTTGCTGTAATGGCACACGGTGCTTTTACTTTTCATTTTTATCTATTTCTTGGTTATGTTTGGTTTTCTTGGTTAACATATTTTTGTGCCACTTCGAAGCAATAACTTGATTTAAGCGAAACTTGCAGATACGCCCATTCGAATGGACATGACAATATACTGTCTATAAGATCTTAAAACTGGTGACAGAATAAAATTCAAGTTTTTATAGTTCTTACTTGTATTAGAAGTGTGAGACAACAAGTTTTTGATATTCTGATAATATTTTTTAACCCTCATACTTTCCTCAGGGAGAAAATTCATCCATTCAATATATTCACATACTGTAAAATTATTCATCCCTTTTATGTCTATGTCGTGAGATGTATATTTTGAAAATGTGACGGTACAAATGAAACACAATGTGTTGATTTAACCTGTAAAATGAAAATGAGTGAATTGTTATACTAGTCTCTTTTACGCTGTTATTTTTGAGGAGCGTATGACGGTTTGTCAAGTGTGATACTTGTTCGGAACAATTATTGAACGGTCTTAAAGTTTTCAAGAAATGATTGAACCAATGTTAATTATCATTTTACAGTAACAAACACAAAACCAATTATACTTTCCTTTGATTAAAAATACTAATAATATCCGCAGAATAAAAGGAATGAATCTACACGCATTGAGACCGTTTTCAATTGGAGTGCAGACTTTTGAAATTGTAATGCCCGGCATGACAGTGCTCCGCGAACTTCGAGTTGCTCTCGGCCGGAAGTTGATCGATCCGACGCGGGACGGCACGAATATTCCCACTGAATCAGTGATCCGAAAGATTCATATTTACTTTCTCGTGAACGTAAACCGAGCGGAATTCGCGAGTGGGGACGAGATAACCGCGGGCGGAACAACATTGTCCGCGGCGCGGCGCCGGTCCGGTGATTCGAGCGAAAAATTTCACCGGCGCTGACAGCGAACAATTAACGGCGATTCATTTGGGAGAGCGCGTCAATTCGGCGGATCGGATCCCGGCCCTCAACCCTTCGCCCCACGTTTTCACGCCGCGTATACACGCGCGTACGGTTATTTCTCTCCTTAAAACGGAAGGTTGCGACCGCGATCGTCCCGTGCATCGCGCCGCGTTTATGAATATGGAGAGGGTGCAGCGTGGCAGTAGTAGCGACTGGTCAGACACCGGAAAACTCTAGATAGCAGCCGCATGAATATGTTAAGCGTATCGCGGCAATGAGAGCTAAAGTCGTTCTTTTTTTTCAAGTCAAACCGACCTCTAACTCCTGCCCCGCGTTCAGCCGAGAGACTTACTCTAACGCGCAACGATGTCGCAATATCAGTACCATTTTCTATTTCACGATGTACGTTTTTTTCGTGAGGATCTTCGTTGTACTTGGAAAAAATTAGTTTTGGGCTTTCTGTATTTTCTGTTTGACAGTGTGTATATGTCAGAGTGGGTCTTGGCTGTACTAGGTAAAACTGTACATTGAGCTTTCTGTTCGGTACACCCTTCAGTATTTTGTCTCAAGGGGTAAGTGTTGCTGTATCATGCACCTTTTTTTGCTTTCATTTTTTTTTTACCACGCTGCACCTCGCCAAAAAATCTGACAAAATTCATGAACAGTACTTACAGCTATATACTGATACTGTAAAAACATAAATGACGTCGTTCTTAAACTTCAATACGAAATCTGCATTTTTCCGATTTTTTATTTGGTTCAATCAGGATGTTCTACTTAAAGATCTGAAATAATTACAGTATATGGATTTGAGCATTTGATATTCGATAGAATTTCTTAGAATTTTTCTATACGACTAAACAGGAAAAATCTAATCATTTCCATTTTATTCCAGAATTGCCCACCCGGTCGAGATACAGGGTTAAAATTTTACAAAGTATGGTTTTTCTTGATGCCGTATCGAATAGTCCATTAGCCTTTGAATTGATCCAAGACCATTTCTGGCTATCTTATCCGGCTATACTCTTTGAACATATTTATACTTGCAATCGAACGTATTTGCGTTTCGATCCAATGTACGTGCACACAGGGTTCCAAGTAATTGAAACTGAACGGTAACAAATAATACTGAAAAACGTGGACTTCTTGTGAACCCCCTCGGTCCTCGAGTGGTAAAAAATTGCTATACCATTATTCAAAATATTGTTTCCATTATTAAATATGTTGTTATCTAATCAATAGACAGTGAACTTTATGCATCTACGACAAAAATTAGTAGGTGTAATTTGAAGCATTGAAAGCATTAGAAGGATTAAAAATACGGTTATATTAAATACTTTTGGCGTATTAAACATATCACGAAAGAAAATAATTTCACTCGAGTTTGTTATAATTCCGGTAGAAAATTTTTATTTTGCACGTACGTCCGCTATCTATTAATCAATCACTACATACTTATGTATTGTATGAGTTATTCATAAAATGAAAACAATCATATAGAACGGAATTATTTGAGGTCGGTAGAAATGTTTAATTTTCGAGTTAAAATCGAGTTAAAAAGTTGTCGCTGCAAAGGTTGAAAATTAAAGTAGAGGTAAATTGAAAGCGAACTGAATAGAAAGACGTTTCATGGCAATTAAAGTTTAACAACCGAGCAAGGAATAATTTAAACAGAAAAATATCACAGCGCAATACTTTGACAGCAGCATTCACGAAGAATCTTCCTGGTGGCGCATACTGGAAGAAACGCGGAACAAGTCGAAGAGTATCGAGCGAGGACGATTTCGCGTGACGCCCGGCCGTTTTCGCGAGCGTGTAATTATCGTTCTAACTGGCGCGGGCATATTTCTCGCGACGTTTCGCCAAGAAGCGAATAATCAAAGACCAGAACCGCCGACAACACCAATTTTCGCGATCGACGCGGCTCGATTGCTTAACGGGTCGGCAAGATTGAAGCGGGGGTGGCGAGATTCGCCACGGCGAGTGATTTTTTACAACGCCGCGAACCACGCCGCGAGGTTCCCGCAACCGTTCAACAAGAAAGCCAAGGACGACAGTTGACAATAATATCGGCGTGGCGTGACAGCCGGCCGTAAGAAACGCCGCGTAATTGTTGTCGTCGCGGGTAATTGCACTGTATTTCTGCAGTACAGTGCCACTTTCCCGACTCGGACACCCCACTACCTCTACAACGCCAATCTGACGATCGATGTGCTAAAATCCGAGATAAAGCTCGAACTTTCCCGTCACTCGTAATTTTCGGTGTTCATATCGAGGAACGGGCTTCGTGACGAATAGCCGTAACGAAGGAAACCGCGAGGCAGTCTCGGTTCGACGATAGTTTTCAGTCCACGGGAAAGATAGCGTATGGGAACAGCCAGCATCAAGTACAGTGGTCCGGACGGCCGATCTAGCACACACAGTTCATTTAGTAAAAAATTACTTGTCTCTTATCGTTATTTAACACATCTACATTACCTTGTAAATGTTTAGCAATGCCGAAAACGTCAATATCAACGAATTTAACACTAAACCTACCACTACCGGTCGAAATGACTGATTTATTATTTAACAATTATTGAAATAATAAAAATGATGGTAATTATATAGAAAAGGTCTGTGTACTCCGATTTTGATGAAATTTTAATATGTTATATAGCAACACATTCTGAACAACTTTTTCCTTTTCCAATATAAGGGGGTCGCTTTTAGGTTTTGAGATATTTGCAAAAAACTATCGCGAATACGGTATTGAATTTTTCGTATTCCTGCACGCTCCGCGGAAACGTAAGTCTGTCCCGGTGCGGCGTTTCTTTGCAATTTGATGCTGTAGAGATGAAATAGAAAACAGGGGGCGGAAAAGGGTGGCTTGACACCACACACCCACCCACCCAGTGTTTCACACGCACCCAGTGTTCCTAAATTATACTCTAGATTCTTACCAAAATAATTTTATAAGAATAGATTGTATGTATACGTATCTTTAGTAAAGCACGTATTACAATAGGAGGCGTACAAACTCTAAATAAAATAAATCTTATCATTTTTCTAAGGGAACATGTTTTACTAGTAAAAAAATTACTAAGTAAAAAATTATCCTTAATAAACTGCTAGATTAAAGATTAGAATAAATCTTAATGAATTGCTAGATCGGCCACCCGGACCGTTGTGCAAAGGTGTGAAATCTTTTCAGTCGTTTAAAATGACTGCATTCACCTAGCAGATCCCGTTCTTTCATATTCTGTTGCAGTTCATAGAAAAATACAAAATATCAAAATATAAATTATAACTTCTTTTGAAATAGAAAAATTAAAACACTGTTCGATCCGTATTTTGTAATTGGCTTCGTACTTCTCACACACAAATGTTCAAGAAAATGAATTGACATTTCAATGGAAATATTAGTAAGAAAGTATCATTTAAAAAAAAATTAAGATATTTAAAATCAGGTTGTGTGTAGCTCGGTTCCTCATTGAAAAATACACAATTTTCCGACATATTTTATAAATTTTGAGGGGTTGCTTCACCCCTTCAATATGAACGATGGCAGTAAGATAGAGAATGTGCCGAATATTTTAGCAAGTATTTTGTTGTTGTAAAGTGTCGAAGTCTGCCGATCGGGAAGAAATGCGGATCATCGGGAGTTCCGATGGTCTTTAATCCTCACGCGTGATTCGGGACTTTATCCCCTGGTTGGAAGACGGCAATCGTCGCGTCTTCGCCGGCGAGATTTATTGCCCCATGGCTTCAAGCAGACGCGAGCAATTTACATTCCCGGCTATAGGACGTGCGCTTGGTTCCCGGCGTTTGAAGGTGTAGCCAATCGTCGGGACGTCACCCCCGACTAGACTACTCGACGTCGAAATTACCAGGGATTACGGCAGCGGGACAGTTGGCCTGCATGAGATGCGAAAACTGATGGAAAAATTTCCGGGTTGTGACAACGGCACCCTTCGGCCGGTTTCATTGTGCCGGTTTATAGAATTATTCAGAGAAAGAAGATTATGTATTACGGAACGCTACGTCACAAAGTCGGGTATTTGGTCCGGAAAGCTGTCCGAAATTTCATTGTGAAAAGTTTGTCTGGATCGAAAAATTTTTGTTTGCTAACATAGTTAAATATCTCAAAAATAGTCATCATTACATGTGTCTCTCTTAATCAGTATTTCGAAACACCATTCGCTCATTAATGTCTTCTACATGTTGCGAATAAATAATATTAACCCCTTGCCTTTCGATTTATTTTACGGTTTCAGCGACTAGAACTTCTTGTGTAGATCATAACTTCCTAAAAAAGGAGAATATTGATATAAATTGCATGCCTATATGTTCTCCAAATAGCTGTATATCAACAAAACCAAAATGGAATTTTATTTTGGTTTAAAGGAAATTATTAATATACATTTTCATCAGAATCTGTTCAGAATCATTCAATCTTCATTACGAGTCACATACGATATTGTAAGGCAAGGGGTTAATGTCTGTTTGACAGATATTTTTCACGTTTTTGTGGTCAAAAAAAGCCACAAAGACATTTTGAATAATAATACTTATTTCGAACTTCATAGTATTGTAGCTGATGTCAAGACGAAACTAACCTTGGTTTTAAACCTTCGAATAACGTTGCAATATTTTTGGCCATATTATATTCCTGTGTTATTTTTTTATAGTTACAATGACATAATAATAAGATTTTTATGGTAACACATACATAAATACTCGAACAAAGAAGTATACTAAAAATTTCTGAAAAAATTATTTCTACAACTTCACAAACTGTGAAAAATCTGAAATACGTCAATTTGATGGAGTCTGGAGTTCTGGCTTTAACGGCTTACGTTTAGCCGAAGATTATGCTTACCGTTCGGAGAGCTTACATTTTTCGGTTTAAATCTTTCGATCTGCATAGAGTGAGAAATAAAACCGTTCTTTTTTTTAGAAAAGCGTTATTTATGTCTTCATTAAAAAAGGGCACATGATTTTGCATTGATCTGAACTTGATAAATAATTTATACTTTCAGTCAGTCATTTCATTTAGTGGATACAATATTCGCCCTCTTGAATTGTATATCACAGTATCATTCGGAATAAAAAACGTGGTAAAAATGGCAGCTAAAATGGTTAAGTCAAGTGGGACTTTCTTGTTCGACGTAAATTATCGAGATGTGTAAAATATGGATCGATATGTCAGAGGCCATTTTTCCTCTGTTCGATCGTCAGAATTCTTATTCTTGTTTCAGTAGCTGAGGCGCACGGACCACTCAAGTTTCAATTTCCTGGTCCGTCAATAGCCGAGACATTTAATTCCGTAATTGTGGAAATAAACGTATCTACAGAGCGGCGAGCTTCTATGTCTGCTCTGTACAGAGAAAACAGAAAGTGTTCGAAGGTACTCAGCGAAGCGAGAATCCACCGTGGCCCGTTATTACTCGAAACGTTACCAGATATTGCTCTTCGATCGTGCGTGGCTCTTTTATTATTTTCGTTTCCGCGGCAATCTCCCCGCAGCGGAGGATGGGCAGGATCGCAACAGAAAAATGGCCCTTGCGACGGAAAGGAAGCGGAAGACGGGGCAAGGTAAGAAATAGAAAGAAATTGGTTTTCAAAGGTAAACTAATTTCGGTCCACTTCGTTCCGACGAGAAGTCGACCCTTCCGCGTGTTTCCTCGTTCCATTCCGTCGCAGACCACCGTTTATTTCCTCCGCGGCATCATGGTGGTCGTTTTTAGACGTATTTCTTCCGTCGAACTCCGCTGACCTAATTCCTCATTAGGAAAGGGCCGTATCAGCCACGCCTGCGATGATCGTCTGGCTCCGGGAAGGAAACGATGGATCCAGAACTTCTCTCAATCCCGAATGCAAATGAAAGTGGAGCCAAGGATCCTTTGAAGGACCCTTTCATCCTTTGAGCATAATGGCGCGCGCAGGGGGTCCATTAAGGCTCCGCTCGCCAGTTCCACGGTGGAATTTTTCGTCGTTGATTCTCTCGCGAAATAATCAAGACGACTCGGTCGCATGACCCTGAGATTTCTTGTATCCTCGGTGGGATCTGGCTTCGTCGTTGTCGTCAACGTTGACGACGATAGGCATAGGCAGACGAAACGCATCCCTCAATAAATGTTTCCGCGAGTCAAGCGCCGGTTTTATTGCTGCGACGAGGAGATGGAGACACATTGTTGTCATACTCAGGAACGTCGTCGATTCCTTCCTCTGTCCCCAAATCTTCTTTTATATTAAGCTTCCGTTCCGTCAAACACTGTTCAACGGGATATTATTTCTGGCAATATTAATACGATCGTCGGGCCACGTGAGACGCTAAATCTAGAACGATATTCAAGCGACTAAATACTTATGATTAAGCTTACGAGTAGAAAAATCAAGAATATAGAACAATGTTACAGCAACACGTGCAACGAAATTCGAGGCAGACCGGATATTTTCGAAGTCGTGCAATTCGGTCTGGCCGCAGACACGGGGCCACAGTCCAACGTGAAAACTGGTGCAACGGCGTCAAACAACTTCGACATCAAACAATCTGGCGGAAAGGTGAAACTTTTCCATGCACTCCAGTTGGAACGGTTGGTCCGTCGCGTCGCGCCGCGTCGGTTTCGTTTGTTTCACTTATTTCATCTGTTTCTTCCTTGCCAGCTACTTTATCTATCTATCTCGACTATTCCGTCCGCCTCGGCTGGTTAATCCGCATAAATCAAAACAGGTTCCAAGTTTTTCCGATTCGCCTAGAGGCAGAGAGCCGCGGGTCCATGGAGGCATCCCGCGGCATCGCAGCCGCGCGTGGGATTGATGACACTCATAATTCGCACCCGCTGTCAAGCTGTTCTCCTCGTGTTTGGACTGCCATAATCCCAACGGCTTAGCACCCAGAGGACAGGCGGCGGCCGTTTATCTCTCCCGAATCCCGGATTATCGTCGAGTGATATTTTTTAGACGCGTCTCGTGTCACCGCACCATCAGTTCCCCGTGGGATATGGAAAGGGAGGTTAATTAAAATCGAATACGTTTGCATGAAATGAGACGCGAAAACTTCGGAGCCTGTCGTTGTCGACGTCTCGCGCAGGGATCATGCTTCTTGCATATCCCTCGTCGACTTTTCGGCGTCGCCAGAATCTCTCCTCCCTCGATACCGCGGCAATTAAATCAAAGGCAAATTCGTTCGAAAGTTTCCAGCTTGCTATCAAAGAGCAGGATAGCTGCCAGTGTTTGCCCGGAGGGGGCGAACAGGTTGGAGCCGGTAACCGGGTGTAACTAAGTAAACCGAGCATTTCAAGTTGTTCCTTTCCGCGTAGCTAGACGCCGCGCCGGCGATATTAAGCGCATAACATGTACCCCCTACCATCATCCCGTCAGCTCACCCCCCGCACCCCGTCACTATTATACAGCCATTACTACGTCACGCTGTTCTATACAGGGTGAGTCGCCTGAAATATTCCCGTTGTCCTTAACGCGTTGAATGCCGCGCGAATTTTCCGCGTTTCGCACGAGTCTCTCGCCTGGTTCGTTTGTGTTAGGGGAGAATGGGGTAATGGTGGTCAGTATAATTATTACAAAATTACACGTCTTACAATTTCCATTTTTACTTGTCTACCACAAAATTGTCTTACCACATGCATAGAAATCTTAAATACTCCAAGACGTGGATTAATTACAAACGTTACGGCATCTTCCAGAAGATCGCCGAGCATCAAAAAGATTGAACGAATACCACACGAATTGTAATTCTGGTAAATATTGTCATTACAAAATTATACGTCTTAAGCTTTTCATATTTCTTGTCTATCAAGATCGTTATACCACATACATAGTGTCCTTGTGGTGCTCCAATGCATGGGTTAGACGTTACAGCATCTTCCAACATATCGTCGAGCATCAGAAGAATTGAAGTTCAATCCAGGGTTGTTCGAAGATCTCAAAAGATCAATCATCCACCGCCAGAATGAACTCGCACAAGTCGTACAGACTTCCATTTCCCTGCAGGAAACGATTAACGATGAAACAGCTCCGATAAGCACGGTTGCGAATGAGATCGAGGGGTCAGAGAAATTCCCTCGATTATACACTTTGTTGTTCGGATCAAATAAATCTGTAGATTTAACGAGCGACGTCAACGGCGACTCTGCCACGTTAAAAACCCATAAAACCGACTTTCTTCGCGAGACCGACCCTTCGTTCACACCTCCCCCACGTTCACTTTCGATCTAACCGAAGCTCGACATTCCCGAACGGGGGATTCCAGGGCCTCTTCCCAATTAAAAATCTCCTAAGCCGCGATCACGCGAACCGAAACATCCGCATCGGTGTTTCCGGCATCGTCGGTATGTTTCTTATCTCGCGGTGGCGTGGAATTTCCAGGATTTAGTAGGAGGCCAGGACGTTTCGCGGCAAGGCAACTGTTCACCGTTCCAGGGATAACGCAATACTTCCACAGTCGTCTCGCTGGGTAGAAGTTGTTCGACCGAAGTCCAGGGGCGGGTCAAAGGGGAGTGAAACCGGCCTCGGTTAGGGTTGTCAGTCAACCAGCGATAAGCGGCACGGCAGAAGCGTGCCACACGCTACTACACGCCTATACAGGGTGTCGGCTGAGTCGCTTAACACTCGAGTAGTACCATGTTTGCCTAGAATACCAATGTACCTATATCCTCAACTTATTTTTCTTAAGTTTAACACATTCCTTGCCACACGAAGTTCACCCGTTTTATACCAGATTCATCTACACCCAAAACTTTTTTTGCACGATTTTGAAGTAATACAGCCCAGAAAAAAGATACCTGTGTATACGCAGGTATTCTAACTCGCAGTCTTAGTTCTCGTCACATTTTCCTCGCGTTATTGCACCGAAAAATTCTAAAACAAATCTGACACATTTAACACATTGAACCACATATCCGAGAATTTTTTCCGATATTTTAGTTGCAAACTACAGTTGTAGAAAATGAAAAACCAGAAGAAAATTCGAGAAAGTACAAATCTAATGTTAAAGCTTAATACCGACTACCCTGGAAACAGATTTAATAATGAGATACTGTCGTCAACACTGTCTCGAACTTTATTCATATTTTTAGCTAGGGTGAGGCATGGTAACAAAAAAAGAAAAACCAATTTTTTCAACGTTTTCTTTATGAGAACCTAAGTTATACCTGATTTTTCTCAATTCTTTACTCTTATTCTTGTTCCCAAATCTGCGGAAGGTTTCCCGGAATGTTGAAATGTTTAATGTGGTCTGGTATCTTTTTGATCACACCTCGTACTTCATCGTCGAAGAGGATAGCGTTCCGGGGACTGGCCGAAACTCGCAATTGTCCCGCACCCTACGGAAAGGGTGGCTCGTCACCCCTGACCCATTTCGCGACGCAAATTTCGTTGGAATCGGGCGGAGGTCGTCCGAGACGAGGAATTCCTAGCCACTCGTCGACTTCCACCCTTCGTCCAGCCCTGGGCCCGAGTATTTAGATACATCTAGCCGTGGGATAGATAACCATTCGTCCTTTCCGTGCGCGGTGGTAGCCGGTATAGTTTTCGAGGCGAGGAGGACACGCATAAATTCTAACTCGTCGAATCAAAGGGTCCAAGGTATCGGGCTATCAAAGGCTTTATCTCCCGGCCAGGTCGGGACCGCACAATAACCGGTTTATCGTTTGACTGTCAGTCGATCTAAGTTCGATGTGGGTTATGTTTTCAATTCCGTGGCTGGTAAATCTGAAACTTCCGGACGCCGCGCCGTCGGCTGAATAGTTAGTCTTAATTATTATTGAACTGTGACTGCTCGCTTAGACCGACTATCCTCGGGTTCGCCCGTTCCCGTCGATTTACAGTACTTCATGCTCAACAGATTTGAACTTTTCTTGCCTTTTTCGGTATTCTATGCGAGACTTCCAGAAAGTCACGTTAATTAAATTTAAATCCTCTGGTTTAGTTTCAATATAATTTAATCGGTCTGCATTGCTGTAACAAGCTTGCACGTATTTTCTCATTGCACGAAAAAGTTTACAACTCCGCGCTGTCGGCTGAATATTTAGTCTAATTATTATTGAACTATTTATTTAAATAAACATTTAAATAAATAAACATTTAAATAAATCTCCTATACTCGGGTTCGCCCGTTCCCGTCGATGTACAGTGCTTCTCGTAACATTGCTCAACAGATTTGAACTTTTCTTGCCTTTCTCGATATTCTGTGCGAGACTCCCAGACAGCCACGTTGGTTACGGATTTAAATTGTCTGTTTCAGTTTTAATAGAATTTAATATTATACAGTCTGCACATAGCTGCCACTAACTAGCACGTATCTTCTCATTGCACAAAAATTTCGTAATATGCGTAAGTACTACCTACATATGCACACGTGTGCTTACCTGATTGTAGCTCCGGATGAAATGTGTAATTAAAGGATCAGGCTATCCAGTGTATTCATCTGGCACCTCCCTCATTCTCTCTTTCTCCGTCTCTCTTTGACGTTCTGCAAAGTCTGCAGGCTGCTTGACGGCTGTGTAATCTTGGGATTAAGAGGAATCTCTTTCGCAGCCAACACTCGTTCGTCATCGTTTCCCCGGTGACGATCATTCGTTTACTCGGATGGAATTGAATCCGGCGCGGCGCGGTTTGGTGCCCGTTCCAGGCCGTAGCGCACCGTCGCGTCGCCAATGAAAAATTCAAAGGATTATCGAATTTGCGCAAACGTGGCGTGTCCCTTTTATCGCCGGGCCATCCGCCCAATCGAAAAAACTGCTGTCGGGAATTTGATTATCGCTGGGAATACCGTTACACCTCGAAAATCGATTACGTCCACGTTTCCGCCGCTAACGATGGCCCTTTTTAAACAATACCATGGCTGTCTGTATATGGTAAATAAAAAGAGCGCCGGATTGTCACTACAGCTTACCGGCAATCTGATCGGTTTTACTTTGTCGGGTAAATACGTCGACGCGCGATACAAGATCGATACACACTAATTCTAGTCAAACTCGCGTTCAAATTACGTTCCCTTTCAGCTGGATGCTGACTTGGAAAATGTTGTTTCACAAACTCGAAACTTGTTAATGCTTCCGATGCATTCGAACGTTTCGTTGCGCGAGTTTTAAACGGGTTAATTCGTTGTTTCACAATTAACTCGGTGATTCGTTGTTTCACAACCAAAATTGCTATTGCCATTTAGTAATTTTTCCAAAAATTCTCAACTGTGAATCGTCAAGATTTCAAATCTACTGAATACTCAACATTGAGTAATGTCGTATGAAATTGTTACGAAATATGTTGTAAGCACAATGGCTTATAGGATTGTTGAAAATGCACCACGTTTCCAGGGTAATATAAGAGGGTTAGGTGTATTCTTAGCTTTTAACATTTCGTATAAGATGGTCTGTCTAACGTGTCGTGTTGCAAACCTCATTCAGTAGAAATTCTATGGACGAATGCATTCTCCCGAAGAAGTTCTATTCGTTACACTTCTTCCTTCTCCCAACCTTCTCCCAAGGATGCAGATCGATATTTTGAACCAAATAAAAGAACCCCCTCGAAGGGTGCACGAAGACTTATTCGACAGACTGTAGCCATTGTCAAACGGGAAGGTTAAATACATATTTCCATCTTTTCACTAGCAGGCATCCACCGTCTGCAACGGCAACTGCCCTAAGGAAGTTCCTTATCAATCCCGGCGTATAGAGTGACACAAGACAGAGGGCGGTTAATGCCTGAAGTCGATCAACTTCGGGACCGCTCCGGGGTATCCGTCGATGACGTTACTACCGTTTTAACGAAGGGGTTGCCACGAAGGAATCACATTTTCCCTCCAGACGATGATTATTTAGATTATCCGCGATCGTCGAGTAATCTCAGCGCAAAGAGCCCAGAGAGCCCGGAGAGCCCAGAGACGAGAGGGAAGAGAGAGAGAGAGAGAGAGGAAGCCCTGCGCGTCGTCTCCCGACAGTCGCTTTGATGACATTCGTCGTCGAAGTTGAATCCCCCTGAGGCTGTTTCGCCTCTTATAGCGGAACTGTTACCTAGAGACTGCATCGCTCGGTTCGATTAATTCTGGATATTTGCGTCGAGCCGATCGGCTGGAAAGGATCTATTTTTGTTTGTGTCCCGGCTGCCAGAACTTGAATATCGTATTGTTGCGGACGCTCTCTGATCGGGAGGCATCAAATGGTGTGGTTATTAATTGCGAACAGAGTATCGAGGATCGGGAAACCGGTCCGCTTTAGAAATTGGAAACGCGTTGTTCCACTGTTACACCGGGGACCTCTATCAATTTCATTATTAGTCGTTGTTCGCCCATTACACTCAACGCTCGCTGCTCGCTCTTTGTACCCGACTGCCGAGACTTAATCATTTAGTTATTACCACGGATGCACAACTAATTTGTTACGAATACAACAAAGGATATTGTGTACGAACTGAAGCAGATTATGATATTAGATTTGATTGTTAGCTTCCGAGAGCAATCTCCTCTCAGGAAGTGCAATAGCAAACGCACCTTATCTCAGCTCCTACATAAAATAAATATACACTAACGAATTAGTCTGCAAGGTGCAGTCCAATTATTATGTATTCTTGACTTTTCGTGAAACGCAATTCTCTGTATAAAACCTGTACACTTGATGTTTTGTCGTGATTTTCCAAGGGACAGTCGCGGGTGACACGTGGACGGATTTCACTCCAAGGTTGTAAGTCTTGAGCCCGGTTTTGGCCAGCGGACACGTCGACTCGCGAATGCCCTAGCACGACTGTTGCACTGTCCGCCAAATTAATCTTGGTAGCCGGTTCAATGGGTAAAGTGATAGAGACCGAGATTTTTTTCCAAAACCGGATTTATGGCACGCTGTAAACTTAATATATACAGGAAAATAGACATCTGGCGATGTCTAGAATGCTCACCGGAAGACCCTAATTGACTGAATCTTCGAGGAAGATTCCTAGTGACGAACGCACCATAAATATTGTTCGAAAGAACCGCGTGTCATCTTCCTACGCGACGGAACACTTGATCAAGTGGAACCAAGAATTTTTGTTGATTTTTAATAAGAGAAATATATGTAATTTTCTGCAAATAATATGCAATTATGAAAAGTTTTGAGAGGTTACGTGTAAATAATTATATACGAGGACGGTGGAAGAAATACAGGGTGTCTCAAAATTCCTTCAACACCCGGAAATTGAAGGTTCTTGAGTTCATTTGAAGCAACATTTTCCGTTTCAAAAATAGCACCCGCGGCTTTGTTCAGTAATTATTAACGAAAAATACGGACCAATCAGAGTGCCATCTAGACGCGTGTTGGCAGAGTCGGCCAATTGACAGTTGGCGCGCCGGGCCGACTGTTCCAACAAGCGTCCAGTGTGGTTTAATGCAGCGAAGGACTACAGTCGTAGACATCGAAAGCGTAGAGAGTCGCGTGGATTAGTTATTTCTAGGATAATTGTACGTTTTAATAAATACTTTTAAGACGCATACGATTTCCTGTCAAAAGCTTCCAATCCCACAAATGAGGGGTGTCGTAAAAGAAATTTTGGAAACAATTTTCGAGAAAAGTAAATAATAGTCACCGTAATGTACAAGCTGGCATGAGGTGATTCCTTTTCTTGTATTTACATCTTTACATGTAGAATCACTTCCATGCACGCTTGTACATGTTATTCGGTCGAACCATATACATTCGAATGGGCACAATGATTGTAGTCCTCCCTTCTAATGTACAGCCTCACGTCTATATATTTTCGGTAATTATTTCGGTATGAAGTTCCTGATTTCAAGGTGGGTTTACGGGTTGATAGCATTTTTTTTATCGAATACCGACTGTCTGGAGGATCGTAAATTGGAGGATAATGGCCGATGGCGTCATAAAACATTTCTGCACTTTAACGTCCGTCCGGAAAACGACAGCGGAGGTTGTGTATGAGGCATTGCCCGGCTCATTCCCATTTGGACGTTGAGAAATTAACGGCGGGCTTCCGGCTCGGGGCCCGTTTCCGGTGTCACCGGGCCTCTGTTCAAAGCGAGAAACTGCCGCGTCGAATCAACGCCTCCGGCCGCCAAACGGAATCTCCCTGCGATAAAATAGCGAGTAACAATGGTAACGACATCTTTATTGCATGCAAAATGGAAAGAAGAAACGACCGAGAAAACCGTGTAATTGATGGGCCGAGCTGGTGTCCTCAATACTCCGTGGAGCCTCGTAATTGGTCTCCGATGAATAAAGTCTTTGAAATACACCTGTCGGCAACAGTCTGCGTCAATTAGGTTAGCAATTCATTTTGGAAACAAATCCCGATAGATTTTCTATAATGGTAATACAATATAGGTGTGGGCAAAGAATCCTCGAAGTTGACGAGTAACCTTACTATGGTCCTCTGTTAAGCTATACGTCTAAAATAATCAGAAAGTTTTAAAAGGCTTAATTATCTCAGTTTTCATGCTCGAGGATTTACGTTGATTGGATCCTGAGCTCCGCAATTATTAAAATTACGAAGGTGCTTCCATCGGAAGTTGCTAACACTAAATCTACCAGCATCAAGTTTAAGAAGGGAGGAAGAGTGCAAGGAGTTTTTGAAATAAAAAATTACATTCGACAATAATCCCTTTATAATAATACCAGTGTTATAGATATTAGATTTAGATATATTATTTAGATTATATGGATTGAGATAGATATGAGATTTATTCAGATTTCGTACGATTTTTGTGGTGATATGAATTTAAAGAAAACACTTAAAAATTTGTCAAGAAAACAGTCCCGTAATCTCCACGATTGTAAAACAGCAAACCTAAATTCGGTCGTTTCGAAGGGCGCTCAGTTCCAATACTAAAGCATCATCGGTTCCGAGCGACTTAAAGGGCTCGCGCTTATCGAGCAACCATTGTATCGCAAAATCTCCAAGCATCTTACTCAAATCAAGAAAAGTCCGGCATTCTCAATTGGTCCAGCTGGTCGCGACCAAGAAGCCGAGGACAACTGGAAAGCATTGTAGGGGTTCGAGGATGCGATTCATAGGACCGTTCGTGCGGAACAGATATCCAGTCCCGAAGTCGGCCTTTTTTTCCGAGACGCACGAACGTTCAATGGAACAAGAACGAGAAAAATCAAGAAAAAAGGAGAAATCTAGACGTTGTACGAGAGAAGGAAGGAACAGAGAGAAAAACGGAAAGAGGGTAGGGGGAAGGTAATCGATATGCTGAGTTTTCCCAATAAGACGGGGGACGACGGGCTATTTCATTTCTCGATCGTCTAGCGCTCGGTCCTTCGACGTACCGCATCGTGTGCGGGCCTCACTTGTCCTTGAGAAGAAAAGTATATCTAGATGACGTTGTAGATCGAAGGGTTGGAAGAGTGTCCCTTTTTTCGTGAGCCCCGGACAAGGCCGTATGCAAAAGATAGAACGTGCGCCGCAATCCGAACGAAATCTCGAAACGCAATTTCCTGGACAGCCGGCCGAACGGACGTCGCGACATTTCGCCTCGCTCTGCCTCGTTCTGCCGCGCTCTACTTCGCCTCGTCGGTACACCATCGACAGGGAACATCTACCCCCATGCAACGAATGCAGTTTTAACGACGCATTGATGCAACCTCGTTGTTTCCCTTCCCCCTCCCTCGGTTTCGCGCTTGGATATTTCACTCGACTTTTTTTCGAGCTCTGTCACGTCGAACGGTAGCGTTGATAAATCGCCGTCAGAACGGTCGGCTTGTCTTATAATTCCCACAAGAAGAACAGGCCTTTGACCAACGCGAACTGTTTTAAAAGATCAGGGATCCTCTAGAAACTGGATCCATTTCTGAAAATTCTGGTGAAAATCAAAGATAGAAAGTTTCGAACAATTCTTAGTGTGGGTTCCATAGACTGTGGAAAAATTATATGTATTTATTGTATGCGCATATAGGTACAATATTATTTGTATGTACAATAGAAACAGACTTGACTATGATTGCATTTTAATTTTATTTTTATTACGACGCATATTATGAAGCAGATGCTTGACGAAAAAAAAATTCTTTTTGGGGAGAAGCAAATTTCTTTTATACTATACCTTTTCATTTTGATTCAAGTATGACCCAAATACTCGGACACTCTTGCCGCGTTGCTTCTAATTCGCGACTTTCGGATAATCGAACAAGTCGACGAAAATTGATTCTATTTCGAAGAGACGAGGACTATTTAACTCGTGCATTATTTAAATGGTCTGGCGAAGCTGTAAGTGCAAAATAAACTCGTCGATTTAATGCGAACCCGATGGTTCGATATAAACGTTCTCGTAGATATCAAATGTGATCATTTATTGAAGAAGACAGCTGAATATTCGCTAACAAATATGTTTTTGTTCGGATTGCATGGAATCGGCATCGCGGGAGTTCATCGAACCGAACGGGCTAACGTGGGTCGCCGTAATTTTAGACCCGACGTCCAGTTTCTGTCTGAAACTGTCCATCAGATAATTTTAATGGAGCTATTGTCCGAATAAAGGAAGATTTCATTCGTTACATGACATTAAGCTGCTCCATCGAAATCGCCGGACGTTCGAGAATACCAGTTTATTATTCTTGCTTGTATAGAATCGACCCTTATCAAGACCCTGTTAATCCTCCTGCATTAAAGGAACTCACTATCATCAGTCACGAGAGTCTACATAGAAACTGCCTTTCGAATATTCGAGATACAGAACCAGAGGATTCCGACAGTTTATACTTGTTATCTAAGATTGGACAGATAAATAGATAAAAAACAGATATAAGATTATGAGGAACTTCTCGTTTGTTCGATGGATTTACGATGTATTTATTTTGTTGTTCTGTTTTATGTACATTTTCATGCGAGTGACTACAGGCACATCACATCTCGAACTTCGGACTTGTTGTAGAGTTATATTACTGATTACTGCAAAAATTTTCGACTGTTTGACTTGCCATTGTGTTGTACTACTGAATTTTCGTGCCACCTCCTTCGATATCATATTCTCCTAGTAGACAGCTGAAAATATTGAATTTTGTATTAATAGAATGTGATATCGAAGGAGGTGGCACGAAAATGCAGTAGTACAACTCCACGATAAGCCAGACGGCTGAAAATTAAAAAAAAACTCCGAAAATTTATTTCTGCTAAATATACTGCAAATTGTGAAGAAACCGATTATTTAAACTTTTACAAGTACCTATGTTAGAAGAGTTTGCGATAAGAAAGCTTCGGACAGATTAATCGTAATAGAAATTGATCAGTCCGATACTAAAAAGAACGTTCAATTTTCAGGTGAAGGTGATGTTGAAAGTATCTCCAGGGGATGGAGGAAGTTTCTTCAACGCCGACAAGAGGAAAAAACAGGTGACCCTGGTCGATCCAACAGCCGGACAATCTTCTTCAGCTGAAGATCGCAGGCCGACGGTGGCAGCGCCGAAAATGTTTGCGTTCGACGCGATATTTACCGAAGAAGATTCTCAGGTAAGCGTTCGAAGTTTTATCGACTTCCGTCTACGTAGCACGAGGCGTCCTTCTGGCAATCGACGAACGCCAATTTTAATCGTGACCGTCAATTCCATCGGCTTCCCCGGGAAATTCAGTGAAACGTCGGCTCTTTTCTTTCTCGTCCGCGGAGAATCGTTTTTCCACGGCCCTTCGGTACCTTTCAGAATCCTCGAGGAGCACGGAAAAGCCGGCGCAAGGTGGATAAATAGAAAAAGGAGAGGAATTCCGGAGAAGTTAAGGGAAAGAGATGGGGGTTGGCAGGGAAGTAGAAAGTCAGAATGTTGAAACGTCTACGTGCTCCGTCGTCGACTTACGTTCATCCTAGAGACGCAGAAGACGTCCCTGCCTGGCGCATAACTAAACTAATTTCCCGACCTCTAAACTCCCTCTCCCGCTCAGGAAAATCCAACCCACCCACGCCCCACCGTTTCTCGAGCGAATGTTGCTTCTTGCCCATGACTTCTCCTCGGTCCGAGGAAATCAAATCGAACGTTGATGATCGTGATTATTTTTCAATTTACGCGCTCGATCCCGCGCTCGATTCCACGCTCGGCCAGAACATTTAATAGTTCGATCATTCCCTCCTGGAACTCGTTCCATGATTATTGGAGAACTTGCGCATTGAAGAAAAACTTTCCGCTCTGAATCGAGCTTTCTTAAGGAAAGTTGTGATCGTGGAATTTAGTTTTCAAGAAGTTAACCACTTAAGTATAACATGATTGTGGACGAACTTTGTGCAAATTTTTACGGGCTGATTCGAAGAAATTGTAGTTTCGGTTATCTCATTCGTAGCTTTAGTACATTACAAATGAAATGAGATTGCCGTCGATCCTGCCGGAATTCTTGTAATTCTTCGATTTAATTAGTTTAGGTTGCGTCTGTGTTTTTATTCGTCATTGCAATGGCTGTGAAATTGATTGAAACTATGAATTCAACTTAAACATTAGAATTTGGCAAATACCATTTTTGGTATTTTTAAATTTTGAGCATCATTTTAATGTTTTTGTTTGTTTATCGTCGTTATGTACATTTGTTGTGTTATTCGGTGCTTTTTTCGGAGCATGTGAAGTTATATGAGATTTTCTTTCATTTTACCCGCTGTAAATACACGAAGTTTTGCAAGTTAATTGTAACCATTCTATTTGTAGAAGATAAAAACATAATTCAAATTTCAATGGTTGGATACAATTATTCCAGTATTTCTTCAATGACATTTCTAATAGGTATATCATATGTAATCCGGATTGTTTCAATAATTTTCGGATTCATTTATTTCATTCCATCGTTACTAAAATCATAAAAATGTGGCTGCTAAAAATTATTAAATCAATTTACTTTTACAAATACAAACAAAATACGGTTTTATTGTCGGATCATTACGATTAATGTTTTGGGGCAAATACAGTTAACGTTTTATGACAGGGGTGGATAAGATATATAAAAATAAAAATCTACTTCGAACACTTCGATTTACATGATTATTATTATTCGTTGGTAGACGCTTAGGGGCTATATGAAGGTTAACAACTATTTTTAAAATGAAAACACTTTTTATTGTACGTTAGTGTTAACCCGCTTATGTGAAAAATGTGTGTGATATATGAGAGGTTCACTGTGACGATTATTTGCATCATAAATCATAATTATTACCATTCAATATAATATGTTTAATAGTTCCAGTGTTTCGATAGACCCTGTATAATTTCGAATGTTTAAGAAAATCATACGTGTCCAATACTCGGAGAACTGCCCCCTATCGTCCATCTAATTTGAATATCTTTTGAGCCATTCGATCAACTCGTCGGATTACCTTTCACCACGCCAAATATCATCGTTCACCTATTCGTTACCACTGTTCCCGGAAGCGGCGAAGAAGTGCGTCGATCTATTCATGGCAGAGCCGAAGCGCAAGAGAATGCCGCGCGTACAGCCATCATGCTTAGCGATCGATCAGCGTCTAGGCGGTCTTTCGTCGTCTTCGCTGGTATCCTGGCGGCTTGCGGATTTTATTGCGTGGCATTGATGAACGACATCACCGCGGAAAATGTCATCGGGGACCGCGGAGTATGTTATAATACCGCGGCGTGCACAGCCGGCCGTGCTTCTGTGTGTACGTTCACCGAGATATTTCGGTGGTCTCCGGGGACATTATCGAACGTCGGATTCAAATGAGCCCGGAGCTACTCGGTTTTCCCGTCGTCCCCCTCTAACCCTATCTGTCTCTCACGTTCGCACACACACGTGGTTACGTATGTACGGCTCTCGTATCTCTGTTCCGCGTTTGGCAGCTAGTTCTCTCTAGGGACTAGCCCTTCATTCCTCCAGCCAGACTCCCTCTCCTCAAACCCCATGGCCCTTTGACGCACCCCATACCCTCGTCCGACCGTGTTTAGAAGAACCATAGAAACCAATCGATTGATTCGATCAAATGTCCGCGTCCGCCGCGACGATTGTCATCGAAAGTCACAATGGCCGACTCTCCTTTTTCTCCTGCCGCTTTTTTATTCTCCTCTGCCGGTACCCTTCCGCGACGTGTGTGCGTCGAGAACGGTGTGTGCAATACGGCCAATAGTTTTCTGGACCGTTCTGAAGTTTCGAATCGATGGAGGGACCACGGCCCAACAGAGGAGGGACTCCGGGAGAATGCGTCTAGTGGTCCTGGGGGACGATTCCGTCGTTTCTGATTGGCCGCGGCAGTCAAACGCAGCTCCCCGTGAATATTTTAAAGACCGTCGTCGGCCGATCCCGGACCGAAAGTCCTTCATCTTTCATTATTTAGACCCGCCCCGCGGTCATTCTATTTTTGCGACTCGTCTGCCACGGTACCGCCGGATGCTCCAAGGACCCGGTGTCGTTTCGCTTTAACGATCCAATCAGAATATCAAAACCTCTCTGACCTAGAACATTTTCATTCTACACAGTGGTTCTTTTATCTTACACCCCTTAACCCTCATCCGTCCTTCCTATCAATCTTTCGTAAAGGACGATGTTGTTCTGCTATTTCTAGAACAATTGAATCAAAACTTTGTAGCTTCGATTTTTTTTAACATGAACTATGTGTATATATGTACAATATGTCTCGCTATCATCATTATTATTCGCAGCGAGAAATGTAGATTAGATGGTTTCGAGAGATTCACATACTGGTATTGGTAGTTTTTTTGTTATTCGGTAGACGAATGAAGGAAGTATGGAAAATCAACTTTGATTTTTTAAATGGAACCGCATATTTATAATGCAGCTTTTAATTCTCTACAAAAAAGTATTAACCCATACACATATGTGGAAAATTTATCTCCGTTTCGGAGATAATTTAATTTAAAATTGCTAACACAATATTATAGATACATTATCACTTATTAAAATGGTTAAAGGAAGAAATAAATTTTGATTTCGTTCCAACACCTTTTAATTAACGGTTTTATTTTATTTTGCGTAAAGCTCCGCGCAATCTTATGAGACTCCGATTCTTCGTATCAATTAATCGAAATGATTCTTCACGACTAGATTGCGGACCTCTATGCAAAATATAAAATGTTTGCATCGATTGCAAGACACAAGAAAGCGAAATAAAACTTTCTTTCTTCTCTTAATTATCTGAGTAAGCTAAAATCAATACGCTGACGACTTTTAACTCTTTTTAATGTGTTCGCTGCTTTTACATTGTGCTTACTCATTTTGACGCAGTAATTTTCTGACCGTTTCAAGAGCCAAAATCGGTATAAATCGATATTAAAAATGTTTCCAAGCGTCGATCATGGCTGATTTCTACTGACTCCTCAAGCTGTTCCAAAAAGCAAATCATTTACCTATGATCGCAGAAATGTTATTTGACTCTGTGATTCGCCGAATCAACTAGCCCGATACTGTGTACTAATTGCCTAGATTGTCATTAATGTTGTCCTATGGAAGTCCGGTAGGCAACCGGGGTAAAAGTCGACGCGACGCGACGGTGCAACAGCCCGTGGAATTACATTGCGCGCGGACGCGTACGCGGCAAATGTAATCCAACCTGGTTGCAATTCCGATTTGCCGATAATCTTCGGCCAGCAGATACCTTTGCTACCTGAGTCCGCAAATACGCGAACCGCGAATACGCTTGACCGCTGTGTAGAGAAGCAGTCCAATAGAACACGCAAACACACCGCGTTAGATTGATTATAGGTCAGATGAAAATTAACGTGGCCATGGTCGCCGATAGCATTACACGCCAGAAACGTTCGATACACAAGCTATAACGTTGTATACTTCCGTCATCGGCATTTCTAAATTCTATTTCCACACAGGGGAGAATGGGGCAATGGCGGTCACTGCACAATAATTATAATAAAATTAAAATATCAGCTGAAATAGTTATTTAAAAATACGTTTCATAAACTTCGATTATTTATTAATTTATTCGTACAAAGATCATTCCATGCCAAATAAATCACTTTTTGACGTCACCGTCAACGATTTTGTTCTAAATGAAATATGTTGTAGTTCATGTGAAATTATGGGGGTAGGTGAGGGGGTAGGGGGTTAAGTCATTATTTTGTCAGTTTAGAATTTGTTGAACCTTTTGCACTCGGAACTATTTTAGCTAGAAAATTAAACACTTCTTCCGATCTAGAATATTAATATCCCCTATGATTTTTGAAATTTTATTGATATGAAACTGGTATAATACTGGTATAATACCTCATGCAATACCTAAATATTTAGTAATTGTTTAGACCCATGGAAATCACCGACACAGATTTCCCCGACAACATTTCACCGACTCCAGATTTGACCGACAAAGAATACAACCAACAACGCCTTTAACCGACAGCGGATTTGATCGACAACAAATTTGACCGCCAACGAATCTAAAATCGTTGTCGGTCAGATTCGTAATACTCTTATTCCTTTTTATTTTTGTTTTCATAATTTTATTCTAGAATTCATATTTTCATCATACCATGTGAATGAGCAGCAAAACCGCGAGGCGCTGCAGGGATTGGCGAGCGGAGCGAGCAGGGGGCGTAGCCCCCTAGTACATATACAGGGTGTCCCAAAATTCGTGTAGTTCCCGGAAATGGGAGGTTCCTTGGGTCATTTGAAGCGACATTTTCCTTTACAAAAATGACGTCAGCGGCTTTGTTTAGGAGTTATTAACGAAAAACATTGACCAATCAGAGCGCGTCTACAGCGGATTGATTCTGGCTCAGCCAATGGCGCCGCCACGCTAAGCGGGATCTGTCGCTGAGTCGGACTCCGTTCGCTATAGCCGCGCTCTGATTGGTCCGTGTTTTTCGTTAATAACTCCTAAACAAAGCCGCTGACGTCATTTTTGTAAAGGAAAATGTCGCTTCAAATGACCCAAGGAACCTCCCATTTCCGGGAACTACACGAATTTTGGGACACCCTGTATATACAGTTGCATTGCATTACATTATTTTGTTTTCGCCGCGCTGCTCACCGCGCCGCTAAACCTCCCCTAATTTCAGATGGACTACAACATATTTCGTTTACAATTACGATCGATTTGGCATGCACTGACTTACAAGAAAACAAAGTTCGCTTCATATTCATCTAACATTACCCAAATGTAACATGCCGATTATAATGTGCATGAAGGAACGTTTGTTTGAACAATTATCAGTAATATGTTTTGTTAAATATGTCGTTTATAAACATTGATAATTCCATCCCCTGCTTGAACAGCTTTCTATTCCACACAAGTCTACTCTTATCGACAAACAACACTTTCGAGTTCGAAGATTGGTCTCATCTTCATTCTATTATCCCGATAATCCGGTCACCCCGGGATAAGGAGCTGCGAAAATCGATAGAGAAAATTGCAGGGCAGGTATTTTCAGCAGTTTAGACGTTTGGCAAATTGCCGGACCTCTAGCAAGCTGTACCGATTTGTCCTGGGAGCTCCAAAAAGGCGTTGGGAAAGGTATCGAAGAAATTGGGACTTCAAAGACATTTCCCTTCGAGGCAGCGTGCCTTTCTTCTTGGTCGTTCTTCCGTGCGGGTGTCTTTCGCGGAAATAAACTTCGAGCGAGCGTGAAACTACGTGGAACGTTGTACGTGTCTATTCTTTCGTAGAACATCGCCACGAGGATGAATGGCGCTGACAGCTAGCGATATTACGAATTTATCGAGGATTCGACCGGCGTTTAGTTGACGTAACGTCAGCCTGACTCACCTTGCTGAATTTCCGTCGTCATTGTAATTCACTTCCCGTCTCGCTGGAATTCCATGGAACACCTTGAGGATTGGACAAGTCGAGCTGTTCCCTTTTCCATTGGCGAGAACGCGGGAAACTGGATTTCCTCTTCTCTACAAGGAAGAGAGGTCTGTGTCTAACTGCTGTTCTTCGAAATCCAATACACCGAAGCACGCTCGCCTTCGAAGTGTGCGTAACGTGGATTTCCTTCGGACTGAACGACCGGCTGAAAATTAATCCTCAATGCGATACTGTACCATCATTAACACTGGAATTACCGAGTAATAAATGCAACTGGTGTACAGTCGTGGAAAACATTAAGTGGACGCCCTTTAAACATCACACCAAACAACTTGAATTTTTTTGAGATGTTAGGATTGCTCGGTATTTCGAAGAGAAAAACGAAGTTCACTATTTTTAATTTTTTTGTCTGGACTAGAGATCGCTTAAATTTTTAGAACACTGATATATTGATTTATGTATTAACACTATGATTTCACAAATTCCGCGGTTGTTGGTACAACAATAAATTTAAATATCATTTTTAATAATGGAATTGAAGGAATGGAATGAAGGCAAACATGTTAGATTTAATTACAATTCGAAGCCTGAGCCTAAACATCGAATCCCAAACGTCTCTAATAAACGAGAGACTTAGTTGATTACATTTTTTTAAAAATAGGAGTAGTTTTCAAATTAATTATTGTATCTATTTTATACATATAAACTTCCTTTCGAAAATTAGTAACTGTATCCTGAAATGAATACGAACTAAAATACGGATACGATAATACACATGTATTTAAATATATGTGAAACAGTACACGTATACTTAAAATGACACGTACTGAAGTACGTGTACGTGAAACGGACGTGTACACGTGTATTTAAATACACGTGAAATAGGGATCTTTAGTCTGTACCTATACAATTAAAAATATGCCTTTTGTCTTCTGTAATCGATGGAAAAATTTTCTGTTGCGTGAAGATCCGCTCAAATAATTTCAACATCAATTCAACGTTGACGTCCTAAGCTTCTAGCCGAGGGTACGGCTCTCGTTCCGCGCAGATGGAAAGTAGAGCTGCGAATTTGTTTTTCCCTAGTAATTGAATCAATTTTTTCCCGGTGCACGATCGATCACTCACTGGGAGATTTAATCAACCGGGAGATCGCTCGTCACGCCGCTCCATCGTACAGTGATGACTTTATCCATTACGTGACGGAACGGAACGGAACGGTGTGTGTCCGGTGCTAGCATAATCTGTATAAGGTGCGAGACAAACCCCTTTTCAGATGCAATCAAAACACTTATTCGTCAGGCCGTCGACAAGTCGTCTGAATAAGTAGAGAGAAAGAGAGCGAAAGAGAGAACCTGTCGATCTCAGGTTCCGTCGTCCTGCGTCATCCTGGGAAAGGAAAAGGACGTGAAGTGTGCTCGAACGGCTTCCGTGGGTCCGGTGTGCAAATGAAATCTGGCCAAATTAATTGAACATCCATCTCAATTACGGCGCTCAGTACGTGAATACGCTCATAGATGCATTCCCGTTCGAGATCTTACGCGTGTGTACACAGCATATATCGGTCGCGGTCGCCGACAATTCTATCCCTGCGGACGATCCGGCAGGACAATGCATCCTGGACAGAATAATTCACTGAGGCCATTATGGCCGGTCCAGGACAAGGGCTTTATTATTGACTTACGACTAATAGTCACGCTGCGGATTACGCGTGTGTGTACGGTAGCGGTACGCGCTTGCGCTTGTCTGTCCTCCCTTTCTCTCTCTCTCTCTCTCACTTTCGATCAACGTCGTCTGCTCGAGCCTCCCTCTCTCTCTCCATCTTTCACCCTCTCGTTTTCTCTCGGTCTTCCAGTAATCGGCGTAGCTGTTCTCCGCATAGCGTGCCTTCGATCTATTGCTCATTTCCCGGTGAATGCTGATCGAATGAGCCGCGTCGCGATGCCTGGAAATTCACAGTCCTCTCCCTTTCTTGTACTCCGCTCCACGAATTTCCGGTGTCTCGGCGAAAGCAGATCGCTTACGTCCGACGCGAACAGAAATTAGTCCTCGATACCTATAGCTCGTTTAACGAGTCGAGCTAATGCAAATAAACCAGTCGCTGGCTGCTACGGTGACTTGAAAATCACGGGAACGGGCTCGAACGCTCCGACCCTTTGCACTTGCAACCCCGTCTTTTCATTGAACCTGGAAATTTCATGTCACCGAACGAATGTTTTATACAGAGTATTATGTATAACAGAAATTAGTTTATGTTATCGGCGCACAGATTTTTAAAAGATATAATTTTCTGTTACTTATCTTGGCAATTGAATTTTTTCTGTTAGACCAGTCCTTGAGAATCCTCGTGGTATCAATCCCAAACATTCTTGATATTAAAGGTGAAGTTTGGTGAAGATGAACCGCGCCGAAATCATAATTTCATATTCTTGATATTGACGTGTAGAAACTTTCTTTGTGTTTGTAATTTTCGCTATCCATGATAAATATTCCGTTTTGTCGATCGTAACGAATTAATAGAAATTAGTTACGATCGACAAAACGGAATATTTATTATGTATAATGTTTGTTGTTCTACTATACTATACTATAGTAGGCAGTATTTCTTGGCAAGTCATCATCATGAATAAAAGGAAGCCGCATGACACTCTACTCCTGAAACTGTGGCTTTATTCAGATCAGAGTTACCGTAGTAAAAGTATAAAAACAGCATTAACCGTCGAAAATAGAAACAGTAACACCGACAGTAAAAAATACGAAAGCTAGTCAACAGTAAAAAAAAATACAGAAAACAGCTTCAACGGTAGAAAAAACAAAAAACAGTTTCAACGGTAAAAAAAAAAAGAAAAACAGTCTGAACAGTAAAAAATACAAACATGTATGAAACAATGGTAACATGAAAAGAATTGTGAAGAGTCGATGTATTACTTCTGGCTTACTTAAATTACTAATGAAAGAAAGAGATCCTTAAGAATAAATAAATAAATCGTAAGAAATTGGTGTTCCTGACATTGATGCATATAATTTTTATTTTACACAAAAACCACAGTCTATAATGATAGAAAAAGATGAAATTTTAATGGAAGTTACGAAATTTGGATAAAATTATTAGTCCTTGAAACCAAAGTATCAATACTATCTCCGCAAGTTATTGTCACAATTTGACGAAGCCTGATTAAGGGGAACGAATCCTTCGACAAGTTCGGTTCTCCCGTTACTTTACGCCCGGTGGTATTCTAATTTGCGGGCAAATTCGATTATAGTGATTGCCGTGAAAGTATTCGTGACCCTTCACGGCAATGAATTAAAGTGGAACGATTGCTCCGTTGTCGATATTCTGGGGGAAATGAATATTCCGATGACTGAAACAGTCAAGACGAATACAGAGTAAAAACACAGGATTCTACAGATGAGCTAAGAGTTTTATACGTCGGTGAGAAAGTATTGATGCAAGTCAAAACAATTAATCATTGGATAATGAAAAAATTAATTTTATACTTATTATTAGTATCACACTTTGTATCACATTGACAAAAAAATCATAGACATTTTAAAAGTAAATCGGGTGGGCATAGCCAATTTTTTTATACAGTGAACAATAGTAATATTCGGACACTTTCAAAAGCAAGGTAACTCTGTAAATATCAGATCACGCGACTTTTTCATTTTTTTGAGATAACAATTAATTTATTACCTAACGTGAAAAAGAAATTTTGTAATAATTGCAATTGGCCGGAATTACAAAGGAAATAATAAAAGTTGTTGTTTACAACATGTTTATGTGGATCAATGTTGAAAATTTTTTAAATACATTTTGTAAATTTGTATCAATTATACATATTCTGAAAATTTTATCAAAATCGGTAGATGTTGAAAAAACTATAGGTATTCAAAGTGAAAAACTGCAATTTTCACACAGTTTAAACGTTTTGTAGCTTATTGCAACGTTGACCGATTTTTATGAAATTTTCAGAATATTAGAAAGTTGCAAGCAACAACTTCTAGTAGTTTCTCTGTAATTTCGACCAATTGCAATTTTTCAAACATTTTCTTCTCGTCTTGTAGTAAACTAATTGCTCAACTTCTAGAACAATATCCGAGTCGTATAATATTGATCTGTATATCCAATATAATAATAGAATATACAAAATACAATAATAATACAACGAATATAATCATACAATCTGATATTAAACAAGTGTCCGAATATTACTGTGTTTTACTATAAAATAAATATTTACGTGCCTTTGCAAGGCAGTATATGTTCTAAAGTTACGAAACAAATTCTACGAGCAACGAAAGGAAACAACGTCCTCGCAGAATTCGTTCCAGATCGATTTGAAATGGACGGTCGCGTTCTTCCCCGACTTTAGAAAAAGTGTATCTGGCAGGTCCTCGACCATATCGTCCAGATCGGTCTAACAAACGAGCAGCGTCGAATAGGGGTTGATAGCAGCGTTCTCCGGCAGACGCACGGTAATCTATAAACCAATCATACGGGCCCATGGAACGGATCCACCCCAATTGGTCGCATCTATATTCCTTGTTCTGCCCGGACCGGATCCGTCCGTTCGACCGCATCTTCTCGCAACCCACCCGGATGACTCATTTCCATATTACAGTAAGATCAATCCGGGCCACGACTACGGATCCACGACCCAGCCGATGAAGTTTGGCAGGTGTCCGTCATGTTGATCCTCTAAAGATCGCGGCGCCACAAGCCAGCCGCATATCAAACGTCTGAATCTCCAATGAAACTTTCGGTGGCTATACACCGGTGTGGATTCCATTTCTAAAATGGACAGAGGGCGACACAATATTAACAGTTCATAGAAACGTGTGTTCAATTTGATCTTGTTTAAAAGTTATAGACACTTTTGTAAAGTAGACTCTCGTATAGCTCGATCGAAGAACCGTTTAAAGAGACTTGAATTATGTGTTTTAAGTGGCGACGAATGTAGAGAAGTAAGTGTACGAAATATTGTTTAGAAAGACTAGTTTAAAAATTTTAAATAATATTTTTTTTATTAAACTATTTACAATTTCATCGAATGCCATTAACTCCTATATTCGTTTAGTATATGAACAGTACTATTTTTTATATTAAATACATATCCAAATTGACCGAATATTTTCTGCCAGGGGTAGCAGGTAAATTCCGGCCAATTATGTGTAAAATCTCGCGCACTTCGACTGGTATCGCATTCGCAAAAAGATTCCAGTTGGTGGTTTCGAATCGGTTCATTAAATACCCACGAATTTTCAAAAAATGGAGCTACTAATTTTCCGTGTTTCGACGTGATCTTGAAAATAGATCGTGCATCGTTAGAAAGCTGTTAGCAAACAATAGGGGTCGGTAGTAAACATACGGTACAATGGGACGTGAAACAAATTTTTCCGTTTGACCACGGTCAATTTTCCGCGAACATTCCGGGCAGGCAAACTCTTTTTAATTATTTTTAACAACCGTTGTTCCGAGCATTCCGAAATTCAAACGAAAAGGGAAAATAAAGAGGAGAGACAGACCGGTCGGCCAAAGGGTTGGAGCGAAACGCGGATAGGGTTACTGACGATTTCGATTGCGCATCGCTCAAACCGAGCGCGTTGGATTTCACGAATGCTTTTTTGATCCGACCTTCTACCGCTATCTGCGAGGGCGGGGGTTTGGTTTCGGCTAGGGGATGACACGAGGGTGCTCTCGCTTGCTCCCCAGGCGCCAATGACGCCAATCTCCCGTGTAAATCGCGACATATTTCACCAGCTGCCGGGGTAGGCACGGTGAACCTCCATGCCTACACCCTCTGCCCCAACCCACCGCGCTCTTTCACGCCCTGCCGAGCCCTCGATCGGTCTTACCGCATTACTTTGAAAATGCTTCGGATAAAAAAGTTCTACGAACTGTTATCTCGAGAGTTATCGCGCGGCACCAGAGTTTCCCGTCGAAGTTGTCGAGTTGAAAATTCCGCAACGAGCCAACCCCGATGAATCCCGTCAGCTACCGGAGGCCTGTACCGTCAGCCTGTTTGCAGTCTGTTGGCTTGAAAAAGCATTTCAGGTCGCCGCGTTTCCTTCTTCGCTTCTATTCATTTGTTAGACACGCAGATTTATTCGTGATTTTAGTAATCGATCAGTAATAACTCGATTTTAAACCCAAATCTGGCATCTGGCTTGAGAAAATCAGTCGACACAGCCATGCTCCTTTCTTCATTTTTGCATTAAATGTAGTAACATTAATTTTAATTAACAATCAATCGAGAAAAACGGTTTATACTTTTTTTCCCGGTACACCTCATCGAAAAAATTCATGAAGAATACTTCTAAACTGATACACTGTAAAAACATAAATGATATCACGCTTAAGCTTCAATGCAGAATCTACAATTATCTGATTCTTTTTGCGGTTCTTAATTTTTTACAGCCAGTATTTTAAACTCAATAATCCGAATTAATTGCAGTATACGTATATGGCTATTTGACATGCGTCCGCTATTAGAGAAAAAAACATAGACATATAATAAACATAACTTATTTCTTACTCTAAAAAAATATCAACGACAAAGAAGTTCTAATAACTGTGAAATGAATTATAGTGCAAGGGCTTAATGAATTTGAACGTTACCAGCATTCAGTTAATGAACTTGAAACGAGGTAGAAATAGTAATTGAACTGTATTACTATCATCGAATGTGTTAAACCCAACTAATCCTTCCTTTAAGAAACTCGTCCCAACTAAAAATTGTTCGACCTGTTAATCTGTTTCGACACAGCTTAGCGGAGCGTGCAATACCGTTTTTATTCCCGAAACATCTGCAGAAAGCAATAACACGTTCCGTCGAATCTCTAAGTAACGAACGGCAGAAACAGCCGGAGGTTCATGAAAATGGTAGCCGTTCACCGCTACGGCACCTGTTTCGTTCACTGCGACACACCGCCGCCGACAGTTAGGCATCTGGAAACTTGCGAATTAAGAGATTCGCGAAAGGGGGTCATTCGATTATCTCCGACCATTAAAAGGGTCTTGCGCGCCACCCTATTCCGAACGGCCGTTCCTTTTCCCGTCGTTTCTTTCCTGAACTTTCTTACACGAGTTTTACATTTTGTCGCGAACTGAGGATCGAACTGAGATGGCGAGGGAAACAGGATATAGAAAGAGAGATAGAGAGAGAGAGAAGTTCCTCGAAGAAAAAACTGTCTCGGGCAACGAGCTTCTCCTTCCCCCTCTTCTCCTTTCCTGAAACACACCCTCGCTATCTCCCGCCGGTTCTCACCCAGCGTTGTCATTGGTATTCCAAGCGGTCCCGCCAATATTGCGTTACTAGAACGCGTCCTGCAAACCTGATCGCAGAGACACGAGGCCGCGATGACACCCCGGCGAAAGCCGCTTGTAAGTCACACCGCGATGGCTACGGCTCCCTTTTAATTTACACCGACCGAAAATTAATGCTTCACCCCGTCCCGCGCCCTCTTTCGGCCACATCCTAATCGAGACCACCTCTCTCGGCTCGATTATTTTCAATCGTCTAGCGACGAAACGGCTTCATCGCTTTCAATTCATTCGACGTTCCCAATTGCGGCTCGCACTTCTTGGAATTACTGAACATGGATACGTGGAGCATCGAGTTCAAATGGTGAAATGTGCTAACTAAATTTAAGTGGCTCTCAAAGTTTCACTTACCTTATGTCAATTTTACCAAAGTTATTACTACGTTTCAATTTCGATGAAATTTTCAATATGTAACACTGTCCAACAAATTGAAACTTTTTTCATGTTTCCATATAACTGTTGGGTGGATCTTATAGAGTTTTTCGCGCTGATTCCGAATCGGGTCTTAATTTTTCTCCTCTGCGCACACTTTTTGATAAATTTGAATGAGAAAAAAGAACGTATATTTCGACTTTGAATAAATATTGTGATGTTATTATATAAGATATTGTTCTTTACAGCAAAATATTCTATAGACTTTCCCGAATTCAGCGATGTGCAATATATAGGAAGTTAATTTAAATGTAGTTTATTACTTGACAGTTCTTTATATTATGACATTCGCTATCAATGTTATTTTACAAACGAATCTCGATTGTGTTAAGGATAAATCGATCGTCGGCTGATCAGCTGGTCGCCGACGATCGATCGGTACAAACACAATTAAATTTTTAAGTAAATACCTACAGTTGTAATACGTTGTGATTGTTTAAACATGTTTAAACAATCATTAAAGGCGGAGGGACACCACTTTTGCACACATTTTCACGTCCAGCAGAAAATCGAATTACACGACGCGATAGAGCAGACTTTTATTTTGAGAAATCACCCTTTCAACTTTCCAACGTCGTCGTTTTTTTTCGATCCAGAGAGCAAAATATCCGTGCCGACACGGGTTGCCGCCAGTGACGCTCACCACTAGAGCGGGCATCCGCCGCGCTGTATCCCGTAAACATGTTTAAACAATCACAACTTATTACTATTACACATCATTGGATTCGGGAATTCTAGAGAATTTTTTGTTGTAAAGAACAATACAATATATTATATAATAACATCACAATATTTGTTCAAAGTCGAAAAATACGTCTTTTATTCAAATTAAAATTTCTCATAAACTGTGAATGCATGAGAAACATTAAGACCAGATTCGGAATTAGCGCGAAAAACTCTATAAGATCCACCCAATAGTTATATGGAAACATTTTTGTTGTGGGACAGTGTTTTGTGTAATAATTGACACGAGTCTACAAAACGTATTTTTAAAATTTTCAGTGCAGGCTCGCGTAAAAAGCTATAATATTATAATTATAATAAATAATATTATAATAAATTCAGCCATTTACCATTTTACATACTGTAAAACGATTGATCCCTTTCTGTTGTAAGATGTATTCCTTTAAAATCTGACGAGACAAGTGAAACACAATTTGTTGAGTGAAAGTATAACGTAAAAACGAGGTGAATATTATATTGGGATTTTTCATATAATTATTTCTGAGAAGCTATCGCGGGTTAAAGTTCACTCTGCGTACATATATTCTAATGCTAACCATGTACCGGGGTGTAATCTTACCCTCTGCTTGCTTTCAGCCCAAAATGTAAAGAAAAAACCTTGTCGGCGTAAGCATTTGTGAAATTTTATTTATTAGCATGACAGTAGGTATGAAAAAATTAAAAAAATTAATATACTGGTTTCGAAAGAAAGTAGTTACAGTATTTTACGGTGAAATAAAACCGAATTTGTTTATTCAAGCGATGAACTTTAATCAATAAAATATTTTCTTATTTATTAATTCGGCAAAAGATCATTGAACAAAAGAGGGAATATCTTACTCATTAAAATTCATTGCTTAGATAAAAAAAAATTGAGCTCTATTTCACCTTAAAATACCAAAATTAGTTTCGTACCAACCCAATAGTATAGAAAAATTTTCTATAAATAAAAATAATAAATATTTTGGTGAGATATGTCTCAAATAGCATTCCTAGTAAGATTTTGGAAATTTTTCATTCAGTAACTTGTCATGTACGTTTCCATCAGTGTGGAGCGTATTTACACCCCTATAGAAAGAGTGAAGGTTAAAGAGTGTCATCACATACGTACTTTTACATTCAAAGACTCGCGTAGTATTAAAATACCAAACTATAAGAAGACATGAAACTAAATATTAAATTTTTTTAAGCCGTCGAACAAGGGGAAGAGGCTCCTTAAATACTCGTGAGAACAGAAACGTTCTTGCTCTCTTTCTCCGATGGAAGTTCCTTCGGAATCTTCTTACGTTGTGCTCGGCAGCGTTGTTAGTTAGGGAGTCCCCAAGGAGAGCGTTGTCGACGGAATGACGCTCGGAGGAAAGTTGGAGTCGAGACGTTCCAGATAAAGATGATCTCGAGATTCTAATTATTCGGCGATTTGTAAATGGCACTCGACTCCGAGAAACGGAAGTCTGTAGCTGAAGGTACGGCGGAACCGCCATTATCCAAATTAATCCGGGGACATGGGACTTGGATAAGAGAATATTTCTGATAATAGAACAGCTATTACCTTGATATTCAGTTTTATCTATATTCACTTCAAATGAAAACAATGTTGATGTAAGGATTGTGAACCACATTGTAACTGTTATACGTTTAATTTAGAGTTCCAAGCATTCTTTATTGTAAGTAACATTTCCAACACTTTCTTCAAGACCTTATGCAGTTATGTTATTGTTGATGTTTAATAAAACATTAAGGGGAACCATGTTTTTTCTCCCTGATTTAAAGAGACTGAAAATGATATATCAGAGTCTTGAAATGATTAAACTTCCACTGCTTATTGCTACAATTATTTCATGAAGTTTGCAGTTTATTCATTAAGCTCAGTTTCTAACACAGTTAAAGAATTTATTGACACCAGAATGCCTAATTTATAAAAAAAAGTGGTATGAAATAATGTATGGACTCGCTAGTTGCAATTTTGATTACAAATGTGCTCAATTTCAAATACATCCTAAAAATCGGACATTTCATATGTTGCAACCGGGTCCCATTGAAATCACCGACACAGATTTGCCCGACAACATTTCACCGACTCCAGATTTGATCGACAACGAATTTAACCGACAACGAATCTAAAATCTTTGTCGGTCAAATCTGGAGTCGGGGAAATCTGTGTCGGTGATTTCCATGGGACCCGTTGCAACCTAACATACTACGTATTTAAATGGTAATTTTTAGCTCGAATCACTTATTGTTTCGACTGGAACATAGTACAGTATTTTACCACGTTTTTATTAGCTCGCTTTCTTGTTTGTCTGTTTGTTTGTTTGTTTGTTTGTTTGTTTGTTTGTTATCCATATGAGTCCCTAGCACGGGTCTGCCGAGGGACATTTATGCGTCAGGGACAGTATTCTTTGACTTTTGCCGAACGTAGAGATGGACAGCCGAGCTCGAGAGGCTTTGGTCGCCGAGAAATGTTAACATAGTTAATCCAAATTTCCAACTTCTTTATTTTTTTTCTTTATTTTTTGATAGGACTTCGATGACCATTGTTGCTTACTACAATTCTTTATTAGACGTTCGTACATTACAAGCAATAAGAATATCTTACAAATTCTATTACCACTATAATAACCTATGCAATATTATCCGTCGCCTTTTATGGTTAGGTCACTTTCCCGGTTCGCCGTACTTTGCATTGTTTTCCGTGAGCTCAGGTAGACGGTCAATCACCGTGAGTCGCCTGGTGCACATATGGTTTCCCATACGTTAACCGTACTCCTTTCATGATCCAAGGTGATCACTGAGTGACGGTTCGAACCAAGATTTCTTAGAACACTTTTATACCTTTATAAATAATCATCAACTATCCACAGAAAGTGACCGTTCCGCTTGCCTTCTACTAGCACGACTGACAAGCTTTCCATCGTAATGCTTGATGTTTAAACTGCCCCTACTCTACATACTCGTAAACTCGAACGCGAAATATAACTTCCGTTTATCAAACGCTCAACATACATACAAATCCAAGTAGTACATTGATCTCCAACGTAATATATATTTGAACTTCAACACGAAACATATCAAACTTTTAACTAATACTAATCAATCTTTAACAACCATGTTTATGGCATTTTTCTAATAAAAATCATACCAAATATGATATAATTCCGATGATATTTACTTGTCATAGACAATTAAAGTTTCGAGTGCGAGAAAGGATAGTGTATGGGAAAGAAAGATAAGCAGAGAGTGACAGTTGTTGGCACATTTCAAAGTCTTGCCGGCGACTGTCCTTCCTCGCACCCGAAACTTTAATTGTCTATTGAACAAGTAAATATCATCGGAATTATGTCATATTTGGTACGATTTTTATTAGAAAAATGCTACAAATCTGATCATCGAAGTCCCATAAAACAATAATGGAAAATAGAGAAGTTGGAAATTCTGATTGGCGGGCTCACCGATATATCCGAGCCGCATGGCTTCATACTTCTCGACGACCAAGGCCTCTCGAGTTTCACGGTCCCCCAAGGGGGTACGCCCCGCAGTAGTGGGAATAGATCTGGGACATTTACAGGTCAGACTTTTGGGACAGTTATGGATAAAATACTATACTCTCTGCGAGCGATTCTGCGGGTCCTAATAACCATCGGGTGGCGCAGTTGCTAATAAATATCGGGAAATTGCGACAAGGCGCCATAGACACGGTAACGATAATTTTATGCGGCGTCTATTCCGCGGGAAGGCGTGCTCGTGCGAGATGGTGTACAGCTACGAAACGCGCGCGGGTAAATCGCATTTGCATCTAGACGGTTGTTTGGGGGACGCCGTTCGATGGAAAACGTATCGAAAACAAACGGGCTCGGCGGCGTGCGGTTTTCGGGCGTACGAGCAACGCGTGTGCTTACGGAGCGGCGAAGCGTGTCGCTCGCGAGCGTGTACGCGCGGAAAGCTCTCGCCGGGCCCGCGTTTACGAGCCGATAATTCCGAAAATTGCGTCGCCATATGCGTGACATCCGGTTTTTGCTCAGCGCAGCGTGATCCACGCGCGCCGCCGACTTACTCGCTTATAAATACATAAATACCGATTGGATCGAAACGAGTCCATGATCGACGAAAATATTCGACTAGCCCGACCTGCTCGCCGCGCCGCGGCTCTCGAACTATATTGACACGCGAATATCCTCGCGGAATATTCGAACGGAATTCTGGAACGTTCCAGCGAACAAAGCGGTTGCCCAGTTAAAAACGATTCCGGTGAACTTCGGACAAATTACCCGGAAATCAATATCGCCTGCGATCGCTGCGTTTGATCGAGTGTCGAGTGAAGTTTGGGCAAAGGTGTTTAACACGGTTGTCACGATTACCCGAAAATATCACCTCGGGTCGGGCTCTCGAAAGTATAAATATGCGAGATCACGAAAATTTCGGGAACCCGATACTCGGATCGGGTCAGGAATTATTTAGTCAAATCAAGATTTGCCAATTGACTTATTCAAGTCGTAAGCTATGATTTCTACATACAATTGAATTTCTCACAAATTTTACACTACATTTTTGCCAGTCTTCTAGCTCGACGATAAAGAACCTGTCGCGAAGGAGCCTAATCGTTCGAAACATCCTAAAAACAGAACGGAGGCGGGAATTCCATAAAAAATTCTTAATCTCAAACACGGCGGAACAAGTCGTAAATTCGATCCACGTCTGCACCTTCCACAGACCGGCATGCGTAGTAAATTCTCCACGAACGAAATCCAGCCGGTTGCCGGAGCCACGGGCAAAAACATAATTTGAATTCGACGCATTATCAGGCCTAGGATCGACGCCGGGGGTTGAGGGGGTGATGGTGGGTGTTGGTAGAGCAAAGGGGGATGTTTTCCGCGTGGAGAGCGCCGGGGAAACCCTTGGTTCCTCTCGAACCACGGGGGTGGAGAGGGGGCGCGCGGAATCAAGTGTTTGAGATTATGACGGAGGCTTCGGTCACGTATTTCATTAACCGTGATGCTGTCGGTTCCGGAGCCCACGTAGGGCGAGTGGCAGATCTCTCGAGGGTGTAGGTAGCCGCGAAATATGTTTGCTTTACGTTACATCCCCCAGGATGATCCCGTTATAATTATGAATGTCCTTGTTGTTTCGTGAACGACCGCCGCGCCGGACTAATTCTTCACCTCTTCCATCTCCGTTCGTCTCGTCCGGCATTTCTCCGATCAACTCCCGATTTTACACCTCGAAAACCTTCGTTTCTCATTGAAATTTCAGATGTCAGATTTTTATTAAACTCACTCCCGTTAGAGCTGTTTTATTAACTCTAGAAGCACCGGAACTGTCGAATGACGGATTTCGGATTCTTTATTTTATATTTATACGGATTGCGAAGACGGTTTTCTATATATGTTTAACATTTACTCATTGTCAGACATATTTTGTGAGAATATTGTACGAGTAGACAGCGGATTTTATGCATTCGTAGCAGAAATAAGTAGTTGTCTACTTAAAGTAGTCGAAACATTAGAAGAATTTACAAGTACGTACTGTTATATTGCTTTCAACCTATTAAGCATATTGAAATAAAAAATAAATTTCTAATTCTAATTGTACGTAGAAAATTTTTATTTTGTTTTATTTTGCATAATAAGCCTCAATCAGAAATAAAAGAAACATGTAAAAGACTGATAGAATGGTTTAAACCAAATCCTGTTTTCATTCAGACCGTAAATACGGGTCACGCCCGACCCGGCGTGGTCGTCTGCCGATGAAAGCGGATGAAACTAGGAAAACCGTTGGCTGTTCGTTTCCGCGGGAAATTCGCTGAACGCGAGACACGATGAAGAGACGTTCCAACCGTTTCCAAGCCTTGTATCGACGAGATTCGTTCGCCGGTCTAGCGTGCTTTGAAACGAGCAGCGACAGATTGGAATTACCATATTGGAAGAGGGACTGGACTCCTTATTTCCGTTTCCTTTAGCGTGAACGGAGGGCAGGGGGTGATAGAGAGCAAATGAGAGAGAGAGAGAGAGAGAGAGAGAAGCAAAACAACCCTGAAGGGTTTCTATCCAAATCGCTGACTGCCGTGCGATTCTTCTATCGTGCTCTTCTGCAACTGTCTCCCGTCTTTTTCCACAGGTTTCTCCCTTTCCTTCGCGGTGAGCGAACTTTCCTTTCCCCGCAGACGGCAGTGTACCCCCGCTCCCATCATGCAACTTTCATCTCCCCTTTTTCATCTCAGGCCACGAGATTCATCCGATTCTCGTCCACGAAGATTTCAATCTTGTTTGGCCGAGGTATCGACACGTCCTCATCTTCCTCTCGATATTCTCTGCAACCTGCTCCCCTTTCCCTGCCTGCCCTTCTCTCTCTCTCTCACACACACTCTCTTTTTCTCGTTCCACGCGCCCCTTCCGGCCGCGAAGCGTTTGCTAACCCTTGCGAGAACGAGAGAGGACGGTCGATGCTTGTACAGTATGTCCCAAAGTATGAAACCACTCGAAACACGCATACTGTTATAACAAATACACGCCAGAGAGTCTTGTACCATTTTGTAAACCAAGGCTCAACTAGGTTGGACAAAGTCACCGATATTCTTCAAGGTTTAAACAATACTTCCATTTCGTTAACCCCTTTGCCGTATAACACTGAAACTCGTGATGAAGATTTCGAACAAAATCTGTTAAATACGAATATGATGCCTTTATACTAGAATGATAGGTATAGTCATTCATAGAAGACCCTCAAAACTAACCGGAATAAATAAGAAATTGCTCTCATGACATCCAATTTTTGCGATCGCTGAGTGGTCGATCAACATGTTAACCCTCCGACAAAGATCCAGCCGACTCGTATTTTCTGTCCACCCTGTACCGATCGGACAAAACGAATCGAGTGCAGGCTCGAAGGAAATTCCCGGTCGCTTCCGCAGGAAATTCACGGAACACGCAACCCCTACGCCGATTTCCAGCTCCCTAGTTACGTCCGGTGATCCGCTTTTCCTCGGCGAGCATCGAAATCATCGTCCCCTCGAAAATCACTATCCCATCGACCACTAGTATAGCCGGTAACATCCCCGAATGGAAGCGATCGGTGGGTGGGGTGGAACAACCCCCATCCGCACCCCTCCCCCCCTCGGTAAGGTGAGCGCGCGGCGTTCTCGCGCTCTCACTCAGCTTCGAAAAGGACTTTTCCAGTCTATGAATATATTAAAAGCAAACAAAGCCGTTCCTCCGGTAATCCTCGGCGGCGTCCTTTTCTCGCCCCCTCCGAAGAACGTAGCGAACGCGTTTATTAAAGCGTACCACAAACGCTTTCTTAAGCACTTTAAAGTTAAGCTTCGTCGTTATCCTTGAAAGTCCTGACGTACCTCCTTTCGCCGGACCGGGGAACCGTTCCGACGGCGATGAGGAGCAATTAAAGTCGCGCGCCCATCATGCTCGACGAACGCCTTTCGTCGTTAAATAACTTGACACCGGTTACTCTCAAGTGCTCAATTATTTTACAGCGTTACTTTATTTCGCTACATACGACATCCAACCAATGAAATCAATTCCATGTTTCTCGACCCCTCTAATTTGTTAAGTACTCTTTGTGAATGCTTAGTCAATTGGATGGATGCTTAGTTAACAACTGCTGCATTTGCCTTGTAACAATTGATAAATACAACAATGGATTTTGGTCCCTGGTTGTATTCATTCCGAATTCTTCTAACAAGAAATATCGTTTTGAGTGAATTGATTAGTGAGTGAAAAAATTGCGCACGGCAATCTTGGATGGCGTTTCTCCGTTTTCCCTAAGCCCATTACAACTTTATCCGTTGTGGAGGTGGAGGGATAGGTCATACGGTCACACTCCGTACGGTGTGGAAGTTTACAGGAAAACTTCGAAACCGCTGTAGCTTGCCGGGCCCAATAGTCACTATTCACGTTCTGATAAGTGGCCTGCGGATTTTATGCATTTATGGGAAAATTAAGTAGGTGCCATTTATAAAACTCTGAAAAAGTTACAATGATCTAATAATGCCAATGTAATGTGTTCAGTTTGTTGAAACGATTGAAGTGTAAGACTCAAAACGGCATAATACATCTTTATTCGTTTCTTGCTCACTGAAAACTGTCGGTAATCTTTATTTTTAACAAAACTAAAACGCCACGCACATTTGTTAACAAAACACGTATTGCAGAAATCGATAAAAATATATATAACGCATTACTGAATAAAAATACATATATACAAGGGTCAAACACATGACATGGCATGCATGTATACGGTAAACACATTCAACATTCTTACAAAAGTAAGAATTAAACGTTTATCTGGCTCTAGTGTTTGTCCAATGCTGCAGACAATTTTTATTTTGCATAAAAACCGCAATCTACTGATAAGCGACAGTTTGTACTCCACCGAGTTCTTTTTACCTTAATTTGCGCATCTGTGCGCTAATAAATTGTCTGCGAAATTTTATGCAAAATTGTCTGCAAGACACTGGAGCTAGATAAACGTTTAATTCTTACTTGAATCATTTTAACAAGCTGAAAACATTAAATAATGTTTTAAGGCTATATTAGATAATTGTAACATTTTTAACTGTTTTAAGTGGCACCTACTAATTTTTGTCACAAATGCATAAAATCCGCAGTGTACTAATCACCTATATCGTAGAATCACTGATGGCAGTTGGCACGATCTTATAATATTTCAAGAGAACTTTTTTAACCTAACACAATCACTTTTTGCTTTTTTTAGACTGAAATCTGCTCGAGCGCGCTGACGGACGTCATTCACGCGGTCATCAACGGGACCGATGGCTGCCTGTTCTGCTTCGGACACGCGGGATTAGGTAAGCTCTTAATTCTGAACTTCAACGTACGTTCCACGATTGAACATCATGGACGATATTATCATACCCCATCATTTTTTCAAGTCAACCGCCGATAAAAACAGCTTTGATCTGAATGATCATCTGAACCCTTAACACATTCCGTACCACGTGGCCGCACACGGCTTTCACGCCACTTAAACTTTCGCTACATACAACGTACATTATGATAATTATGTCATATACTCTATATCCAAACAATTCACCGCTTGAGACGTTGTAATGAGATCGTCTCGTGACGAAGATTTTAACGAAGTCTAACAAATATGTAGGATTTAAGTCGTCAACAGAATAACACGTCCGAGCGTAAACACAAACAATTTAACATTTAATTTTAAATATAACAGATACAATTAATAAAATTGTCTCGTTCAAATCTACGTCTGAGATCAAACACATCTTTACTTTTTCAAACGTCGTACCAGAATAATAAAAAATTGCATATTACAAATCTGAAGAATGCAATCGATAATCATAATAAAAAATATCGAATCGTCGCGTCGTTACAGTTACTAGCGACGCGACATTCGACTGAATTCTCGCCGCTCGGAGACGACTTCTCCCTATAAATATGAGTGTTACGCGTTTCATTTTAAACGAAATAAGATGTTATTCTTTTGCAATGAACATTTAAGTAAATGTGGCTGCACGAAAAATATAAATTTTCTTTTCTGTGACATTTTTCGGAATAGAAACGTTCCAATTGCTTAATTCTAATTGGCTCGAATGGAAAGGAATCAATAATTAGTCTGGCACGGAACGTGTCGATTTAACTGACCCGATCGCTCGTAAGTTCGCGAGGACCGGATATACACAAACGTTGACTCGCGCGTTTATTCGTCGAGACGCATTCAATTGAGGACGCCGAGGACCCAAGGCTCAACGTCCTGGATAAAAAGCAGGTTAAACATTTTTCTTGCTTCCGCGTGGGTGACCGAGGGGACGGCAACGGCTGCGTCCTTCTTTCAGCTGGCTTTGTTCGACAAAGTTCGACGTCCTCGTAGACAAAACGCTATTGTTCCCACCGCGAGGAACTCATTCGCGTCGAGCGTGGAAATAATTACGTGAAATATGAATACCTCGAGGAATCCTCGCGTTTTTATCGCCCTACTGCGCCCCTTTTCGCGAGCTTGTTTCGTTGATAAGATGTAGCTGGCGTATACATTCTATCCTGGTATTTCGTGATCCAAGGAAATTAATTAATATCTTGTTACTGGTCGTGTCCTTAAACTGCGGTTACAAAACATTGATCCTCTGCAACCATTCGCGTGAACCAGGGAAAACGTAGTTCTTTAAACATTTCACAAAATTTCCTGAATCTTGGTTTTTCAGCAAACATACTCTTTGCTTGCTTCTTTTTTTTAAGATAAAACACAAATTTCAAGAATACAACGGGTGATAAAATTATTAGAGTTACGACAATCACACGTCTTGTCCATGTTCAAATAGCATTACCAACAGCATTGCTAAATTTACAACTCTCAAGTAACAATAAGCAATAAAAAAACCTCGGCTCCCCCGAGTTTACCCGAATAGTGTTTCACCTCAGAGCGTGACGCAGCAGACTGTAAGCGGTGTGTCTAAAGATGTTTTCTCTTGAAAACTAATAAGTCTGTGGATTTTATTACAATGAACATCAAATTTAATTACAATGCCCATGCAATGATCTCTAACAATCTGATCACTGGAGACTTTATAGCAATACAGATCGTCAACTTTGGAAACAATTGCGGTAATTATTTATATTAGGGACTTCCTCGCCTATTTTGATGACCTTGAAATATGTTGTCAAAGTCACCATTCTGAACAACTTTTCTTGCGTATGTACGTTTATCTCCCATTACAAAAGACACTATTATTGAGACACAAAGTTTACGCGAGATCGAACAGAATTCCGTGAATCACGTGATATCAGATTACTCGCGGTTTCGCTTCATCGCATCTGTTATTCCTGCGACTTTCATTTTACTCCGTCGAAACTGTCTCTACAAAAAATATTATACTTCAGTTTATTTCCTCCGAAATTGTGTACAGGGAGATTTGAAAGGGTCAACGTAATAAATAACTTTATTATTAACACTAAACCTACCGAGCCTTAAAAGTAACTGGTACATTTTCGCTTATAAAAAAGAGAAGATTGATTTTATTTAGACTTTATGCGGCTCCTATTGTAATACGTGCTCTACTAACGATATCTATACAATAATTGATAATTATTTACATTAGGGGCTTCCTCACCGATTTTGGTGACCTTGAGATATGTTGCCAAGGTCATTATTCTGAACAACTTTTCCCTGTACATGTTACCGCCGCTCGGTTTTAGTTTTCCAGATACAGTATTTTATGGATATAAGTCCCTAGCACTGGTCTGCCGAGGGGCATATATGCATCAGGGACAGTATTCTTTGAGTTTTGCCGAACGTAGAGAAGGACAGCCGAATTCGAGAAGCCTAGGTCGCCGAGGTAAACACCTAAGTGTAAACACAATGTGATCAGAATTTCCAACTTCCTTATTTTTCATTATTTTTTTATGGAACTT